>JASVER010000048.1:2753992-3274762 GCA_030449065.1 Oceanodroma leucorhoa
CTCCCTCAGCCGCTCCTCATCAGACCTGTTCTCCAGACCCTTCACCAGCCTCATTGCCCTTCTCCAGACACGCTCCAGCACCTCAATGTCCTCCTTGTAGTGAGGGGCCCAAAACTGAACACAGTATTCGAGGTGCGGCCTCACCAGTGCCGAGTACAGGGGCACGATCACCTCCCTACTCCTGCTGGCCACACTATTCCTGATACAGGAATTTCTGTATTTCTGTATATATTTTTGTATATATATATATTTCTGTATATATTCCTGTATACAGGAATTTCTGATACAGGATTCCTGATTTCCTAAAGAAGGTGGAGCCACTCAAAGTACATCATCAACTTGTTAACAAGCTTATTCTATCTATTAAACTCATTAAATCCTCAATACCATCTGAGATCAGCCTATCTATTGCTTTGATAAGAGCTATAAGAATGGACACAACTGGAGCATGGTGCAGAAAAAACCTTCACAGCGTCCTCTTGCCTCAACATTTTGATAGCACAGAAGCCTGCAGAAATACTAGCAGAATACAGTCACAAAAGAAATAGTTGCACCAGACTGATGATCTGTTTCTGAGGTCATCCGGTTAGCTGGTTTGTAGGGTCATGCTGATGAAAATACATAGCTTCTGGTTCTAGAGTTAGATCAGTCAGGGCTCGTTGATGGATCTCTGCACCAAACTCTGCTGCACAGTTTAAACGTGCCAAGCCTCAGGTAAATCCTTTATTTCACTTGAGCAAACCAAGCAAGGAGTGTTCTTCCTGTTTGTTGTCACCTTTAAAGAAATCGCCTCACTCCTAAGTTGCCATTGCAGAATACCACGGTTTTGAGATATATGCAGACCCAGTACAATTACAGACATACACACCATTGTTTTGGGACTGCAAAAAGTGATGTGTTCTTACAGCTAGCAATCCTCTGAAAAATATAGAAATGACTACAAGTTTGCATTAATGAAAAATAGGTTGCATTCCTTCCGCATGAACTCTAAGCTGTATCTTCAGCTGAGGGTGACAACTAACCAAAAAAAAGCCACAGCCATATTATTGAAACTGGACCCCTCATGCTGCCTGTCTTCGCATTTCTGGAATTTGACGAGGCTTCAAGCTGGAGAACAAAAGAGCTTAAGCTAAAGCTAAAAAAGCTAAAAGAGCTTAAACTAAAGCTTGTTTACAACATCTTAGTATGAATCAAAGAAGGTGATACTGGAAATCTGATGATAAAGCTCGTGCTTTTAAGTTTTATAGTTTTGGCTTGCAGATCCAATCTCAAATCGGCATCCAAATAGTCACGGGCTTATCCTAATTGAACCCATATTTTCAGAATCTGTATCTTACCCTGCAACTTCTGGTGCCTCCTCGGTGTTCTAAGAAACGTTATCCCTAGGTGAAATTAAAAGGACAAAAGGATACTTTGCAGCTTGCGACATTAGGGCCCCATCAGATCACTCACTGCTTGTTAAGGCAGAATTAGAGCATATGTTTCCCAATGTTTTGAATCATTAATTATTTCTGCTAAGTAAACCAGCTCCAACTAAAGAGACACTAGGACATACCTAGACCACTATCTACTTATTGGGGATATGAAAGACTGAAGTTCCAGTTCTGTTCTGAATCTTGCTTAGTAGCAGTAGCTAGCGAGTCAGGGGCCTGGCTCTGACTGGAAATTGTCTCTCTGCACGAAGTGGAGGATTACTCAAAAAGCTTTGGCTTTAGCAAATTGGGATTTCCTCATAGGAAACAATTTTGCAGAAAGACTTCATAAGGGGCTCAAGTTAGAACCCTCACCCAAATTCCCTAAGCCATCTTTCACTACAAAACTGATCTGTTCTGATTTTGCACTGTTCTGTATCTAGCACAATAATTTTGTGCATGTGAACTAAACAACTATTAAAAAGTGTTAGGTAATGAATACGTAAGGAATATTTGTGATGGACAGATGTCAGCAACAATTTTTCTGGATTTCATTTAGTGTATTTTTACAGAAAATGGTAAAGAAAACTACACAAAAAGAATGCTAATCTAGTATCAGAATTTTCACATGCAGTTGTTAGATATACACGCCAATACTGAGATGTAAACTCCCATACATATTTGGTTTTCCACTGTTGTGAAGCGCTGTCACTTACCCCATCTCTAATTTCAAGGAATATATGAAAAAGGGGGAGGAGAGCTGCATTACAATGAGCAAAGCCTTTAGTTTTGCTCTCCTCACTTACTGTATTTAGTACTGTATTACTTCTGGAGATATTTAAATCCATACAAAATGCAGGAAGTGCCCTCTCCATGGCAATGGATTGGGGAACTTTCAGACACAGACTTACACGGTACTTGGAGTTGTTTGTGAACATGGCCCTTTTTGGGCCCATTGGTCTGTGCCCACCTGAAATGACTTGCTGTGAGCATTTCCATGTGGACCACAGAGCTACTTCCAGCTGCTCATGGTGACTGACACTTTCTGCAGCAGCAAGAAGTGAGCGCAAGCTATGCAGGCTATGTTTACCAGGTGCCTATGCGAATAGCGGAGGAGCTGAGCCACTGCTGGAAATGAAATGTAGTAAGCTGAACCCTGGCTAGTACAAACTTCATGGTCTCTTCTGAACTTCCTGTGACCCTCCAGGTTATGACTGACGGTTAAAGGCACACTGAGCTTCTGAAACACAGACCTACTTACCTTTCCCGCATCTGCTGATTTTTTCTTTTAAGCAGTTATTCCTGTAAACTGAAGTGTTTTCTACTTAGAGTGGCTTGATAAAGTTGATGAGGCCTAATATTTAGGTTAACTGTATTTCTGAAAAGGCATTTTTTACATATGTATTTTACTACAAATATTGTACAGAAAAATAAGTCGTAATGTTCCAGATAGGCAAAGCAAGGAACAGTGAAATTAAGGGTCTTTTCTAGGGATACCTATGAAAATTGGCATAATCCTTTTTTATACCAGTCACAGCCCTTATTTTCAAAATAAGCTTTTCAAATATTAGCAAATACTAACTATCCACCAAATAGCTATAAAAATATACCATTATTAACATTCACTTCTGATTCATCCATGCACATACGCGTATACCACAATCCTGCCTGTACAAATCACTTCCATTTAGAGCAATTCAGTTGAATGAGGTTGAACTAAACAACTTGGGAGTTTAAGGCTTTGGAAGAACAAGTAAAACAAAACAAAAACTCACTCTGCAATCCAATCAGTGTGTGGCCACATGCTGTTGACTATTTCATTATTGGAAGAGACTGCTGCTTCCATGAGGTGAATACTGAGTACAGTAATACGAAGCTAATGTGGCAAGGCCTAAATGCAGTTTGGCAAAACAGAGCTATTAATTTTACTGATCAGGTTCTGTACTCTGCTCAGCACGTTTACCAATACTCAACCGGCATGAAGTCAGTAACTGACAGCTTAGTGCATTAAATACAGCTGCTCTGTAGCACTAAGTCATCCATTTATCCTCTAAGTGTGCTGCTCCGTGCAGTTGGCACCACTGCCGAGCGTACTAAGGAGAATTCACACTTTGCTGCAGTTCAGTAAGCTGAACTCCAGAGCCACTGGTAACTTGGCTGCGGTGTCAAGTCCCGGTTACGTAACCCRCCGGGCTGAACGCCGCCCCGGAGCTGGGAGGCGAGGCACAAAGGCAAAAAGAAGCAGGAACCCACATTTCAAAGGCGTTATGGTTCCGAATATTACAAAAACAGACTTTCTAACCTTCTAATGGACTGTAGATTTTGTAGAAGTTTGTTTCTTTTTTTCCCCAGGGTAGAACATTGCGTAGTTTGAATCTACACAATTAGGGAAAGCAGCGAGGTGAATTAATCCCAGCCACTTGCATATTTAGGCTGTCGTCTAAAGACAGATGATACCAAGCACTATTATCTGCATTCCTCAACTAAACTGAATGAGCAGGCATGTATGAATTAAAGGACTGTTGCAAGACCAAGTCACTGACATTTGTATCACTGATAGAAGCCTTAAATGGTAAAAAGGAAAAGTCTTTCGCCTAGATTGAATAAATGAAATTACATGATTGCTTTATTTCTATCATGATAGTAGCTTTTTGCTACAGTACACCAATCACTTTAGGAAGGATAGCAACACATAACAGATGACCAAACGTCTCTCAAATAACCCCACCAAACACTATTTTGTCCAGACACACTGTCAAATTCTGTTACGGGATAAAGTTAGTAGAAGTGAACTGCTGCAAGCAGAATCCTATTAATTTATTCCAGTTTGAAATCTGGTCCTCTGAATCCTTGACACCAAAACAGTTAAAAAATAACAAAAATGAGAATTAAATTAATCCTTACTCTCTCTTCCCAAAACTGTCTCAGGTGGTAGGGATTTTACTAGTGCCGCGTAAATGCTGTATTTAAGATCAGTAATTTATTTCATATCACAGATAGTTTGCAGTGTAACAAAATTCTGTCACTAGTAAGCTGGGTTGCTGTTTAAGTAACTGTAAGAAAAGAAGGGGTGGACAAGGAGAAGGAAAATCAGTACCTCAAAAATCTGGCATCTCACAATCTGTTTCTTGTACCCAAATTACTTCTGTTGGGCCTTATTCAGACTTCACAAAGTGGCAAGATTTGAGATTCTTCTATTGAATCAAAAGGATGAAGAAGTCTAAAAATTAAAATATTTTTCTGGAGATAGGCGCTTTACAAATAGCTTTGCAAAACACTGATGACAGCTTGGTCCACTATAATAATTTCTATTGTTTTGGAAGCTACAAAAATAAATACAATTTCCTATCAGGGCAAAATATTCCATCTTTTTAATTCAGCAAAAGTATGGATACTGTTAGGTGACGAAATGAAAAAAACATAGCAACTAATTTAATTAGAGGAGAGATATTTTTTCTGCCAATCAGGTGGTCGTCAAAACCTTCATCTCACGATTTTACTTAACAGTCATCCTAGCAGCAAATCCCACAAATCACTGTAGGAGCTATCTTAATAATTTTAAGTAAAAAAACCTCAAATTTTAACCTCAGCCCATCATTAAATCTGACCTTTAAAGCTGAAGTAGAAGAGGTAACTTATTTTAGTTCGCATCTCTCTTGACCAAACCCAGATACAGGTACTGTGGAGACCACGGGAAGTTACCTTCTTTTGGGGTGGTGTTGGTTGGTTGGTTGTTTTTTTGGCTTTTGTTTGTTTTGTGGGTTTGTTGTTGTTGTTGGGGTTTTTTTTTGTCTAATTCTAGATAAAAAGAAGTCTGGAAAATCTGTAAGAGACTGTTCTCAATAGAGAATTCCAGTCCAAAAAAGATAAGCTTCTGTATTTTTGGTATCTTTTAAAAAATCTAAACTAACTGAGGCCCTAATAACTCATAACTTGTGCCAGTTAAAAGTCTGGACAGCTGCATGAAAAGGAATAAATATGCAAAAACAGTATACCTGAAAATTGGGCCTGGGACATTACAGTAGTAAAAGGCAGCAGACAGAGATTACTATAGAGGAAGGGGGCTAATTTTTATCTCCTGATAAGGCAACACTGAAAACAAAAGAAGTCACATAGTAGCTTTAAGGATATAGGTTTGATCTCTTAGGTTTGATGACAAAAACAGTTCTGAACAGCTGGATGTCCTCCTAGATGCACTGAAGATCCTGTACAGGACAGAATGAATCATAAAGAAAACAGTACTAAGTAAAATGCAACTCCACAAAGAACCGAGTACCTCTCAATATGGTGAAAAATGGAATGGAGCACCTTGATAGGATCCGGCATATAGATCAATCTAGATTAACATGCAGATGTTGCTAATTCTGCAAATTACTTAATTCATGGTTAGGACAGTAATTAATACTGTTCTTGTTATACTTCTGTATCTGAGAGCATGGAGAAATTTTAGAGAGCATACCTGAAATTCTGAACCAGTAGTAAACTGTTTGTCTTCAGCTGCTAACAGCAGCTGCTTAAGAAGCTAACAGCAATGTGCATCTCTCTAAAGGATCTAATAAATGTGCAACACTAAATTATGACATTTGAAGGGGAGAGGGCAATGGCATTGGTTTTGAAACCAATACAAACTTTCAGCTTCCTGAGTATTTCAACTCTGTTGAAAACAGGAAGGGAATTTACAGTGTTTCTTTCAAGTGGTAAATACTTTAAATAAATGAGCAAGTAAATGGAGTGGAGATTTGGATTTTATCTGAAAATCACTAAGGCATAAAGAAGCCAAAGCAGCGCATGCAAATACTGAGACAGCCTTGTAACATCCTCTCTCTCTCTCACAAACACACCTAGATGTAACAGGCACGTATAGCAAAAGAAGCATCCTGAGTCCTTCTATCGGGGAGTTTCTGTAGTAACGTTCGAAGGATTCCTTGGTCACCTTCATAAATCCTTTGAGACCAAAAAGCTTAAATTCTTCAATTCTGCCTGGAAGTTCCAGTTAGTGTCAAGCAAATTATACAGTTAATAAGGGATATCGGTTTGTGCATCCATGTAAGTACTGACCACCGTCTGCTCCTTTTTAATAGTTTTGTGAACAGCCACTGAGGTCCTGCGGTCTGCTCCTAGTATTTTGTCTCTCCTGCGTGCGCTGTTCAGAAATACTCAGAAGCAGTATAGTAGGACTCTCAATGACTGGTATTATGTCATGCAAAAGCACGAGGGGCTCTTCCTAAAAACACTCACAAGTAGAGTTCACCCATCTTACCTGCTGCGGACAACCACAACAATAACGTGGCATTACACTATACTGTAATGAGTTTGCAAGCCCCAGGAAAGCAATTTGCAATATGACAGGGCTGAGAGGTAAACTACCACCAACTTGGAGGAATATTTGGACGTCAGAGCAGCATAAGACAAATGAACTAATAACGGGGAAACAAAAGGCCTGTTCTTTTAAAGCTGAATACTTGAGCATAAACCTATTAGTACCATCAAAAGCAAAGTAAAAGGCAGTAAAAGATAAACAGATAAAGTGCACCAAATGGATCACCTGGATTACAGATAAACATCAGACTTATGGAAATACTATTTGTCAGAGTACTGCGAGGACAAAGCTCTAGGTAAAAAAATGTTAGACTCCTAGGCTTACCAAGAGAGGTTATTTAAGAGGGAGGTTACTAGGAAGTAAACCTGAGGTTGTTCAGCAGTATTCTAGGGCTCACAGGATACAAGGAGGCAGAAAAGCATGCTCTGAGCTCTCACTGCCCAGCAACATCCTCTGCATATCTTAGCCCCCAGTGCCAGCTGGCCCTTTTGGAAAACTTTTCAACGTATGTTTCTCTCAGGGGATCTTCTGTTCTGCCTCTGCAGAGTCCTTTAAATTTGATTGCCTAAGCACCCACAGAGACACCTGACATTCTGCGTGTTGGCTTGTATGTTTAAACATGACTTACAGCTTCCCATCTCTGAATATAAACACCACAGCCTGAAGTCTTCAATTATATGTTAACAAACATTATGCTCCAAAAACCATAAATTGTTGTGGGTTTCACTGTCTAAAACCATTAGTCTCACTGCACCTTGCCTAGGCAGTAATACTGGGGAAGTTGGATACTAGTCTCTCAAACTCACCTATCCACAGCATCAAAAGTGGAGAGGCATGTTTGGTTGTATCCAACATAGCTTTTCATGTCAATATTCTAATGTATCTGACTCTCTTCATAAATTTACCCAGCTGAATAAACAAAGAATAGGGAATATGAAAATAGTGTCCATATTCAGACAACAGAAGTAGTGAGCCAGTATTTATGGAATGTATTTAGTTTACAGAATAAAAGATATCATTGTTAGTGCTTTTTCATTTTAATTGCAGAAAATAGCAACGTACTACACCAGTGCTGCAAGGCAATTTGCCAAGAGAACTAACTAAGTGGATGAAAATACTTCTACTGAAATAACTTGTGCTGAATTAAATGTTTTGCTGCTTATTTGATTTGGCTTACTGATCATTTAACTGTCACCAAATTCTGAACTTAAGAAGTGGCAATGTTTAATGACAATAAGACACTGTAGATCATGTGTTAATGCTGATTAATGCACTTCCCAAGCATGCTGGAAGCATTTGGCTTGCCTTGGACCTTATCCTGTACACCCAAGGCATGCATTCATCAGCACTACTGCTCAGTCTGTCATGTCTTATTGCTGAAGCAGCGCACCATTCTCTGTATGTTTGCTTTGAGCCTGCCTCAGTCAATTTACATTACACTGCCCACCCAAACCCACATTTTTGAGGTTCACCCAGCTCTTGATGATCAGGGGCCTGTATGTTTAATAACATTTTGCTCTGCCAGTCTAATTAACTCCGGCACTGTATCTGCAGTCAGATAAAATGCTCATTTCACACCACATTAATTTTTATCAGCTGAACATTAAGCAACACAAAGCTATCTATGCTTGGTTTAATTTACATACTGACAGAGCTACAAAGCATTACTGCAGTGACTGCAAAGCAAATAAGTAGAACTGGCATCAAACATGGCTCCTTCAAAATGAAATATTGATTTGCAAGACTGGCATCCCAAAGTGAAAAAGAGGAAAAGAAAAAGAGAATGAGAAATTACTTTCCCCTGTCAGCACTAGAAAAAAATACATATTTTGTAACCAGTATTTCCATAAATGTTATAGCTTGAGAGGGGTATTAAAATGAAAACTTATTCTTTGATTGGCCAAGAAAAATTAGAGGTAATGGGAACATTTCTCATGACTTACAAAGAAAAGCAAAAAGGGGGTGGCAGGTGGGGAGGGACACGATGACTGGGTAGACATGACATCTTAAAAGATTTTCCTGCTCTCCTCACTGGGCTAAATTTAGATGGGCAGTCCTCTTTCTGTGGACTACGGCCATAAGTCAAATTTGAAGGTAGGATGTATGAAAGACCCTGGAATTTTAATATATGAATAAAAACACAGAAGAAAAATTCTGGGAGCCTAGGATTTTATTCAGAGTCTAGCAGTGACCCTTCAGCGCTATTTAAAAGCACTGATCCCACAGTACCCAGAATAGTAAGTGTTCATCTGAGTTAATCTGAACACATAGAAGCTGGCCATGTAGATCAATCATTCCCAGCTTTTCCAGAATGTTGCACCACAGTAGTCAGGTGAAGATCTTAGCTCCAAAAATAAAAATATCCTGCCTTCCACTCAACTGGCCAAAGTCAAATCTTCACTGAAGCTACTTATGAATTGCACACCATTTAAGTGCTACAGTATACATCCTCCTCTGGGTTTTATCTAGTCTTCAGTTTGAAGTTAAGGCGAAAAATTARGCAAGTCCAACTAGGCTGCATTGCAAAAAATCTCACAGAGGTTTAGCAAATGAGCAAAATTAATAAACTAGTGCTTTCCCACTTGTGCTTGTAGGTTAATGTAATCTTTTAAATCTTGGAGCTAGTGCCATTGAGTGTATGAGTGATCTTTTAATGCGTTTTTCCCAGTTCCTCAGCCATTCTAAACATTAAGAAATGACTCTACCATACTAAGAAGGTGTCCACTCACAAAAGTGCATGAGCTCATCAGCACAAGCGGCTCTCATGTAAGCARACAAGGAGGAAAATTCATAGGCCCTAGAGGAGGACTAAATAGCTAATGTTCAGTGTCCCTTTCCTGGAGGAAAAATCCTGAAAAAGATTTTGAAAAATTTCAAGAGCTTTCTTGAGTGATTTGCTGAAGAGCTAGGATTTAGGGCCCATTCAGCTGCATGGTTTTCTGGCTGCTCTGTCCTGAAAAACTGCTATTGGCATTGATAGAGTTAAAAGTCTCTATGACATTTGAAATTTTCCTGTTGCCATCTCAATGGCCTCCTGTGCTTCCCTGCCCCCACCTCCAAGTGGGTAGAAGAGTAAATCTATGCTGAACTGGGCAATCATGGAATTGTTCCCTGAGGAAATTGGCTACTGCTGTGAAATCTTTCTTTGCTGTCGAAGCCACTTTTATGAGGAGCTCTTTTCTCTTCAAAGAACAAATATAGTTAATAACCTCCTACCTAGAAGCACTAATATTCAGCTTGACTGGTAAGTGAAAAATCATCTCAAAACAGGACATGGTATTATAGCTATTTCTGCTCACTGCAGTGCAAGTTTATTATWGTATTGCAGCTATTTTGGGAAACAAGTCAACTTAAAATGTCATATTAATTATTTACAAAATACTGACATAAATGAAATGAAGATTTGACTGAAATAACAGTTCAGTGCCTAGCTCTGCCTTCTTAATCAACATAACAGGGAACTGCTGGGTAATTTTCTGCTTACTCTACCACAATCTTTCCTTCTCCTCCTTTCCCTGCAAAATAGACCATCAAAAAAACCTCAGGCTCAGACACCTCTTGAATCTTGGATAGGTCAAAAATCATAATCAAATGTATCTATCTATCTATCAAATGTATCTATCTATCTACTATAGAATCTACTGATAATGCTGGGGAACTGTGTGGTTTATCTTTATAGGACATTCCTTTAACATATGTTACAGTTAGTGTCTCAGGGCACACTCACTTTATTTTCAGCTGTGCTTTGAAATATGAGAAGCAAAATAGCCCCAGAATACCATTCTAAATAAAATCAGTCATTGTTTCGGAGTAACTACAATACAAAGAGCATTGACCCTTTCTGACTTCCTTGTCAGATTAGTAGCAGGCAGTTTTCTAAAACATTAAGTCAGTCGGAGCCCAAAGGATAACATGACTTCTAATTCAAGGTAACTGGAATAAAGAAAAGAGAAGAGAGGCTGATTAATTAGATCTGTACAGTGAACTAATTTGCATCCCTATTCTCACTGGTTTTCTAAAAAGAGAATCAACGTGTGTTTGTGCCTCACATCATCTGGTTCTTCCTCACATTAAAAACGACAGGTTTTGCAGGTGAAAAAAAACAATTTTCCTATAAAAAGGTACTATTTCCTATTGGGACACAAATGATTTTTATTGAAGTAAAATTTCCTTCATCACTAGTGCGTTTGGGATAAGAAGCATGGAAATTTATTTTTGGACTTCTTCCAAGAACTTGCAGGACTTCCAGCACTGCTGTTACAGAAAATTTAAGAGGTTAATCTAAATTATTTCATGCATCCTGCCACCATGTCATYTGTTATGTCACCACTTCTGCCCAGCAGACAGAACAGTATAACCCTTCCTTGCAACTTAAGCCTCACCTTGTGCCTAAGATGGGTACCTGGCAGTACAGAAATGATGCATTTGTGCACCATCCCACTAACCYCTCCTCTCTTTTCTAGCCACAAAAGGGATATCCATAACGACTCTCCCTAGAGAACAGCATGGCAAGTAAGGGGATAGATAAAGGAATCTTTGCCTTGTTTCTATCTTTCTAGTACACGAAGATGCAGAAAACAGTGAGTCATCACACTGAATTTTCCATTCAAGACTGCTGACTGAAATGACAGGTCTCACAGCTGCACAGTAACACCACGTAATATGTTGGAGGAGATCCCTCTCAATCCATTCAGGTTTCTGTTTTAAATCACGTTTTTATGGCAGTGAAATTTTACTAGTAATCCCGGCAGCTTTACTGAAATATTTTGGAGGTCCAAAGATCCTCATAAATTTCTCTTAGTATCTAAGGCTGCACTAACTCATTTGAACTGAAGTGGCTCTGATACTTTGAAATAAATCTCGCTTTAGGGCTTGGAAAGATCTGGGCAAATATTAGCCAGTTAATTCCGCTTTGACTTCCGGCCTCAAAAGTGATACGAGGCCTTGCCAGGGCTATCGAACTGAACTTTTTAACTCTGCTTCAAATCAGCCTGAAATGCAGAGATGGGAAGAGTTGTGTTACGGCCCACACTGCACTGTCTGCAACAGCAAACTAACCAAACCTCTTTTCATATGGTTTTTTTTGGTTTCACTAGCCAAAAAGCTGTTTTTCAAACTAAGACTAGATGGACCATGAACTGTTGGGTTGCACYCTAGGCACATTTTCTAAAGTATTCCCCCATTTCGTATAACATTGGTTTTGTGCAACATTATTTTCTGCCTTTCCCAGAATGGGAGAACCTAAATTATCTATCCGTAAATATTTCATCTTAAAATAAACAGATCGCTTTTCACCACCCCATTCCACCCAAGTTTCTTTCCCTGGACTCTGCTTTTGCCAGCATTTTGTGTAGGCTATGTCTTTTGATAACTCAAATAAGTAGTTTATTACTATGCAGGCTTCAGTGACCTTTTGGTCGCTGGCTGAGAGGGAGCAAGTATTGGTCTTGACAGTTTGGATGCTGCTTCCTTTCCTTTCTCAAAGATGACTTTTTTGACAGCACCAGAAAGCTTTGTCTGTTTTCAAACTCTAAGATATGACAGGGACTCAGAATGCGGGATAAGACAGACCATGCCAGGTCAGTGGTTTTGTCTACACAAGCTTACCGTCTCTTTGAATTTATAAACTATCAGAGGAAAAGATGCTGGGGAAAAGGAGGGAGAAGAGTTTCTCAAATTCTTGCAATAGGTATGCTTTCCACGGCCAAACCCTGATGTATTCAAGAGGAACCACATAGCCTTTGTTAAGCTATACATCCCGTACTTAATTGAGAAATGATTCTTAATAAGTCCTGGAGAGCTACAGGTCTCTCTATCTCTCAAATGGGAAACAATCATATCTCACGGCAACTCATTACGTATTCTTTTTGTACCATGAGTTGTTTTAAAACCGTGAAATTAGTTCTGGCAGAGTGTACAGAGAAACACCCATGAGATGAGCCTGAACGAGTTATGTAAGGTTTCCACACATTCCTCGTGAATGTTAACTCTTCATGGCTAGGAGTCAGCCTTTTTAGATGAAGAAATATTCACGTAGTATATAAAGGAAACATGGCTTTTTTTCTTCTCTCCCTGACATTCTGTGTATATAACATCTCTGCATTTATGTTTGGCAAAGAAACCTCCTTTCTCCATGGTTTCTTTTGATGCTTAGATAGTTATCATGAAATATGACTGTTATCAATTAAAGAAGTTTACATATCTATAAATTAGCTGAGCTAGAGCTACCTGTGCTGACAAGTAAATTGACCCTTCTGTATGGTATACTGAAAACTTTTCAAAATGTATCAGATCCATCAATATATGTAATGTCATATGAGAACACAACTGCCAGAAAACAACATCAATGCGATGATCTGCCTGATGGGTCGGACTCTCTAGCCTGGATACCTCGGACTCTCCAGCAAGGGTCACAAGCCTTCACAAAGACTTTAGCCACTGTAACTATCAGTGAGCTTTTAGCCTCTCTAGGAAGACTATTAGCCTTTGAATATTAGCACACATACCTCTTTGTAGATGCTAGGGTTAGCAAATTGAAGGCCTTAAAAGCTGGAATTCTTCTGTTGCCCTGCTCAGCCTAGAGAGGTACGATGACAACTGGGGTCAGGTTAATGGTATAGCTTAAAAAATGCACATTTGGAGCTGGGAAGAGATTCCTTGTGCTCTCCTGCAAGCAGGATAGAGAGTCAGGAAACTAAGCTAAAACTTTTGTTCAGCTTTAAGAGCTATGAATGGGGTCAGGACAGAGCTGCAGCTCAAGGTACATTTAGGATGGGATCTTTTGTCATTCTCCTTTTACAGTGAGGCTCCAGCCCATTGCTGACTAAACCCACAAGCCTGCCCGTGATACRCACAGTGTTCAAAGAGACAGAGGGAAGAATTCATGAGACTGAGCGTCAGGACACAGTAGGGTCTGTATAAAAGCACATATTGCAAACTCAACCTTCCTGAATTGCATGTACACTCATAATTGCTCAGGGTATGAAAAAAAAAATTTCACATGAAACTTCCAGTGAAAGCTTTAATTCGTAAAATTAATGTTGAAAAGATTTTGTGTGAAAACCTCACTGCTTGCTAGACCTTTAGGACTGCAATCTAATGAATGAACTGGCTTCGCAGAGTTGCTGGAAAACCAGCTAGTTCTTTAGAAATGCAGCTCCTTTTACTTTTTGCATTTTAACAAGAAATTCAAATTTCATAGTGGAATAAATGACAAAAAAAAAAAAAGAACAGAAGCAATATATTAGCTAGATTCAGTAGCTTAGATAAGTAGAAGGAATAAATTTTCATTCTATAGCAGAAGGTGACCACCACTTTTGGAAAAAACCTTCCACATGTTACATACATCTCAACTTCTGAAATTTCTTAAGTTCTGAGGATAGAAATGGTCTCATCTAAGGCCATGTGAAGTTAATGAAAGAAAAACAGAAGATTTGCTTTTTGATTTCTAACAATCTTCCCTCGACGTATTCTGCTACATACATAATGAACAACAAAAGTCAGAGGCTTCCTGTTACCTGATGGGTGTTGAAGTTCTGAATATTGTACAAATTGCAAGAAGAAAAAAGTCTCATTGGCTTGTTCTAAAACTGAATTAGGCCATTAAAAGAGGAAACAATTTTAGCTGCTTAAATATTTCTCAAAGCAAATGGGACCCTGGAGGTCAACAAAACTGTAGTACTGTTTCCAAACATCTTATTTTCCTCTCTTTAAACATTCTGGAAATTGCTCTGAGTATGATGCCAAAATGTAAAACTGAAAAACACAAAGGATATTAGGACTGTCTGAATTACAGATGTCTCTGAAGACTAATGGCATAAAGATGTAAATAGACTGACCTTAAATGTCCTTATTCTCAACCTGTTTAAAGATCTTGTGTTTGTTTCTTATAGTTTACTTTCATAATTGGGCTTACTGGAAATGATAATAACCATTCATAGAAATCTTACAAAAAGAGTCTAAAATTGCTCCTTCACGCAACTGAGCCCATTGCATGTGTTACAAATAGGTAAGATTTCTAAAATCCTTGCCAACTTTTCTCTACAAGGTACAGCATTTGAGAGAAGCAGGTGACCAACAGGCACATACAAATCAATACCCCCAGTGGAATACGAGAGCTTGTTGCAACATGTCAGCGTCTTCCCCAGCCATTAAAATTTAAAGAACCATTCACTGGCAGCTGATAAAAAAAGAAACAAAAAAACCTGCTACAACAAACACTTCTGTTGATAAAAAAAGAAAGAGACAGAAAATCTTTCAGGATGTCCTTCCTTGTTGTCCTGGTTTTGGCTGGGGTGGAATTAATTTTCTTTCTAGTAGTTGGTATAGTGCTATGTTTTGGATTTAGTGTAAGAAGAATGTTGATAACACACTRATGTTTTTAGTTGTTGCTAGGTAGTCTACTTTCTCAAGGACTTTTCAGCTCACATGCTCTGTGAGGTGCACAAGAAGCTGGGAGGGAGCATAGCCGGGACAGCTAGGCCAGCTGGCCAATGGGGTATTCCATACCATATGATGTCATGCTCAGCATATAAGGCTGGGGGAAGAAGRAGGAAGTGGGGGACGTTCGGGGTGATGGCGTTTGTCTTCCCAAGTAACCGTTACGCGTGATRGAGCCCTGCTTTCCTGGGGATGGCTCAACACCTGCCTGCCCATGGGAAGTAATGAAGGAATTCCTTGTTTTGCTTTGCTTGCGTGCGCGGCTTTTGCTTTCCCTATTAAACTGTCTTTATCTCAACCCACGAGTTTTCTCATTTTACCCTTCTGATTCTCTCCCCCATCCCACCCGGGGGAGAGTGAGCGAGCGGCTGTGTGGTACTTAGTTGCCGGCTGGGCTTAAACCACGACACTTGTTTACTACTGCAGGCACTTACCCTATGAGAGGGCATAAGGAGTGGATACAGATGCAGACTTCCAGTGGTGTAATTCAACCTTAAACTTACAAAAGAACAGAACAGCCCATAGTTCTTGGAGCTATTGCGTGCTACCTTTATAAAATTCCTGGAAAACCAAGGCAATTGGTTGTCATTGTTTTAATAGCAGCAAAGAAAAAAATCTGTCTTTACAATTACATCATCTAATCATTCTCTCTTTATTTGTCCATTCCAGAGGAGACCAATACAATTTACTTCTGAATGCAGTGATATGCACTGCTGGCAATTTATCACTTTTTTGCTCCAACCGATACCTAATGTTTTAAAGGTATCCCTGACTTGATGCTTCAAAATACCTTTCTGCATACCAACTAAACTACACAAGGACAGAAATTCAACCTCTGCCCCTGGAACCTCTAGGAGTGGAAAGGAAGCTATATACCACTATAGCCTGACTCACTTCAGCAAGATTTTTTTTGTGATTTGATACTTCTTTCCAACTGACAGTGAACTGAGACTGCAGCTCTGAATGTACAGTTATGCGTGACTGAATGCATGGCATAGACACTCCTACTTCAAACTGAAAAAGGACAACATAGGATATGACCCTGTTAAAAGCTGGTCTGAGTCATTAGTAATGCGTTCTGCAGCTCTGGAACACCCCTGGCTCCATTTGTTCTTAGTAATGACTAGCCACAGGATGCCTTGCATTTTCCTCACTGCTGCTTTCGGATTAGTAAAACTGAGATGAGACTGAAGAGTCAAATATTCCAACACTTTAGAAAAACGTGAGTTTTAAACTAATCTCTACTTGCAAAAAGTAGTAAAACTGACCAGCAATCCCCCTCTCCCTCCCGCCATTTGAGCTTCTCAGTGAGTTTTTGTCTGTGTATGTACTTTGAGAACAGGTGGGAGGTGTCCCCAGGGAGGAGACTACTTGCAGTCAAGTAAATGGTTTTGGCAGAAAATACTTTTTGCCTGGCTGTGAAAACCAAGACATGGCTCAAATTGTGATTTCATCCAAATTGTGATTACTTCAACATGATCTACAGCCAAACATGCAAGTGAGGCTGTCCAGCTCATGAGATTCAGACCTACTGATTTATCCTAATATAGTTAAACTCCACCTCCAACAGCCAAGGGAATACCCACCACCACATGAATTACTTCATTGCTCAGAGTAACATTGACAACAACTCAAAAGATACCTCACTCCCAAATTAAGCAACAGGATCTTCAGTTGTAAGTGACCAGCTATTTGTTAGCCCAATCCAACATCCAGTATTACCGCTTATAAAAGTAAATGCAGACCCTCCCCATTAAAAAAAAAAAACCAAACACCACCCCCTCCCCCCCCAAAAAAAACCCAAAAACCTACTGTGTAATACTAAAGTAGAAGAGTAAGTGACTTAGGAAGTAGAAGACAAAGTAATTCTATATTCCATATGATTTCCACCTTTTTATGGTAGAAGGCCAAAACAAACCATAGCACCTTCTAATACTCAGAGTGGAAAGCAGCATAATTCATTTACCTTCACTTGCACAAGTATTTCAACTATGAGCTTTATGGCTCATCTCTAAAGAGCCTGGGCTACAGCCAATGCATCTTTAATATACATTTTGGTTGGTGAAATACTGCTTGGAATACTTCCCTTTCTCTTAGAAATGTCAAAGCTGTCAGAAGCCTAAATTTTCTGCTCTTTCTTCCTCTATTTTTAAGGCACTTAAGAAAAGGAAACACCCATCATCAAATTGAAAATAGTGCCTAACTCATTATATGCTTTTATAACTTCATGTTCCCTAACCAAAATAATGCAAGTGACCAGAAGCAAACACCCTAGACTTTCCACATTAACAGGATATTTTCAAGAGGCAATTTCAAGTAATGAAAAATCAAGAAATGTGAAAAATGAATTGTCTAAACCCCATCCAGTTTTACAAACAATTTAGTTACACTTTTACAGTGACGGCAAAAGGTCAATCACTGTACCAGTTTTTTAGACCTTAGTACTCAGAGTTTTCAAAGAAATGATGACTAGAATTTCCAAATAGGGCAAAATCATTCTTCTATGCTTAGCTCTGAAGTTACGTCTAAGAGCTGAAGAGTTTTGACTGAAATTAAAAAAATCAAAGCAAGGAAAAAATGGAAAATCCCCTCCCTGTTTGTACTGATTTCAATAAAGTCAGGAGTAACCGAGATCACTGCTTCTCTAATGGAAAATGCCAACTGACTAATTAGTGATAAAGCTTTATCTGCAACACATTAACCTGAGCTACAAACCAAGCAATGCTCTTACTGCCCAGTAGTTTCAGAAGTGCGATACTACCATGGCAAGTGAGAATATTAGAACTTCACCATTATTCTATTATATAGAATACGTAGCCCTATTTCTCGACAAACCAAACAAGTAAATTTTTAAAGTTTAAGGTTTAGGAGAAATGTATCACTAAAATTTAGTAAAATAAATTTATTCTGTATTTCTATATAAAAAAGCTCAACATATTAAACCTAATGGCCAAGAATTTTGGTTATCTTTCAGTATAAGGCAGGAAGTGTGAATTCAGCTAATTTTACCTCTCATATTTAACATTCCCTTTCCTGCTATTGCATTTAACTAACACTGTGAGAGGTGTTTTGTATTTATCATAGTGTCTTAATGCTGCATTTTAGAAAATGTAAACGTACGAAATAAAATCCAATAAAGAAAAAAAAAATGCACCTACCTTGCTAATACTAAAAAGGGCACATTTCAATATTATTTTTGAAAGCAGATATAGTATTTAAATGAAAATTATTTGTTAATATGCCCATTTTTATAGCTGTATGAAGCATTCACTGGAATTACTTAGGCAATATGTAATAACTACAATACCAGCTGCATGCCTGTGTTAAATCCAATATGCGAACAGTCTGAAAGTAAGAAAACAGATTAGATATTAAAAGTTACGTAATAGTTATACAGTCTTCCCCCTCTTTACATCCATTCCTCTTGCATTCTACTTATGGTTCCATGGTTTAATCTGGAGAGAAGTTATCGTCTGTTACATACTTCTAGATAGCATGCAGAAGTGCAAGCAGGGTGAGAGCTGTTAAACTTCTCATTTCCTCCTAGGTGCTAGATTGTGGTTAGGGCACTGATCTGACTTCCATTGCTACAGTCACAAGTCTCTTAAGATCATTACTTATTGTCATTGCTGTGATGGAGGCCCTAACATTATGAATAAAAGTATCCAGAAGAAAGGCTGCTGCAGTTGAGACAGTATAGTTTTGAGTACAGTCTGTCCTTTTTCTCTTTGGGCTTGGGTATGTATTAAATATTTTCAGGTACACGCTCTCCTAATCCTTATTGAAGACACTCATGACACCTATTAAAGGGCAGTGAACGTGGCAATCTTCACAATCGCTAAATTCTGCTGTATAGATCATTATCTTGTACCTAAATACATTAGTGGTTTCACACTTCATTTTTCTACCTCTAGAATTTTCCTTCACATAAGATTTTTTCTTTCTTTCTTTCCTCCCACTTTTTAAAGATTCTCCAGTGTATAGTTGTATATTGTATAGTTGCGTAGTTATCATACAGTTTTGTATCTCTGTGAAACATGCCCCTAAGTTATGCTTTCACTTACAGTCCTTTAAAGAAATAGTTTCCCAGCTGTGACAGTATCAGAGGTTTAGTTAACTAATAAATACTTCAGGAATTTACTTTGGATATTGATAATACTTTCATTAAACTGGAATATAGAATATAGATGGAGAGCATTCCTCCTTATGATAAAACATATTCTGGACATGTTTCCCCTGCAGACTTAGACACAGTACATAAAAATCTTACTCTTCAGTTATAAAGTTATTTATAAGGAATATATTCTGACATAAAGAAGTTCCTGAGACTTGTTCAGAAAACTACTTTTCTCTTCTTTATAGGAAGTCAGAAGAAGCCTGACAGCAATCTAATCAAAACATGCAAATGAGGTCAACTTTCTTGAAGGGTTGTAGGATTTCTCCAGAGAAATTTACAGAATGTCCTGGCACAGAGGTATTTTCTTAAGTCACTGACTTTATCTTCTGTGGTTCTATACCATCCTATAAGGCCTCCTTGTCAGTTTGTACTCTCTGCTGGGTAGATGCCCCAGCTGGGGAGACACTTCATTTTTAATTTAATTCTGAACACCTCAAAGGATGTGAGCTTCAGGAAGCAATGGACTTACAGAATCTTACATTTAGCCTTCCAAAGTAATAATAATCTGATAAATAGTAATTTATTCAACACTCAAGTGACTTGACTTTATTTAACATCGAATTTAAAGCTACGGTCAAAGCAACTGTTTTCTTCCACTGCTGATTACACTCTTTACCGCTGTTCACAGAGAAACTCATTTTGCATGCAGACTGAGATAAGAATAAAATAAAGTCTCCCTGTTTTCTTGACTCTATTCCTTCTCTTAGCCGTCTGTACCGTCCCTTTCCATGGCATTTGGTGAGAGACTGATGAGCTGAAGAGGCTGTTAAGATCCAAGAGGGTGCAATGAGCGTTAAGCTATTTTTATAGAAGCCAGATTAACTTGGCTGAGAATTAGACTGAACGTTCGGGAAACCCCGCCTAACAACCAAAGGAGGGGGTTCTGTTAATACAAGCAAACACCACCAGCATCCTGCCTTTGCAATAGTTTATACCAGTGATATTTTAATGTGGAAGATGAAAAATATGTCAGGTTCTCTTCAGCACTGTAAAAGCACACACTTCCATGGATTATACAGAAAAGCTTGCATGTAATATCAAATCACCATATTTTGGTTTCCCACAGTTTAACAAAATGCATTAACATATTACAGTCTTCCTGCAGCTTGCATTTATGGTAAACTATCTGATGAACTTCTAATTTTCTCATATTATACACAGCTTCCTGCTTATTGTGTCACTGCTGAAATTGCAATGAGGAACTCATGAGGAACAAAACCACACATAAGCGTCTCTCTACAAACAGACCATATTGCACTTAACAGTACCATAGAGGTTGGTCTCTCTGATTAAGAAAAGCACTAAAGGGACTTCAGCATAAGCGGAACAACAATACTATCCCAGCCTACTAACGTACAGGCGACGAGTTTTCCAGAAAGACATATAAGACAAGTACTGCAATTTCTATGAAACCGTGACTGATTAAACACAGAAACAAGCCCATTTGGAAAAGAGACTGAATGCCCAAGACACAGGGTTCAAGACTGGCACATAAAAGGCCCTAGTCCAGTGATTAATTATTTACACAAAGTGGAAGAGCTGCACTGAGGCAGCCTGAGACGGCTCTAACGCAGAACAGCCAGTTGCCTGTTGGCCCAGGGTTCCCCCGACTGCTAAAACACACAGTTCCAAACCCTAATCTTATGGAAGCAGGGCTGGGCCTTGAACCTGAATGGCTTTGGCAACCAGATAATGAACTCATAAAAAGAAATGCATTCCGCATCCAGATGAAACACAGAATTTTGTACGGTACTCGCAGATTAACAGGGTCAGAACTATCCGTTCACACTAAAAAAGCTGGACAGCTTCGGAGAGGGACAAACCCATTCTTTTTCTGTATTTACAGACATGACAGCCAGATGTCAAGGCACTGTCCAAATCTGGTGTTAGGTCTAGAAAGAGAAGGCTCATCCTGCAAACTTTGGTGCATATTTCTTCACGCATACCTTTGCATACAACACTAGTACGTCAAAAAGTAACTGGTCTATGTCTCCCACATACCCCAAAGCAAGATCAAAGCAAAGCTCATCTAACGGTAGGTACTAAAAGAGTTACTGGTTACTCTACTCCCATATTAACGTGCGTAAAACATTAAACTTGAAACTTATACATATCGCTACAATTAAAAAAAAAACCAAAAMAAACTCTTAAAATCATACCCTTAAAAAACCTATCTCATGTAAATATGAAGACATTGTTACAATTATTTTTATTATTATATCAGATATTATCATGGGTGAATTATTGAAATACAAATAATCAGTGAGGAAATGTAATGGCACCAATCCTATTTGATTATTTCGTAGAAAAATAACAAATAGTGATTCTGACGCATTTTTAAGACTTCTGATCACTAAAGATAATGTAGCAAATGAGTAGTTTTTTCCTGGATTTGCCTAAATACTGTATTTATCCCTTTATTTTCTTATTACTTTGTATTGCTTACTTACTCTTAAAGGTGTTCCTGTAATTCTTACAGAAAGTATAAACTCCTGTCTGCCCCTCAATTCACATGCAAATCTGAAGAGGCAGAATTTATCTCCATAAACAAATCTGTAATGATCCTGATGCCCAAACACTTACAAAGCAAATGCTTAACGCTCCAAATTGTGTCTGACAAGTAGAAATAACAGCAGAATACTGATCATGACATCAGGACTACTTGGAGATTTGTTTAATTCCTTTCCTCCCCCCTCCCCAAGCTCTCAAGAGGAAAGATAGGAAAGGAATTCTCTCCTAGACTTCTATCAGGAGGCTAAGTAGTGCAAACTCCAGCTATAGTGGTGCAAATTACAACCCAGATTAGTGAGGGCTCTTGTTCGTTAACTCTAACAATTCCGACCTGGACACAATCAGCATGCAGGTCTTCTAAACCCTGAACCAGCTATATGTTCCAAGTTTTTTTGTTGCATTACATTGAAAGGAAAAAAATTGGCTTCTATTTTTAACAACTCTTGATACTAAACCTCATTTGACATAAATGACAAAGGGAGACTTAACACAGAGGACGGGTTTTCTTTTTCTCTTACTCCTGCTCCCCATTGAGAAGGGTGTCATTTATTGAAAACTGGCTGATACTTTCCTGGCTCGGAGATGGCAACTTTTAAAAAAACAGTATCGTCTTTTCTTCACATTATACTGCAAGCATAGGCATTACTCTTCACTTGAATGTAAGTCATTTAACCCTTACGATGCTTTTGATCCATAGATCAAACAGTATTCATTACAGATTAATTCATTACAACCTGCAATTCTCCCAGGTTTTACTATATCATCGTCCTTGCTTTATAATGGAAAAGTGATTAAGTGACTTCCCAATACCAGACAACATGCCAGTGGCTTAGCAAGTACCAACACCCATGAATCTGGAAGTACAGGCTCTTTTTATAACCATCATTCCACTCTCTCAAACAATGGGCCACAGTCTCTGGCCTCATAAAACCCGAGTAAGTTAACACATCTCCATAGAGTCAGATTCACATCATGTAAGTACAATCAGAATCAGACACAAAATATTTAATTAGATTTTGGATGTGGATTTTTCAGCCCACAGTGATTTAGTACAACTGAGTCATTCATCCATTATAAAAAGAATAATACTGATTTCTTATTAATAGTACAGATTAGAGGTAGTTGTGATGAAAGCTGGGGGGGGAGGGGAGAGGTTTGTTTGATTCCTATATAATTCTGCTTTTTTCACTGGAGTCATGCCAGCGTGAATGCAAACAGAACCAAGCCCAGGCTAGAAAACCCAAAGCCTAGGGATTCATTACTACAAGATCTGGGCTACCTGGCCTCAACCATTAAAGCATTTATGCAAAACAGTTATAAACAGCCCACTGAAGTCAAGAAACTAGTCATGCACTCAGTTTTAAGAGCTGAAGATGGAGTAGCACTTATTGCTTAATTGACCTTAAAAGCCATCTCACAATCCTCAATTTATAATATAAACACACAAATAAGATAAAAAAGAACAACAACAAAGCTGTGCAGATGCTACCGCAACGGCCTTTCTGCATCTCCAGATGCTGGCTAATAAATCTCAGCTAGCTAAAGTAAATAGCCACAAAAGCAAAGCACCTTTGATCCTGAATATATTGAATTAGGAATTCCAATTGTGATAACAAATCAAGTTCAATCAATTATCCCACAAGAAGAATAACTTTTCTCGGTGTCAAACTGCATTAAGATTACAGAATACTTCTAACAAGCCTCGTTAAAGAAACAGTTACTGAAAAAACCCATGTAGGTCAAATTCAGGAATCTTTCATAGTCTGAAAAGTCTGAAATGTACCTTTGCGGTTATGGAAGAGCTTTCAATTTATATTAATACCCTGAGAACCAAGCCCAGGCTTTCAAACACACAGAGTTGAATCCTGCAGTTACTATTTAACTAATAAGTTACTAAGTACATTTAGAGCCAAAATGCTTAAGAACAAGGGGGACGGAAAGAAAGTGCAAGAAGATTCCCTCATTCTCAGTATGTGCTGGACAGTATAGGGGAATAGTGTGGCTGGAAGCGTATTGCCTAGAGCTGGATCTCATAGTCGATATGACCCTAGATTGCTTTAAAATTTTAGGGACTTCTTGATAGGTTAATGAACAAAACAGGTCAAATAAATCCTTGTTCGCTTCCACAATCTACTTACCCCAGTGGAACCAGTGACAAATTTTCATCAGAAATTCTGAGTAAGCAACAAGATTTCTCCACAGATTTAGAAAAGCTGTCCAAGACACAGGCATAAAGCCAATCTTGAGGACAGAAAGTGAGCATATTTTGTTCTTGCTAGATGGCAGAGTTGCCACTGCAACATGTTCTCCTTGTCAGCAGCCCACAGTTCTGGCAAGGTTAACCATGACAGACTCCCTCTTCAGAGTGGGCTACCGTACAGCATCAAGACAGACATTTTAGAAGGTACTTTACTGTACTGAATTAAAAGCAGGTTGTCTTTCCTCCCTTTCAGACACTTTCTTAAACGTGTGACACTGTTCCATTTTTAAATTGTTTTCAACTGATTAGTATTTGTATCCATAGTGCCAGGCAGTGAACAAACATAAAAGAAAACATGCRATCCATCATCTAAGAAGAAACTGTAGAACGCAAAACCGCCTACTTCAGAATATTATCTAATCTGTGTAGTAAGTATAATTAAAAACAATTCTAAAAAGGGGGTGGGAGAGGTGTTGTTTTTAAGTTTACATTTATCTTGTTACATTTTCTAAGTCCAAACAGAAATATCTTCATGGTACCATCCAATCCAAATTCCCCCCCTCCCAAAAAACCATGAACCCACCCAACCAGAACTTGCAACAATGCCAAAAATCCAAAGAAAACCAGGGAAGAATTAATACCCAAAAATAATAGGGGAGGAGAGAAGCTTACCAAATGTGAAGTGATTCATTACTGATCTTAGTCTTTGCAGAGAGTGAAGGAAAAAATTGCTGATTTGTGTGTCTCTATGGCACTGCAAAGCCCATTTCAAGCTTTGACAGAGTTTACTCATTTCTCCACCCTACACAGGTATTTGAGTTTGCTTCCTAGTGCTGTATGATAGTACTAAAAGAAACCTAACAACCTACTGCTGGTGTTTTTGCGTTTGAAAAGCAGTCTGGGATCACAAGCCAAAATTATGAAGAGAGAGAGAGAAACAAAACTTACCCGCTTACATATATATGATATGCATAACGAAAAATAGTCAGCAGCTTCTATGGCTTTGCTTCTGCCTTAAATACAGAATAGACTTTAAGAGCTGCTGGCAGTTTAAAGAACACCAAGAGACASGTGAAAAGCAGTTATGTTTCCTCTCTGGCAGGGAGACACAGAGGAAAAACTCATCAATTCCTATACTACCTTTAGATATTTACTGCCAAGATATGAGGGAGAAACTTGGCRTTGTTAGTTTCAGCTGGGAAAAACAGATATGGTTTATAACTGCTAATGAAATTTTTATACTATTTTAGCCTATAGTAATTTTCATATTCTTACCTCGTTAGATAAAAATATCTGAAAATGTAAACCTAAAGCTTCAAAACCCCAAATACATTAGAAATCCTAATTTTTTTAAACACATGGGTGCTTAAGTTTTAGTCTTTCCTGTTGCCCTTAAAAAGTTTTTGAAGATTATACAAGAGAGTCATCAAAAGCTTTCCGTGAGACCAAAGGCTAATAGAAACAGATACTTGAGACTACATTCCTTACAATGTGACCTTTGAGCATTTGAGTTYTACCTTAACTCAGATCCTTTGCTTGTCATCCTCACAATTAAAAATATTTCTACCCAGACTGGTGTGAGCCCTGAATTTATGGTCTAGATCCTTTAATTCATCCTTAGTCAGCAGGTCCCAGTCACAGCTTTTGTAATACTGCTATCTTTGAAAAGAAAGGTTAACTTCCATTTTTCACTGTGACAAACAGAGTGAAAAACATGTTCCAGTAAAATAAGAATTGACAAAAGGACTTCATTCAACTCTACAAATAAATTTAAAAAGCAAATAAAGACTTTCAAAATTAAAATAGGATGGCCCACTCATTCATTTTCAGGTATCTGCCTGCTTCCCAATTTGTTTGCTACCATCAAGAAATACTGGAAAAATCGTAAGACAAATTACCTCCAGAGTAATTGTGCGATTATTTGCTGATCAGAACATTTGAGAATTGTTGCATCTTTTGGTTTTTACACAGCAGTAGAAGAAAAAACAGAACAGACGTGTACAACCGAGTTCCTTGTAACTGTTTTTAACTGGAAACAGACAACTACTGCCAAGCTGCCAAAATTCTGTTACCCCCAATTTGACTCTAAAAGTGGAATTAAATAACACTAATGGCACTGAAATTTCAGCTCGTTAACATTTTTTCTTGTGTTGTGGGCTTACTGTGATTTGCTAGGATACACATCTGTTCAATAAACAGGGTAAATGTCATAGCTTCTTCAACACTTTTATCTTCATAAACAAAACCAAAGAGCCAAGTATCACATATGTCTCAAAAAAGGGTGGAAACTTTCACTAACATTTGAATTACCGGTATTACAAGAACTCTAGGGTCAACTGATATTAATGCAGGAAAAAAAAAACCAACAAAAACCAAAACAAACTAAACCAAAACCCAAAAAACAAACCTACCACCCAGGTTGATCATCTCTATATGTGCATAAATCAGTTGTCATTCAATACACATTTTATCAACTTTAAAACAGGCCATAATTTAGGGAATATGGATGAGATAGTTATTTTTCATGTATGATTCAATGGGTAAAATATATGAACATCAATACAATCATCACAGAGGTATCACCATCCAGTAAGTACTAGTCAGCATATGAATACAAGGGCTTTTCCCTACTACTTCCCTTCCCTCAGGTTGGGACAAAGTTACTGTCTTTTCCAAGCTGCCTAATATATTTGATAGTGATTTCTATAAAACAGGAGCTCCCATTTTTGTATGTCTGCAGTGCTCACCACACTACAAGCTTGGTCATGATATATAAATAATAAAAGCAGATTACATCAGATGGAAGCAAAATTACAACTCAGAAGCAAACCACTTTTGTGAAACATTATACGTTCTGAGGAAATTTTTAAGGCATGGTAAGCAATCCAACTACTGTTAAATCATTACCTCACAAAACCTCCTGGTGGTATTGTAAGGATTAACATGAGACCTAAGAGTATTCTGAAAATGAACGAATCGACTTTGCGCCTACCTTCAGTAACGCAGCTTCAACGTCTTTTAGGCAGGGCTAGTCTGATGGGAATATCGGAATGCTGCTTCAAACTGTTAGCCTAACAGTTTCACATAACTGTGAGGATTATTTGGACCCAGGAAAAATAGTAGCATTTCTGATTCCTACACAAGCCTTCTGAATTTTCTGAACTTTTGCATGTTGTCACCATTTAATCTCCATTATATCCCAAGCAACTGGTGATTAAAATATCAGCATAATCTTGGGTATGTAAACTGCGCTGCAGATGAAGTGAGGGGTTTAGGTTTACACTTCTACACTTCCACTGAAATGCCAAAATACACATAAACAGGCAGAAGCACAAGGTACTTCCAACTCTAGCTAGTCAGATTACTAAACCAAAGGATAGGCATTCCTTTGATAAAACCAAAGGAATAATTAAAATGGAGTTTAAAATGTTTATTGTGTAAGTTAATTGCGAGGAATGTTAAGTTCTAATTTCTCTACTACTGGGGTTTTTKTTGTTGTTGTTTTGTTTTGTTTTGTTTTTTCCCTGGCCTTTGAGTAAATTCCTAAGTGTGTGTACTGGTTTTGGCTGGGATAGAGTTACTTTTCTCCACAGTAGCTAGTATGTGTTTCGGATTTGTGCTGAAAACAGTGTTGATAACACAGGGATGTTTTAGTTACCGCTGAGCAGTGCTTACACAGAGTCAGGGCCTTTTCTGCTTCTCACCCCACCCCACCAGCAAGCAGGCTGGGGGGGCACAAGGAGTTGGGAGGGGACATGGCTGGGACAGCTGACCCCAACTGACCAAAGGGATATTCCATACCATATGACATCATGCCCAGCATATAGAGCTGGGGGAAGAAGGAGGAAGGGGGGAACGTTCAGAGTGATGGCGCTTGTCTTCCCAAGTCACCGTTACGCGTGATGGAGCCCTGCTTTCCTGGAGATGGCTGAACACCTGCCTGCCCATGGGAAGCAGTGAATGAATTCCTTGTTTTGCCTTTCTTGCGTGCGTGGCTTTTGCTTTMCCTATTAAACTGTCTTTATCTCAACCCACGAGTTTTCTCATTTTTACACTTCTGATTCTCTCCCCCATCCCACCAGGGGGGAGCGAGCGAGCGGGCTGTGTGGGGCTTCGCTGCCGGCTGGGGTTAAACCACGACAGTGTGACAACAGATTTTGCAGCTACTGAATTTGAATACAGGAAAAAATGCAAAGCTCCTTTACTTGCTTTTTGGTATGAGACCCTAAAACCACAAGCCAAATGTCATAATGAAACTGATAACGATATGGTCAGATAAACATTTTTTTTGCGAAACATCTTTGTGAAAGCTTAGCTGTTCCTACCAGATTTCTAGCACAATGATATTGGCATCAGATAGCTGACAAGTAGTGGGGAAAAAAGAAGGGTTCCTTGTCCTGCGCCCCAAGTGTGTCTTCCAACACAAATAAAACAACACTCAATAATTTAATGCTGTTCTGCAGGACTGTACAACTGATTGCAGGACTCTGCAACACTGATAAGATCAATGAGCTGCATCTGCATCATGTCATAATGTGGTAAAAGCAAGTACCCTGAAAAACCTAATTTTAAACTTAGCCACACTTACATTTTATTCATTTGACATGTTAAAATCTGCCACAGTTGAAATTCCCATGTAGCTATGATTGACAACTTTTAGAGAAAGTATGATTGTCTCTCATGAAGCATACATTAGTATACTGTACATACCATAAAGTTAATATTTTATTGAACTGTTTGTGGCTCAAAAGCTGACCAGATAGCATTTAAGTATAATTGCAGGAATCAGGCAGGCTCAGAAAAGAGCAGAGCATTTTTACTATAGTCATGTCTGGGCAGTGAGAACTCAGCTGAAACAAACCAGTAGAAATTTTTGGTTAAATAGTTAAGTAACATTTTGTCAATATCAGAAGTTTCATTTTAGATCAGTATTTGCTTTCAGACTGAAATGGCTTTAAATGTCATAATTCTCAGCTTCAAGTAAAAGGCCAAATTTTTGGAAGTAAGCACCTTAATGTATTGTTGAAGATATAACCCAGATTGTGTCTGTGCCACCTCCTGGCTGCTTAGCACTTCAGAAAATCTAGATGGGGTCTTTTCTTCGTCAGTATCTAGAGTTGGGCTCTTCTGTGAATCAGTTTGCAATGATAACAGAACAGATAAAGGGAGAAAAAGATATCAATCAATTATGACTGTTTTGAAACATTCATCCCTTCCAATAGTTCTCTTCCCACAACCACAAAACAAAACTCACATAGGTATAACTGTTATAGGGCTCTATCATAAAAACTGCCACCCACAACTAACCTGAACTGTGCAGTATCAAAGCAATATTGGAAGGGTCATTAGCGCTCTGTGGATAGCATGTACCAGTACAAGCAAATGTTCAGGGGTTATATAGTTCATGTGCAACCCTCTGATTTCCTTTTAAGGATAGCAGGAAAAGACACACATATCTAAACTGAAAGAGGCTTGCAAGAGGGCTGAAGAAATCATAGCTAGATGTGGCGTAGATTAGTCTGGAAATGAGGAAAAGGATTTATGTTTTGATTTGACCAAAGATGTCTGTGTGTATGATGTAAAATTATCACAAACTGTTCCAGCCAGATTTAGACCGTGAGTAGTGGAAATACATTTAGTTACTTTCATGTTATTCAATTTAGGTTGAAAGAGCTAAGAATGACTAATACTATGAGATTTCTATTACACCTATTCCCGAATGAGTCCAGGCCTACTTGAGAAACTTTTGCCCATATAGCACTGCTGATTAGAGGTGTGATTTTTTCCTTTTTATTTTGCAATGGTACTATACCAGAAAAACTGTAGCACAGAGGCAGTTATACCACCGTGAGTGTTTTCACTTCTGTAGCTTACTGTATTCAGGGAACTGACAGAAGCTGCATCATCAAAACCACTTTTTTACTGTATATGTGGGGTTTATCCTAGACGGGTTTGGTGGCAAAGCTATGCCAGCAAACAGTCCATAACACAGATCCGTAATCTCTCTTTGCCATAGGCATTTATAGTGCGCCTGTACCAAAACTGTAAGGGAGCTTCCAGTTTTGCTACAGAACACAGTTCTAGCATTTTGCAAAACTGTTTTGCTGAAGTAAATACAGACAAAGAAACTAAGGTTTGAAATTTACAATCCTTTCATTTACCAGTCTTCAAGGCTTAATCCAATCTAGCTCCAGTAATATGGGGGCTTCTAGAATATGACATACTGACTTATTTGAAATGTCTACCAGTGGAAGAAATGAATTACGGTCTAGAAGTGCCTACTTGTTTCTGCTGACTACAAAGAAAATCTATGTAAGTAGTTAAAATGTAAATGTTTTCAATGCTGGCATCTAAAGGTCCATGAGATGAATCCCCCCCACTGCCTGCTCCATAATTTACAGCTGTTACATCAGCCTCATTTCTCTCATGACGGAGATTCACAGGTTACAATAGAGATGCATTATAAGAGGTATTTCTTTCTCTTACTCCTCCTCAAGCACCACAAGCCTTCAAAATGCTAGTTGCAGAATCACAGTCTGTTACATGAACACTAGAATCAGCTACTCAGATCATTCTGCCATTTGACTGAAGAAAATGGTAGACTGGAAAAAACACTGAACTGTAGAAAAAAATGCTAAGTCAGTGTTTGCCAGAATTTAAAAAGTTCTCATTTTCAGGAAAGTTTTCAGATTCTCTTGTGATGCAATAAATTGGTATGAACATCTAGGAAAAAGTTGTCATTAAAAATTAGTAATCAGCAAGGTAAAAGAGAAGCACAGATGCAGGACAGCATGTGATGATCTAGTAGCACAAACATGGCTCTTGCCACGTGAGATAGGATTTGACCTTTCTTTCAGCAGAAAGAGAGAGATACTACACGTTTGTTTAGTATGTTTCTATGAGCAATTCTCAAAAAATTAGATTTAGTTTGAAGATATTAGGTTATCTATTCTACTGTAAAATGACAGGATAACCTAAGTCTGGTGTCATGTCTTACAGAGGTTTGCATCAAATGCCTCAGCAGAAAATGAACTCCCTTTCTCCAGCCATACTACACATGGTCCGATTTGCAATTCTGTGTCATATCAACTCTGGCTTTCTTACAGATCTGGTCATTATTTATTCCATAAAGCATGAAAAAGCATTTTTAAAAATCAGCAGCCTCTTATTATTTTTGTTACTACATATATTTTTCTATAAGCCTGAAACTAATCACCAGAACAAAAACAGTCTAGATTTTTTTTTTGTTTCTTGGGGCAGGAGGGAGGGTGGAGCAGGGAGTTGTGGAACAGTAAGAAGGGTTGGTGAGTACTGGATTATCTGTGGGTTTAAAAATTCAAAGTACAACAAAATCCGGAAAACAGTAGAGAAGGCTAAAACCTCAAAATGGCAAAAGCAAATGATAATCTCAAGAGACAGCATATCTGATAATAAAATCAATCCACCCTTCATTTGAGCTTACAGCTGAGAAAAAGTGTAAGAGTCACAAAATAACTGGGGCTCATTTGTTATAGTAATTGCTGATTAAGCCAAGTATTTATTTCCATATATCTGCGACAAGGGCAGATATAAAGGTCTGCAACCATCTTCGCAGCAAGCTCATTTATAACATCAATGCTCTCAGACATTTTCACATTACTAACACAGTAACTGATGTTGGGAGTGAAAGTGATTCCCATGCTTGTGCCATTTAAAAAAACCTCAAACCCAAAMCAACAAACATAGCAAAGAATAAAAAGCCCAAATCATATCACCCAGAACGAACAACTGCAACCCATTTTAGACCAAAAGCTCAYTATACCACAACCTTGGCCATTAGCTTCAGCTCTACAGGTCAGGTGCTTTCAGCCACACTCAGAACCTACTGCAGCTCTGACACCTAAAGTAGCCTAGGCACATTCAATGTAAAATCAATAATCTTAAAATATGGCACAACTCCAACCTTTTCACTTAAGGTTTCTTTGGTTTCCATAAAGCAAAGTCACACAATATGAAATGAGRCATTTCCACACTCTATAAAAGACTACAAGTCTAATTGGATGAGTTACAACCAGCTACAACAATTTCCCTGTAAAATTTACACCAGGTGCCCAGTAACAATGAAGAAAAATAAAATTATAATGATGCTTGGAGTAACTAGTGGAAAAAAAGGGAATCTGGTAAGACATTTAAGGCCACTAACCATTCATTTCCTTGACTGTTAGTGTTGAGCTGGTGGCAGTGTGCTATGATCTGCAGTTGCCTCTGCAGTATTTCAGTTTCAGGAGATGAATATATGGACATTAGGAAAAATTTCTTCACCAAAAGGGTTGTCGAGCACTGAAACAGGCTGCCCAGAGAAGTGATGGAGTCACCATCACTGGACGCGTTCAAAAAACGTGTAGCTGTGGCACTTCGGGACATGGTTTAGTGGGCATGGTGGTGTTGGGTTGATGGTTTGACTTGATGATCTTAGAAGTCTTTTCCAACCTTAATGATTCTATGATTCTATGAATATGTGTTTTCAGTGTGAACCAATCTGTCAGACTCTGATTCTTTATCTATGGTAAGCTTCAAAGCTCCCCCTTCTATAAAGCCCTAATGAGAATCAAGCACACTATGTACAGGATAAAGTTGTGTTACAAGTATAGAATGGCAATTAATTTAAAGGAACTCAAAGCTGGAATTTAGTGACACTCTACGGCATCTGTAACTATTCTATTTTTCTTGCTTGCATGCATCATCATAAAGCTGAAGTCACAGATATTCACCAACCTGAATGAACTAGAGTTGAGCTTTTAATGATTTTGAGCCGATTTACAGAAATCATGCAAAGCTTTGAGTATTGCATGAACAAAACTATGGCTGTCTTGAGGTACGTTAGAATTTTGGATTTAATCTAAGTCCAAAATAAAGAAATAAACTCATGGAAAACTAAGCTCAGATGCAATTTCCACACTGCCCAGAGAACCAGAAACCAGTGTTTTTTGCTGAGTGCAGCTATCAGCCTCTGAAAGCAGACAGATTTTTAACTGTCACACACCCCCACATTTCAGCTTTGCATGCACGACATCCATATGCAATAGATGTAAGTAATCTCAGTAGCAATCTTGACCTCACACATGGAAGCACCCACATACTTCTCACACCCACAAACACTTTCTCCCAAAAGTAATTCATGGAACATATAACAATACCATTAAATAAATGTTTAGCCATTAAATGCATAACCCAAAATTAGTGATGTGGGGAGCAGTAACTTCTGAAGTGAAACATCAGACTAACCAGAAGTGCAGTCTGATAACTCTTTTGAATAACCAAATTAAAAATATATTTTGACAAAGATGGACAAAATTGAATACTGAAGATAGATACGCAGGATTCCAACAGCACTGATGTGTTGTTTTTTCCATTGCATGTGGTAGCATGTTATTCAATAGCATGTTGCTGGATACCGGTGTTTTACATAGTAATTGGACATGGTAGAATTTTTGATAAGTGTGGCAGTTCCTTACAGCTTTTAAGTGTGTGCTTATATCCCCTTCAGTAAAGGGCATGCATAAGGAAATGGGGAACAACTGTTGCATCAGGTCTGACTGGAAGTGTAAAACAGATCCCTCCTCAGCAGCACACTGACAATAAGCAGTTTACTGTGCTCCAAACTGCAGCCCTCAAGGGACCACACTATTTTATTGGAAGAGAACTGCTCGAAGTAGGCTCCATGCTCTGTGACTTACGATATCCACAGGGGTTGTGTACATGACTCATTTTTACATACTGGTTGGCCAAGATAGCAATTGTACCTGTGCTGAAACAACATTCTTGTGAGATCCTTATGCATTCCATACTTGTAGTAAAAACACAGTAAACATGAGAACAATTGTACTATATATTACTCAGTCTGGACTGGAGATACAAGTTTTGGTCTCATATCCAAGGAACGAAATAGATTTTTTTCAACCCAAACCAGAACTCAAAACACGCATTTAACTCAAAACACCCATTGTACTGATGGGCTGGCAATAAACTGACATTTCTGCTACTGATTTATTTATTTCCAGTCGTCTCTTTCTCCCTATGGTGTATGTGGATTGTATGCTTCATATAGATTCAGGTTACTTCATGGTATAATAAAAAGATTGAAGGAACTCTATTTAAGGATTTCAGGAACTCTAAGGTCCATACAGAAAGCAATTCCCAGAGAAACCCTCTATTTTTTTCAAAGGAGTCCACCTTCTCCTCCACTACTCCCTTTTGCTTTATGTCATGCATGAAAAACCTGCACAAGACTACTTCTACAAAATGCAGCTTAAAAATCAAACTACTATCACAATAGTTTCTTCAACAGATTACAGCTATTTTTCTTCCCTCATTAAGAATAGGTTACACATAATAACAAACTATTAAATAAAAAGCTATTCAGGACTGGAATATTTAACCCTTCCAATGCAAGAAGAAAACCAGTATTTCTAAACATCTTCTCATAATATTAACATTCAGACTCATTCTGCATAGAATATTGTCTTATTCAGTGCAACGGTCATTCTGAGCTAGATCACAGCTGAGCAGAGTTAAGCTTCATGGGTATCTGGAACTCATCTGTTGAGCCAAAATAATAAAATGAGAATGTCTGGTGAAATCTGTGAGACACCTGTTTTTCACATTCCTCTCTGCTCCCTGGAGCAAGTTGTATCAAAGGAAAACAACAATGCTTTATGAACTCCTCTTTCTCCTTTCATGTTTTCTGAGGAGATAGAGAGCAGCTCCCCAAAGCCAATGGTTATTGCACACACACAGTAACTGTATTTAACACATGCATATCTGTTTGTTTCACAAAACGGCTGCAAATGAAAATTCAGAAAATATACCTTACATGCAGACTATTACCAGAAAATTTCGCAACAATGTCAGAGGAAAATAAAATCAAATGGCTTATTTTAATTTTTCATCCTTTTTTTCTCCAATAGAAAATATGAATGAAAAACCTGAGTGTTTACAAAATTTGTCACCTATTCAAAATATTCAACTCCAATAATCTGAGCACTAAAATATATGCATCGCTATACATATTTTAGAGAAATCTGTGTCATGTATCTTACCAAGATAAACATATAAAGTAGAATGTGTCAATTCTCAAAGGTCACTCAGCATTATTTTAATGAGTCTTTCCATGACTTTCCATTAAGTTACTGTATCCAGAAACAGTAACAGGTTACCAAATGCATTATGTGCACAGGCAGTATGCTTTTCTGTTTTTCCAAACTGATGTGATAGAAAGAGTGGTTGGGGAAAACATCAACTATTAAGCTAAAAGCATTTTCATACTCGAGGTGACTGTATCCATCTACTTATATAAAGAAATTTACTATGATATTTATGATTTAATAAAGGGACAAGTGTGTGTCTTCACTACCTAATTACTTAACTATTTGGTTTTATTTTGTAAACAATCAGAGGCACAAAAAAAAAAAAGTCACCAGTCATCATGGTTCCTCACATCCTTAGAGTGTCTGAACCATGTTTAGGCTCGCCACAGCAGCCTACTTGAACTAATATACTGTAAGTCAGGTTGTCTGGTTTCCCAGCTTGCAGAAATTGATAGTGCTTCTCATTACAGTTGAATGATTTGTACTCAGGGTACAGGTACAAGGACATTCACTAGTCCTTGGTGGTATTTCTTTTGCTTTCTCTCACTGTATTTCCAATACAGTAACAACCAAACCCATTATTGAGAAGGTCCTTTGTTAAAACAGTGTCTAGCTTTTTCATGGCAAAAAGAAGTGGTACAATTGAAATCAAGTATTACAATTCTGTTGGCATGCTCTTCTCTTCTGAAGACTGGCTGCAGTCTTGAAGTCATTCCAAAGAGCCTTCAACCACACGTCCCAACACACTTCCACTCAGTCACTCAACAGGAACAATTTTCATGAAAGAATTTCCAAAGCCTCTAAGCAATCTATTCTATTCAACAATAACTTGGGTTCCCTCACAGTTTATCCACTTAATACGCTTGCCTTGTAAACTCAACGTGCCTCTTATTCCTTAATGAGGGTCCTCTGGAATATTTTCATCACACACAAAATAACACTGCCTGAAACAAGTGGTGATAACATTATGTTCAGATTGTTTATAGCATTACAAGAAATGCACAGCATGATTTGGCTTTCATCCAGATGCATTTAACTGCAGAATCCTCAACTAGGTTTCATTTCTGGCTGTCTTTTACCCATCGAGGGGAATGGATGAAGATCTCTACACCAATAAACTTTCTAATGGCATTTAATTAGTTTGCACTTTGACTGGGAACTGAGGGTTCTGGCACACAAACGCACCCTTGCACGTCAGCTTACCTGTAGTAAGTGTCTTTGAGCGTGCTCACAACCTCTTGCAAATGTGTTTAAGAGATTTTTAATACAAAAGACTAAAGCAAATCTGATTTTTCTTCCAACTGTGGTATATACCTATAAAGCATTTGCTGAAGGCCATGTAACTTCTGATCAGTTTATGTCTGTAGCTGGTTTCTCCACTAAAAATACTGAGAGGATACTTTGCCCATACTGCAACCTTAATCCACCACAGGTGTCAACAAAAGACTAGCATTCCTTCCAAATCCTGCACACGTGGTGACTTAATGTTAAAGTGAAATCATGTCTATTCAGAAAAATGGGTGCCATGGCAAAATCTTGGACCTTTACTAGAACTGTGTTCCTGTGTCAGCTTGCATCCATATGACGTGTTGGTCAACATTCTGCTACAATACTTTCAAAGACAAGGAAATAAGCATGACTTTCAATTCTAAAAGCACTTTACTAGGTCTCAGTATTGATGTGTGATATTGTATTTACTTTGCGCTATCACTATTTATTTCTAATAGAAACAGTGGCAGCATTTCAGCATGAAAATATACAGCAGTTCAGCCAAATAGAAAACAGACATTGTCCTCCGAATACAGTTTGGGAAACAGAAAACAAGTGACTCAGTCCAACTAACAATTTTGAAATGTGATGACATTTACAGTAAAACTAACTTGCACTTAAAACCAGAACTAGGATGGATACCRCTTAGAAATAAGGTGATGGTAGTTTCAAAAGGAATCGTTCTTGTGCATATGAGGGCAGCTTTGAAACAATATACTGTAACATACAACAAGCTCCTGGCAATAACTAACCATTGGGATATCTTTTTCACTTCTTTCTACCAACAGAAACAAACAAAAACTTTATTTTGTTTTCCATGCTTCTTACAGTTCTATATTTCACCACATTGTGATGACTTGCTTCAGTGCTATTAGTTTGCCTTCAAAATTGTCCGAGATGTCTTAAAATGTGAACTCCTGTGTTTGTCTGTGTAAGTTATACTGTGTGAAGAAATGACGCTCCACACAAACCAGTAAGTGAGAAAATCAAAGGGCCTCGACATCAGGGTCCCGTAAAAAGTCATCATCTTTTGCACCAGTTTGCTTTTACCATAGTTCTTTGTAACTGTTTACAAAGAACTAAATAAAACCTGCACTAAATAAACATCTGGCTCTGGCAACGCTGGTAGCACAAATTCTTAAACTGCCCTTAATCCAAAGATGTTGCAAAACATGTATTTCCTACACCTCTCTGGCACAGTCCTGGGTGCACTCGCATGTTGTTATCTCTTCACAGCATTGAGCCAAACTCCCAAGAAACAGAACACAAGAGCCCTCAACGGCTTAAAGTGCATCCTGTTTCAGAGCTCCAAACACAGTGAATTTTGGATTAATGGCTCAACTTGTCAGGGACAAGAGACAGCTGAAGGGAACACAGACACTGTGTTAGCATCCTACGAAACCAGTTTTTAGCTTCGATCACAATAGAAGGCTATTATCCTAAGACCCTCTTGTATTATTCACCTTTACAAATGGGTGAATATCTTGCAGTACCACATAAGGAAAAACCCCAAACTGTCTTTTAGTGACATGTCACATTTCCTTAATAACAACAACATAACTAGTTTATATTACTAAAATAATAAAAATGGCTATAAAAATAATAATAAAAAAAACACCAACAATTGCATTGTCTGCTCTGAGTAGAAAAACCTCAGAAAAAAGAACTACAAGTGAAAGACGGGAGCAGGAAGAAGAGACAGAAAATGTCTCTAGATTCCTTAAAACAACTGAAAATACTTGTATGCTTCTAAAATGCTGTAAATGCTTTTTTCTGTACAGGARGCTCAAAATGCTTAGTTTGTAGACATTAACCATTTAAAGTACATTCCCATTTTGCTGAACACTGCAGTATATTCTAGAGCTCAGCTCAACATCACATCACATTCTTTCTTTGCTCTCCTTCTACACTTTGTTTTGGTTGTTATTGCCTCTTAGCAATGAAGGAGAGATTAGCTGTAAAGGGTTACCATCAGCATGTATTTTGTACTTATAACCGTCATACCTGAAGTACAGCAGTTTACTTATGAACTTAGTAGCACACCAGTGGCACCAATGTGTTTCCTCTTAACTCAGACATTATACTGGATACAGATCAAGCTACCCCATTACATGAAGACCTTAAACTGCACAGTAAAAATTCAGAATTTTCTTCTCTGTGCTGATTTCTGTCCATTTCTGGTATTAAGAATTGGGCATTTGTGTAGCAGTTAGACTGGCAAAGTAATATATTCAGAGCTACAGTGACTGGCTCCGTTAATAATGTCCACAGTAAACAATGGTGGAATATCCTCAACATGAAGGGCTGTACCACTGTCACAGCAGTCATCAGTTACTTTCCAAAAACCTCTTCAAGAAGGTCTTTAGCAGCTGATTTATGCACAAGATTGCAACTATGTCTAAAATACAAAGATATAAATGATTGACAGTCTGTCCGTTGGAGTCCATTAAGAAAAACTTAATATATCGTAGGACAAAAAAATCTCCCCAGTTGCTGTCAATGTATTTATACAGTAGATCCTCACAGAACAGTCTTTTCACCTCTCCGTGTGAGAATACAAATTCCTTTAATTTAATGATGCCCTTGGTTCGCATTGTCAGGAGATACACATGCATAAATAGTGTATAAATAACAGTCACGTTCAAATTCTAGGATCTAGAAAATTGGGATAAAGATGAACTCTCTTAATCATTAGGCCGGCACTCACAATCACAGTAAGCTTTTTAAGTGCTGTGGTCCTCTCTAAGGAATATTCAGACAATGGGAGATTTGCATACACTGACCATTCACTAAAGCATAACAGGCTGAATTAAGACTTCTGTTTCTGTTTTAACACCAGATTTCATGGCTTTGGACAGGTTTAGCTCGATCCTGAACTTTTTTCTTTTTTTTTTTTTTTTTTTTTTTGAGAAATATCTTTAAGATGATAACAAAGCAGAGAAAATTCCTGTCTGAGCTCCTGAAAGTGGCTGTTGAAGCAAATCATTTACTCTATTACAAATTAATAATACAATTCATCTATAATCTATTATTGAGCTCTTGAAGAATAGTTTGTACTCAAGTGGACAGAAATTCTCTCCAGAACCCATTTATTGCAGAAGATAAATTTAAGAGTAGTGTCATATTTTGAAAAATGTTATTTTATTGGCTGTAATTTTTCATGGTACCTGTGGGGACTGGATGACAGCTCAACACTGCAATTGTCCTTCAGGTTGATATCCTTTTTTTAGTTGAGACTGTCCTGGGAATATACTAAAAGTGATTTATTTGTCCCTGGACCTGTAAAAGGTTTCAGGAAGGTGGAAATGGATGTATGGCTAGCTGAGAAGAAATAAGAAATGAGCCCAGCATACTTATTTAGCCAGGAAACTAACAACCAGCAGGGAATATTTAATCACTTCACATTACAACTGAGTAAGACTTCTGATGGCTCATCTCCTTACTGCTTGCAGTGAAAAAGCCAGACAGCCCAGATTCAGCAGCCCACTGCTTCACAATAATGAGATGTCCTTTGGCATCTACTTTACATTGTCATCCTCTAGGGAGCCAAACAGTGTAACAGTATGCTGCATGTGCTGCTGTGACTAATTTTCCAAATGAAATAACCCTCCCAAGTTAAATTTTACTTAATGAGTAGTATTCAATGCTCTCTATCATTGGCCTATAAAGCTCCTGTTTTAACAACGTCARCTAATTTTAAGATAGATACTTGTACTTGTTACCATCCATATGACAAACCTACATTCTGTAACTGTATTAAACCTGCTGACTATTGGGTCAACCAGTACAACAGTGGGTATACCCTCAGCCACGGCAGGTAAGATAACAAAAAGAAAAGAAAGTCTAAAGTCATATTTGAGCTTTGTAATAATTTTATATTCATCATACATCCTCCTGAAAGCAGGTGTTTGCTTAAAGAAAAGGGGAGATATGCCTTTAATTTAAGTAGGCCAAGTTTTATTACTATTTAATGAAATTCAGCCTTCTGGAATAGCACATTTTAAAAGCACCAAGACTGCACACCACAGTTTATCTCAGGCAGAAGACTGTGGGGCTCAGAAGGATTGAGGCAGTCTGYCTAGACACAACCAAATGCGGGATCAGAACTTTGCTCTACAAATGACAACAGTAGCAAACTCTCATTTGGCTTGATTCTCAGCAGGTAACTCGCTAACAACAGTAGCTATAATCAACTGTTAGTGAAAACACAAAAAAAATAGAACAAGTTTCCACAGTATTTCCTTGCTTTTGGGCTCTTCAATTTATTGCACCATATGTACATGAAGAAATTATCTACTCTACAAACCTCACGCATAATCTTTCTTCCTCTCAAGCCCAGTTATTACTACCTGGATTATTCAAGCAAAGCATCCCCAATGGCATTGCTGCTATTTAATTATTTTAAAGATGAGTTATGCAGACCCACTCTAGAAACATGCAGATTTGGAAAGAATGCATTCAGATCAGCAGTGCTCACAGCATGATTTAAACTGAAACAAAAAATATTTATTAAACCAGGAATAGTCTTTGTCTGAAAAGTCCAAATGCATACACACAAATTTCAGCTAGCAGGCTCCACCTCATAGTGCTGCACTGTGTAGCATTTCTCTAATCTACACAAATGAAGTTAAAAAGATATTGTAAGGCATAGCTAATCAATATATTTTTAAAGATCTTCACCTGAAATCTGGTCATATGGTATTCCTTGGATGGAAGGACTACAGATATGTAAACAAAAACTTTTTTAACAAGCCAGAAAACATTCCACCTGGAGCATCATACAACATCATACTCACTACAAACCATGAACCCCTTCCCCCAGCCATGGCACACATGTCCCTTTTATGAACAGATATTTTGCATATTTATACCATGTCAAGTGTGGCACCTGTTACAACACACAATTTGCAGGAGGACATCAGAATTTATCCATGCTGTAAATTATATTATTGTGCAACAACAATAAAATTATACTCCATTTGCAATACATTGTCACTTCTTTGTCCAAACTTGTTACTTTGGCTAATTACTCAAGAACACTTTCCATACTCATTTTAGAAGTACATTTCAAATGTTCAACAAACATCGACATATTCCTTGTTTTGGTTCATAACTTCTTCAAGTAATTGAATTATTTTTGTCCTTCAGAAAAGTGTTTTTTATTTGTGCAGGGAGAAACATATTTTTATTCTGAGCTACCATGAAATTACCTTTTCTTATAAAATCTATATAAATCTTTTCTTATAAAATCAGATGCAGCCTTCAGCCCTCAGAAATGATAAAGTATACTAAAACACTAAGACAGAACACCAAATTAATTATCAAGATGATGTATTTGCTGTTACTATTTAAAGTACATGAACTATGTGATACTGACAAAGCAAGCTTAAATATTATTAGGTTTTGTTTGGGTTTTCTTCCTAAGCTTCAGGGATACCATCACAAAAAGGCAGGCACAGCTATGTGACCAGGACATTGAATGGGAACACAACATTTCTTTTAACTTCTCTTTTAATTTAGTAGCTTTACTAACCAAACTTTATTGCTGCCGAATGATTTTACATTATAAAAACTAAGTGCAGTCATACAGATCCATGAGCAAACACTATGTATTTTAGTCTTTAAAATCAAAACAGTAGCACTGTCCTCAGAACTAACAATATGCACTCTGAAATTTTCTTTTCTCCCACTACACTTATCCACCTTCAAAAATTAGACCAAGGTAATTACGTGATTAGACAAGGGAAATGATAAGCATGTAGACACTCACTTCAATCTTGAAACTATAATGAAAAAAAAATAAAAGACTAGACATTTCCTGTCAAATTAAGTCTGTAGAAGCAGTCATTTCCTGCAATTCAAGTTGTATTAACCAAAGCAAAGCTAGAATGACTGGGACACTGCCATAAACTGATACTTCAAAAATAAAACAAATGGATAAAGAACTATGGGGCAGTTCCAGACCTCTAATGTTCTATGGATAGAATTTATAATAATTTACCTATAGAAGTAACTATTCCTGTGTAGTTGTATGTTTTGAATGACTTTTCCAGAAAACATCAGATACAATACCTTAGCTGTTGGAATATGGACTATCCTTCTAATGATGTTCCCTGAAGCAGTAACTTGTAGGGATGGAACAATTTGGGATGTCTGGCAATTCAATAAATATCTTGACGATTTTGGCTCCATTCTATTTTCAGAAGCATAGAGCTCTTGTAGGGTAAAAAAAGTCTTTTGAAACTAAGAGCTCTAAATTTTGATTCAATATTGTTCAAGGCCACTTAAGCAGATTTCAGGAAGTCTGCTGCTAAGCTTTTGAGTTCAGCTCTCAAGTGCAATGTGCTCTAAATACGTGACCTGCATTGAACTGTTGCCCTAGCAAGCTGTAGCTATTATTCATTTCGCAATACAAAGTCCATAGTACTTGAAGGCTGGATCTACATGATATATTAAATGCTTTATGAACACTACTTTCTTTAAGAGAGCACAGCCATCCAAACTATGCACAATACCATTCATCAACTACACCTCACAAAGACATTTTTCAAGTCCTCCACCTCTTTTTCACCTAGATATGATTCTTAGGCAGAACAAGGTAAGAAAAGAAAATGTGTGAGATACAAACCTACCGCGTTTTCTGTCATTGAAGACTTTCCCCTTAACTCCCATTACTTCCCCAACAGGGCCCAATTACAACCTCTGTCCAATGTTATCAGCCTTTCTATTTCCTGTGTAATTAATAGTTTATGGACTGACTCAATGAACCAGAAAGTAATTGCTCGTAAAGTGAGAAATGATCTCTAAACAAATGGAACATTACAGTTTGTCTCCATTGCTTTTGCCTTGATCCCGTGTAACCTTACACCTACAGAATGAACTAATTGTCTGTTCCATTGGAGATTAACGATAGATTTTTGACATTTCCAACAGAAGCTATGAATGGCATAGAATAATTAGCTAAATTGTATTTCCCCTTTTCTTCTTTTAATTCACAAGATATTAACACTTACTCATTTTACATCTGACAACTAGATATTTGAGAGCCTCCCAAAACACAAAGACAATCAAATATTTATTCCTAAATGAATAACAAAAGACGCTTTCTTAACAGACTGGTGTCCTACAGTGGTTCTGTCCAAAGAATAAACACCTGAGCCTCTAACAATGAGTTTACAGAAGCATATAGATACATATAGAAGGGAGTATTATATGAAAGCAGGCATTTTAAAAGTTCATCATTATGACTTGATAGGCAATCATCATAAAGACAGCAAAAGTAATTTTTTTCTTGCTTTGCTCTAGTCAGGGTAAGGGAATTTCTGAATGAGTAGGGCAAAAGAAGGAACAATAAGACTAGCAATGAAATTGCTCAATTTTGAGAACAGAGGACTGTTTGAAGGAATCCTTTGAAAGATTTATTCACAATTCTGTCTAAGTCTAATTTTGATGCATGAACTGATGTATAAAGTAACATCCAGCCAGTAGTCTCAATATTGACTAATGAGATATGAACTAACACAGCCATTCAAAAAGAACCTTCACATTTTTATTCATCTATCCCTCACTAGGAACTTCTTTTGCATCAAGCAGTAAGAACAACACAAGTCTTCCCCCCATTACAGTGAGTTGTTTAACGCTGCAGATGCCTAAGCAAATTTTGAGACTAAAACTACATCATTCCAAATATTTTCTCTAATGATCTCCAACAGCTCTCATTTCTGAGTAAGGGCATCTTTTCCAGTATGAGAGATAATTCCCTAATATGAGGTCACAATAATTTGATACTGAAGCAAGTTAATCGGAGAAATGTCTCTGTTCCACCTGAGCAATGCATAAACTAAGAACACTCTCAGCATTTCACTTCATACTTGGTGTGAAATATGTACCTCAAATTTTGCAGGCAAGTCACATTTAGGATATCAGCTTTATGTTACCAAATATTGCACGGGAAAGAATTAATTTTTCCCACAAAAAATACTGTAGGTAGGCAGACTTTTTCAGGAAAGTACACAAACGTGTACAGGTGTTCCTAACTACTATCAACTATGTCAACACAAYAAAGAAAAAACAAACCAAACCAAAATGATCTACTGCTAGCATAGTGAGAACCCATCTTACACCTTGTCATCTGTCAGGGAGTATAACATTCAAGATACAGCCTTTTATATTGTTAATAAGAAAAGATTTGGGGTCTTTTCTATATTCAGGGGAGTTAAATTCTTCCTCTGAACATTACTTTTGTATACTATTTAAAAAACATCTCAACTTACACATTAATCCTTTCARCCCACAAAACTGGTCTCCCCCGATTCTTAGGCTATCTTCTGTGTTTCACACCATGGTCCTTCAAGTGTACTATCACCAACACTAGATTAATAGATTGCCTTTCTTTCATTCTGAGGAGTGTGGGGAGCTATGAAATTAAAAGAGGAGTACATTATTTTTGCAGTGCCCTAAATACTGTTCTTCCCCTTGCTCTTTAATAAAAAGAGCACATGTGATCACCTGCCATTGGCCCAACTATTCAAGAGACAAGAAAAAATTTTTAAAGCAGAATCAGTAGATAGAAACTTTATGTTTCTTGGCTGGATGGTGAGAGGGAATTATTTGCTGGAACATAAGGATTTTTTAATGAAGTTTGACTAATCCAAAGCTCCATAGGGCAAACTGGAAAAACCTGCCTTCGAGGATCTCTTCTCTCAGTAATTCATCAGTGGGAGTAGCCTTCGCTGAGACAACTGTAGGTAGTACAAACTACGACCAAACAGGATGTGTGTAAATGAGGCCAATACTCTGTACATTATGTTAAAAAATGAAGAAATTTCACAATGTCCCCTGAAAACAGTTTTGAAAGACGACTCAGAAATTATTAATATTTTGGTAATAGGATCTTACCATTTTCACATGGCCAATACAGGGTATAGAAAACTAGCTGTAGAAACATTAAGCTTCACTTCCCAAAGGAATTCTTCAAAAAGAACCTGCTGAATTCTCTTCAGTAAAGAATTTCAGTATTTTGAAGAACTCTATTGTACCAAAACTCCAGCTTTCTTCTTAGGCTAATCAAACCTTTGACAGTTGAAAGTCTTTGGTTTTAGCAGTCTTCACAGCTTCCCGCTGCTTAGAAGTACCCGCTTGATGAACACAAAGTTATCCTGCTTGAAACAGAAGTTGCAGTGTGTGCCAACCACCTGCATAAAGCTTTGTGCTTAGGCCATTGTTTCTTTGGTAATCTCCCAAACTAGTCTTAGGTTTAGATTAGAATTATCATATGCAAAAACATTTTGTTATGCTTTTTAATAGTTATCCTGTATATAATATGTATCTGTAATACATATTCTGTATATAATACCATTATACTGTAGGGTTGTACTGTAGTAAATTTATAAGAACACTGTTATTCAYCTAAGACAATATACCAAAAGGTTTTAGATTTAAAATATACAGTGAAAAGCTATAACTGAGAAGACAAAAGGTGAGGAGTAGATTGGCAGATTAAATAGGTAATGTCATGACAGGGAGAAAATCAGGCAATCTGAAAAGAGCCACAGACAGGGAAGACCTCTGTGAACTGAACTGTGCCATTAAGCATTCTCAACAGAGCAGAATGAAGCAAGAGACAGAAAGGGATCAAAAGTAAAAAGGGTACAAATTACTTGAAATCAAGACACAGCCCCTCCAGTCAGTTCGTCACTGCCACTCATGTAAACAGCTTTCGTATGTGGCCACATATATGTTGATATGAGTAAAGAATTTGAACTTGGACGTTTCTTTTTACATAGACGGTCATTTGATCTGGGTGTACACAAAGCATGCAGCATGACCTCACTGAAAGATCAGTCTTTCAGCAGATCTTAGGCATATGTGAATGAAAACCCAGAAGAAATTTGCTCTCACATTCAGGTTTTCAAATGTGCATTTACCCATTGAACAGAGCATTTGCAGAATCTCGTCTTCATTTGCTACTCACAGATTGCACATTCACAAACACATCTGGAGTTCTGACACTAAGTACATACAGGTTTTTTGTACCATGGGTGGGAGAGAAATATGAGATCTTTAATATTCTACTATTGTACCTGAACCTAAAAGAATTAGCTATCAATAGACTTGAAACTGTAACATCTATAACAGACAACCAAATGTCAAGTGCACYTACAACACTCTTTGCTATTCTTCAAAATAACAGCGAAAGTAGGCTCAATCAAATCTATTAAACAGAAAAAAATATTTTTTTCCATAGTGTTTAAACATGGCTTTCTGAAATAAACCTCTAATTAGGGTTAGAATACTATGAAATTGTACAGATATTTATACTCTCTAACTCTGAGGGGATTTTGCATTTTTATTTATTTATAGCACAGATAGGGGGTAAAAATGTATGACTCCTTCATTTATTGCTATTTAGTTTTTCATTTTGAGTCTGATTACTTTTTCTTGCATCATGAAATATATCAGACTTGTTTTTAGTATAAATATCAGGGCGATGGACACATTTAAAATTTGTGAATAGATGTAGAACTTCTTTATTCCTTGCCTGAATACAATTAATCAGGAGTACTTGATGTGGCAAACACAAGTCAGCATTTTTGTTTGTTTCTTCCCATGGAAAAAAAGATTCTTCTAACCAAAAATACTGTGGAAATACACGGAAAAGTATAGATGTATTTGCTGTGGCAAGCGTTAGAAGGTATCAGTACATTTTTAGGCTTCACATGTAACTAAAATCAGCATATAGTAGTAATGACAATAAGAAGTAGTACTTTGATAGGTATTATGCCAGTTAAACTCAGATCTGCTAGTGAAGAATACTCATGAGGTAACTGACCAAAAGTCTGTTTTGAATCAATTATAGTACTAGAAATGTCATCAGAATCCTCAAGACTTGCATTGTTTCCCGCCATCATGCTGTGAGCACCTGTGACTTGGTGACAACCCATTTATTTGCAGTGCGGGAGACCTGCAAGTTCAAACCTAACTTTGCATCACAACTCTCTCAGGATACATACTTTCATGAATAACAAGCATAAGAAGGAGCAAGCTCCTCATCAACAGCACTTGTTAATAGCCTGCTGAACGCCACAAACACCAAAAGCAAAGGCACTAAGAAAAAAGGGCACTGAAAATAAGCTTTGTGCATTGAAGTAAAATTAACGTTGTTAAAGTTCAAGAAACCACAGATCGAAAGTTCTTTTTCTCGTCCAGTTCTTTATACAGTTCAGGATCAAACATATGACCATAATCAGGCACTAGAGAAGCCCAGCACTGGGAGAGGAAGGAGGGAGCAGACCGCTGTAAGCCCACGGGAGCTGATTCTCATGGCCAGGAGAAGGTAAGGCAAGGCTATACACATCTCCCTCAACCCCTGAGGATMGCTTCCTTTACTCTCAGAAGGGCAAACAGGTAACGCAGACCAACCCGTGGAGTCAGGAAGCCAGGTTTCATTCTCAGGACAGAACTACACAGGAAAATAATTTAGTTAGACTCTCATGGTCTCACTAAGCATTGGGCACATCTACGAAGAATTTTTATCTCGTACACAGAAGGAAAATTAATTTAAAAAATACAGTTGAAAAATCTGAAAGCTAGGTTCTTGCAAACTTTGGCTAAGCATGAAAGCCAGTATGAAAGCAAAATATCTGTGGCTGTTCATCATGGGTGGCTGGACTATCAAGCAACTGTTAAACCACTCAAGAAATGCCTCTGTGCAGTAATAAATGTCTGTTCTGATTTGGTTTTTATTATTGAAAAAAATCTGTAATAATGCTACAGAGGTGGCAATTAGTACCCAAAGGGGGAAATCAGACAGACTGACTTTCAGAACCACTGTACTACAAATTTATAATGAAAGGACTATGCACAGTATCAAGGGCTCAAGAGCTCTGAACGTAAAGTATTTGGGGTAGATTTTGGGTTATGGTAAAAGCAATAAGGCACCCATCATAAACTAAAACTAGCATAGATTTGCTGTATATCCCAATGTCCTGTGTTAGTGTAGCAAAATGAGTTTGAGGGGTAGAATCAAGAGTACAGGAATCAAGCAGTCAGACTAAGTTAGACTGCAAGACTACCGAGAGTCACATAATTTGGAGCAACACGGAGCAAAAACATATTCCACTGTTTCTTTGCAAGGATTCTGTGAGTAGTAGAGCCAATGGTCAAGCTCAAGATCATCAATTACAGCTCTCAATTACATGCATTTACAGTATTCCCTGTTAGTCCATCTTGACCACACARGGAACGGATATATTCCAGCTCTGATGCTGCAACCAACTCACTGGCATTCTCTACATAGCTGTGTTTGCAGAGGCCAGAATACGTCAGACATCTTTTCCTCATAAATTTCCACAATTTTTCCCTTATTTAAAAATATGATTTCATATTTTACCGATATGACTAGACAAAGGTAGGCTTCATTCTCTTCGCTTCTTTCTTCCTGAAGATATTAGACAACCATATGTGACTTTTGGATAAAATTAAAACAAATGGGTCAAGATTAATTAGTATCACTGGAAGTTACCACGGCTAAGTTGGAGTCTACCACATTATTCACAYCACACCTTATTTTACAAAAACAGCTGGTAACACATCTGTAGCTCTTCTTACATTTCATCCTAATTCTTGTCAAGTGGAGCTGAGAGACAGTATAGTCCATACCTTGTGGAACTGGGGCCCKGTGTTATTCCTAAAATGATAGACTTCATCCAGTACGGACAGGCTATGTATTTCTTCCCATCTTCTCCATTCAGCAGCTGCTTTTGTTAAAATAGTAGATATAGAAAGCACAGCTAACAGAGCAAGCTCATACCACCTGTCTCTGTATGAAGTTAGTGTGCAGTATGCACGTACAATGTCCTCTCTCTTTTCCACTAAATCCCCTCGTGGGCACTTTAATAGGCTTTTGTGTGAGGGTAGCTTTCTTCATTTTAAAAGCAAGTACATCTGGAAAAAAAAATAGAGGCTACTTCTCCTCTCCCCTTGACATTATTAACTTCCTGCTAAGAATTAGAGAATCCTTCCTGAATATTCTAAAATGCCAGTTTTTCTTCATAGTTACTTTTTCACTTTTTACTCAAAAGTAGGTATTTGCATGTCTGTGTTCCAGCTCTACCACAGTAATTTCCAAATAGTTTGGGAACAGCTTTTTTCAGAACGTTTCCAGAACTGCCAGAAGTGAGAAATACCTGGTATKTTACCATAAGCTCATTTCCTCAAGAAATTTCTAGACAACTTTATCAGAATGAGCTCTGCAAGCTGTTTCTTATAAGGTTTGTTACTCTGAGTAACAGAAACTACTATTTCTCCAAAAGCAGAAGGCCAGGGCAGCATAAAATTAATGGTAACAAAGGGCAGAATAGTTCCTTTATTGGTTCTTCGGCCTTAGATCGCTATGTCAGGAAGCCTTTATCACTGAAATTATCCTTCATTATAAATAAACTACCATATTTTGTTGCAAATTTAACCCACATTCTTTGCCAAAAGAAACAGAACTATTTGGTTTCCAGAGCTGAAATTCAAACAGGAAGGTATTTGTTACAGTGATCATCTGTTGGGTCACTGACAAATGCAAGTTTTGAGTGAGATTTAGGCTATTTAATGGCAGCCATTCTGAACTGCCCCCAAATTGGGTATTTTTTCCTTAAATTTTAGAGGAACTTAACTAGAGAGAGGTATGCACTTCTTTGATTACAYTACTGTGTTTGATGGGACGTAGCGTGATTTGCCACTGAAATGGTTTGGATAGTCTGTGCAGCAAGCACAAGCTGTGTTGATTTAGACTAAGTACGTTCATTGGAATTAAAGAAAATATTTAAAAACAAATAGTTGGAATACATTAAAGAGGTTTAGAGGCCAGACTTGCCTTTGAAACATAGTTTTCATATCACTCCAGTATGCTCTATAATTTTTGGTTTTATTCAGATTAGAAGAAAAAAATTTACTCTATTAATATTAACACTGGTTAACAGTGTTAATATTGTTTTCTGAAGCAAAGCCAACAGATGAATTAACTACAGTGTCAACTACATAGACAGTTCCTCTAGATCAGGGATGAGGCAGTTTGGCAGGAGAACGATGGGAAATCATGTGAATGTGATCCAAGATCTTTTTAGCTAAGCAGCATGACACCTTTTTATTAGACCCAGACAGTATTGGTAATGCAGCCCTATTTTCCTAGATTATTCTGTAAGCTGAGCATATATGCACAGCCACAGAGCCTGTAAGATAAGAACTGGGAAAACTGACAGAGCTAAGCTGTTCTCTGTSGATTCTCAGTACTATCTTTGATTTTGAAAAGGGACATATAGTTGGATATTYGAGTTCTTCATAAAAAAGGAACAAGCAACGCAAAGGCATTTCAAGAAAGCTGGTTTATTCCCCTTAACTAGCATAATCACTGTAAAACCAGGACTTTCTGGTTACCTGTGCAAATTACTAGAAAATGGATTGAAATCTAATCGTGGGCGTTGCTCTGAACATAAGGAAATGTCTTCATGCTTAGAAAGGGCAACAAAAATACATAGTCCACTGTAAAGAGAAAGCAGGATCCATTTCCACAAACTGCTGAGCAGGCCACATAACACACTAAATGAAATCCAGACTCTTAAGTATCCTGTAGGCTAGAAACAGAACTGGAGATCCAGGAAAATCCAAATCTTCCTACTTTTTCACAGTAAACAATTTTGACTGGCTTTTCTTCCTCATTCCTTTATGTACATGAACTTCATTAACAAATACGCAACAAAAAGGTGCTTGAGGACAAATCAGTAATTGCCCTTTTATAACCAATCAGAAGTTACTGAGAAAATCTTCTCTACAGACTCTGCCAAACAAGTCCCTTAAGGATTAGCAGAAGYTAAATCCTCTGTCAGAGAGATTTTTCTCAACAGCAGTAAAAGGGTTTTAGTATCAGAAGATCTTAGAAAATATACTTTCCTCCCTCTCAGAAGGGTTATCTGAATAGCGCTGCCTTCTTCAGGAGCAGAGATTCTATTTCTTCCCTTTTGTTTTTACACAAGCTCTATTTTTCACAGCAAATACAGCGTTTAGCAACTCTTAAAGCAACAACATTGACTCCTTCCTCATTTCACTGGTAGTATTATTGGCTAGGACAGTACCTTTAGGAACGTTTGTCTAGCATGAATAAAAGGCAATTAACAAGCTTTGAGGTAGCTACATATTTTCAAATGATAGCCCACGTTATGTCCGGGGAAAACACTGAGACTCAGATTTCAATTTATTTTTTTTTAAATACAGACAGACTACAGAGTCTTATTTGCTTGTCATAGAAGTCAACATTTGCTCTTTCAGTCTATAAGAAGTTTTTGTGGAAGATTGGTTTTAAATAGTCAGAATCCTGACACATGTCAAAGCCTTTAAAACTCACAGTTTGAGAAATTAATATTTAACATGCTGTCAATGAGGAGCCATCATGTTTATTGTCTTAAAGTAATTTGGACAAGTCTTTTATTTTGACTTGTCACTTGAGCTTACATCACTAACAGAATGCAGTATCTGTCTCACTGAGCTACTGTGAAGTAAATAATGGCAATCGATAAGCATCAGAAACAATACAGGATTTTCTCCACACAGAGAATGGACCAGTGTTATGTGCCAGCATGATCACATTCACATTCACCTCCTGGACTGGAACAATAATCGTGCTTTTCCCAAACACTTTTCTGATTAGAATTTACAAAGCTTCTTAGATTGTATGCCCTTAGCACTGATCAATAGCAAGACAGAAAATCACTTACATGTTTAGCTTATGAATGGACCCCCCCTTATTTGCCAATGTTTATGTTTTTCAAATACTGTCCAAACAGTTTCCAGCACTCAATTTTCTTTTCATCACAGCAATTCCTTTCCAGAACTGAATATATAAAAGCTTTAAGTTGGCAAATTATGTACCATTACAACTATTAATGAATAGTTGGTAATACCTAAAAGGAAACAATGRTTTTGTTTCTATGTCACAAGTGGATCATTAAGGGTAAAAAAAGAGGTGGCTGTTCACTGAATTAGACCCTTTTTCTTTATCACAGGATTGGCGGGATTATCTCAGTGCTCAACAGAGTCCAAACTGCAATGCAGAACCTTTCAAATGTAAAGCTCAATATAGAAATAAAAATAACTTATAACTATAACCAATTTAACAAAAGTAACCTCTTGCTATTTGTTTTTGTTATTAGAAAGAAAATCTACGTGTTGATCATGAACAGGTTGGCAAGTTCAGCCCTGGTGATTAGTTGGCTCACTTAGCAATTCTGGAACAGATGAACCATATAAAACGTTCTTTAATCACATGCAAATACTTCTGGTGCAAATACTTCTGCATACAATACCAAAATCTGGTTAATAGGAAGAGCCGAATTCAAAACTTTAGACCTTGTGGCTGCTGTTTTTTAACAGCTTATATGAACATGAAACATACATGCTCTCCCTTCAAAAAAACTTGCTTCTAGAGATCTTGTGAAGACAAGCTCAGCTGGCTACTGACTGACAAGAGACTCTGTCAGCAAAATAAAGAGTCTCCAAACGGTCAGTATCACTATTGCATAGGTATGATAGAATCAGAAACATGTTGTACCACATAAACCTGTTCCTCCTGTCTGACAAACCACACATACAAAAATCTACATATAGCCTAAATCTACATATAGCAGCTACCAGAAGCACTAGCATTTGCAATATTGTTATGGAATCTCTAAAATGGGAACAGACATCTCTTTAGGATCTTGGCTGCTCCACCAACCCATACGCTTGAACACCTACTGGAAAAGAAAAATCAGAAATCTGAAGAATTTGCACAAGTTATTGCCTTAATCTGCATATTTTAAAGAACTCTTTGTACTACTGCCTAAGCATTTATTCTAATACAAATTGTAAAGATTTTGCATGAGCTGTTCCATCTATGTATTATCTTTTATAAAATGTTTTAYGGTGTATTATTCATTAATAGATCAACTGAACTTTTGAAAAAATTGTAATCAATGTATAGTGTTAGAGGCTAATTCTTTTTTGCAGTCTAAATTCTACAGCTGTAATCCTTAAACTTCCTGAGAATTTTCCAATAGATACAACAAAATGAACTAGTAAATTCTAAGCTGATGAGTTATAAGCATCCTTCTCTATTCAAGAGTAATCAACAGGAATGCAAAACTGTCAACTACAGCATTATAGTTTTGTTCTAATTGTAAAGCTGAATGCCAAGCCTCAAAGGGACCTCACTAGAAGCAATGCACATTCCCTAGCTACTTCCATTCATATCATACATTTGAAGTGTTATATGCTACTCCATACTAAGATGTGTTTTTCTTCAGGCATCCCTAAGGGAAATGAACTTAAAATGCTTACATTACTGGTTAAAGATGTTGACAACACACATTTTAGCTAGTTAGAAGTTCCAAGTTCTAACTGTTCAGACATTTTCTTGTTAAAATCTCTGCTAATAAAATACTTCATTGAGGAACCACATCAGTTGCCTAACTTCAGATTCAGAAGTTAGAGTTCTTCTGAAGTGCATGATTCCTTGAGATGATACTTCAAAATACCATATACTTAAAAATCTCATCTTGCACGCTTGCCAAGACAACACACAGCCCTAAAGGCAACTGGTTGGTTGGCTTATCTGAACTGTAAAAGACTCATTAGCATTCCTTGAAACAGTGACAATTCCTTGGTTATTCTAAAACTACCTTGAAAACATGAAATCAACAGAGAATTCTCCTTCATGTAAGGCCATAAGCTGATTCTAAGTCTGCAGAATAAATCGTGAACTTCAGATATTTTTCTGATTAATCACTAAGTTAACATACATTTCAGAACATTTGATAAATAATTTTCTGAAGCGTTAATAATTATGTCTTCCCTAACACAGACTTTAAAGAGAAAAAACCCAGTGTCCCAGTTTTTAAATGAAACATCTTGTGATACATAGTGAGTTAGGGAAGCACAGTCAAGCTTTAAATGTGTACAACCCTGTTTTCATCAGCAGGCAGCTATTCAGTTTCCAGCCTCTCTAAAACATACTTCATTATAGACTTAGCTCAGATGATTGGTATCTTTCCCTAAGCACTGATCTACCTTGGATTAGGTACAGCAGTCACCTCAGAAAACTCCTTCAGGTTCCTGTGTCTCTCTACAGGAGCTGCCAAGCCTTTTGTCATGCTGTGACTTCCAGGAGTACATCTCATAGTGTTACAGCTGAGACCATTCTGACTCTTTCTCACTAGCTTAGGCAATGTGCTTGTATGATGTAGGCTGCATGCTCTTTGAAAAGTCGTCTAGTTACTTGTCAGAATAGAAGTGGCATTTCTTCTCTAACTCAACCAGCAGACTAGCTCAGGGTACTGGTAGTTGTAGTTAGATCTGGTTGCAAGCAGCAATCAGCAGAGAGAATCATATGCATGGAAAGATCGGGGATTAGAAAAGAACCCAAATAAGAACACAGACAAATTCAAAGTGAAGCCATATTGCAAGAAACTAAGAATTTCAAGTAATTTCAAGAAATCAATAGATTAGTCTTATATGAATCCTCATCTCTTTTATTGAGAAGAATCTCAAAAACATCTTTGAATATATTCAAATCATTAGTGAGTTCTGAAACAACAAGGTTATATACTGAGCAAGAACTCTTGAGTGCATTTATAAAGCTTCTCAGCTGGGAAAAGCATTACTTATTATCTATCGAGGCTATGAACCTAGTCATGCCAGCCTTCACACCACGGATATATTATGCTAAAGCAGTAGCAGATGACTGGTATTTGTAGACATTCTTAACGCTTTCACCTGCTTTTGAAAACACAGTGGAATATCAAAATGATAGAGTCACATAGACAACCAGAAAAATTGAACTATTAGAAGAACAAATGCCGAGTATCATTGTTGGTCTAAAAGAGCAACAAATGAGGAGCATGAAAAGTATCAGTACTGTAGAAACAACGTAAGTATTGCCAGATATTGGTTACTCTTCCTGTGACAGTTACATGTATTTTGCTATTTTTTAAGCTGTTTACAAGCGTTCTGTCAGACCGTAACCTTCAGACTCTATACCAATTCACAATGTGAATAAAGAATGCCAGTTGCTTGCTGTTTATAGTTGTCTCATCCACCATGAAAATAAGTGAGTGATTCATGGTTTTGGTATGGTATTCCGTGCAAAATTGTCAAGCAACATAAATAGTTCTATCAGACAAACCATCCTATTCCACAGGAGGCTGGACAGAATAAGTCCTCTGATACACACCAACTGGAAGCATTCTGCAGTATCATTGTTTCTATTTCTGTTGTCATTTACTAGGTTCCCTGTTCATATTTAATCTACAATTTTATTATCTCAGTTTACTAAATTTCAAATGGACCAGATAACTTTCTAGCTTCGGTGATATTTAGGCTCAAAATAAGAAAAAAATAAGTTAAATAAGAATAAAATTATTCATATTAATGGGACTGCTGATGCACTAAAGTTATGGAAAGAACTAGACCACGCTGAATACATCTGGAACGGGAAAGTGCTGCATCAGTGGGAAACACATTTTACGTCCTCAGCTTACTTTGGGATTATTAAACCATGGATGTTTTGTACTATTATTTACACAGTCCCATGATGTAAAAAGCTTTCTATCAAACCTGTATGGGTAAAGTTTTGGGATAGCAAGCAAACGTAACACACCCCCAAATACTGGAATACTAACTTTGTAGAGGGGAACTCTGTTACCAGTTTGAAAGGGTAATGAAGACTGAACAGAGAGTTCAAAAACCTTCTTCAGATGACAATCACAAAACACCTTGTARTCTTAAACAAGTAACTTGGTTCTCACAGAAGGACTTTTCTTGATTTCAGGAGCACTGATAGCAAAGTCTTTGAGTTTGAGCAAATGTGACCAAAAGCATGTGTCCTAAAAACATATTCAGTGAACAAAGATATGTTTGCACAAAAATCTTCCACTTGTAAGAGGAATGCAACTGGTTTTGTAGAAGAAAAATTCTTGTGCTTTTTACATAAACACATCACATTAGCAGGTATCTGAATTAACAGGTTTTTTTTTTTWAAATCAAAACAAACTAACAAGTGATGAAAAAATCCCACCCTGTTCCAGATTAAAAACCCATTAATCAATTACTTTTTTACCATATCTCTTAAGTTTTGAGCATAGCTCAGGTAATCAAACAAGTTCTCTGTAATAAAAGTGACTGTCTGAAAATATTTTTCTGATAGCTTAAATAATCTAAATAATTACTTATTTTTTTTAAAATTGAAAATACCTAAAGTCAATCCTTGACCTTATTGAGAGTTTAAGCACCTAGCCAGCTAAAAAAATYGGCTCATTGTTGAATTATCTTCATTCACTGCAACCAAAATTACCACAAACGCTCACAGAAGCTTTCTGAGAGGTTCCAATTACCAAACAATAGTAATGAGAAACTGCTCTGCTGATAAGTTCCCAGTCAGCACCTTCTGAAAGATGGATTCTTTAGAGATGACACAAATAAGAGAAAAAGGAGAATTTGAGAGTGGAAAACTTTTCATTATAATTATTCATGCTCATAAACACTGCATGCTAGCCAGAGTCCCTATACAATTTGGAACATACCCGATCATCATGTTTATTCACACCTTAAAGGGTATTTGTTTAAAACATACTCCCAGCATGAATCTCTGAAGACTTCCTACTGGTTTGCACAGTATTTAATTGAATGACAGACAAAAAAGATATGGTGGACCTAGCTATGAAAAAAACAAAAAGAAAACAAAAAAAAAAAAAAAAAAAAAAAAAAAAAAAAAAAAAAAAAAAAAAAAAAAAAAAAAAAAAAAAAAAAAAAAGAATCATTTCCAGGCTAAGAATTCCTGTGTTACTTTTTTTTAACATAGATCTATGTTTGCATATAGCACAATTCAAGTCTTCTTGAAACAAAAAGAACAGTGCATAAGTAATTGAAACACCAACTCAAAGGAATGTCTATCAAATTCTGGATTTGGACAGCAAAGATGACCATTTCCAAAGATCAGTCTAGGGCCCACTACTAATCCGTGGGGATACTGGTTAACCCTGTTACTACTAGTTTTCGTCTGTCACTACTACTGACTAACAAATGAGGCTGTCAGAAATAAATAATTGTGAATTGAAGCCATGCATTTGGAATTGCAATTGTGTATAAAGAAGGCAAACTTTAGCTGGAACTACTTGCTTCTATAAACGTGTATCCCTCAGAAGAGAGGGCGCTAGATAAGGAAGAGATTCTGCAAGGAACATAGAAGAAATACTTAATTAAGAACAAAGAGCTGAGGCTGTAAACCTCTCTGAGAATTTTCCGTCTCATGTAGGTGGCTACCTAATTTATTTAGGGGTAGACCAAAGAAACCACAAATCAAGGCATGAAAATTAATTTAAAGTCAACTGGACAAAGCTCAACTTTTGCAAGTAGTATGGCTTAGGGTGAAAAGCAACAAACATTTTATTCTCAATTACACATTTCTCTGTGGTGACTCTTGCAGATGAAAAGAATAGTTGCCAGGACCTTTKCATGAAGAGCCAATTACCACTGGAAGAGGAAGAAGTTCTAAGCTTCAATAAAAGAATTTCAGGTCCTGAGTGACATAGTCTTTCCTCTGGTCAGATTACTATATACTCTGAGATTAAAACCCATGAAATAAAACCAAAACAAGCGTATTAGAGAGATGGATTAAGTCTCCTCACGCACCAGTTTCAAAACCAGGTCCAGTCAGACCATAAAAGCCATATTCAACATGTTCTGATCACAGCCATTATTTTCTCCCCATGGCAAACGGCCCCCCAAAYGCAGCTTCACGACAATCGGCCTGGTGTCTAACTACAACTTCTTCCTGCTGCCACCTGGTGGGCTTCAGCGACACCGCCACCCACCTGTGGCAAAAATGCATGCCGAGAGTCGACATTTTCCATCCAATTCCCCCCACTGGAGAGCTCCACACCAATCTGGAGGTTTTGTTCTCTCACTTCCCTCCTCCATGCCTTGTCTACCGAGATGCAGAAGCCATCTTCAGTACTATCTTTGTTTCTGCGTGACTGCAAAAAGTACACCACCRCTCCTGGAGCAGAAAACTACGTATCACCAATTTCGTATTTGTCAAGGTTGCACCTCTGCTCTCACGATAAAGGAAGACTATTAGCAACACTAGCCTTCCTCCATACATGAAGCACAAGTCCACTTTCATAGTTAGGTTGTCTTCTGAGGTGCTGCAGTTCTAGACTAGCTAGGCTTTCAAATGACCCAGTATTACCATTTATGGTTTTTTAGGTGTGCCTTTCTTCCCTATTGTGTCATGTTAGAGATTAAACACAAGTGAGAAAGATCAATATTATTTCTGTTTTGTCTGTAAGAAAGAATTACAGTATGGATGTTTTGAAAGGGGATTCTGACACAATGGACAGCCTGTTTTGCGATGTATATAACTTTCAGACATGATTTTTTCCTTCCTCAAACAAAAACTAATGAAAGGAAAAGGTTGTACCTGTATATAATCTCTCCAGCTCTTTTCTCCATCAACTTTTTTTGCTGCAAACGGACAAATGCTCTTTGATAAAAAAGCAAAGCAATCTTTTTCTACCACATTCAGTTAAAAATCACTAAATAAAAAACAAATCGAACAGGCAGTGTCCCACAAGCAGCAGCAGGCACCCAGGCGAACAAACACAGCAGCTGGCAGTGATGAAGCAAATGATTCAATGCAATATAGAAGTCCATTAAAAACAAACCCCAAGTCAGAATATTTTTTTTCCTATAAGGAAATACCAGGAAAGAAATAATATATTATTTGAAAATCTAAACCAAGCATCAGGAAAGCCCCCCCCCACTTTCCCCCCACGTAACTAGCCAGCTTGGTTGGCCACTTCAAAAATCTCATATTACTGCTAGTTAACCAACCATGTAATTCTAATTTGTTATCACAGAGCAGGTACTGTACATGCTTATTTAGGCCATCCACATGACAAGGTAATTTGTAGTTATATAATTTCACAGTAATTATAGTTGGAATTACTATGTACAAACTGGGCATTTCCAATGTAATTACCAAAAACTAGAGGCTCAGTATTGACACGATTAGTAGAACCCTTGCAAAACAAAGTATTATGTAAGACTGACTTGGAGGTTGTTTTTCCCTCCTCCTTTAGCTTTGTAATCGACAAAGAACAAAAGTGCAGAAAGCCGGAGACCGAAGCCAACATTTTTTGGTGTGGGTGGCACTTACCTCCCATGAGCTGATTACAGTTGCTGATTTTGCCTGCTCCTATTTGTTATCAAGCATGACACAATTTTTCAAATGTTACCCCTCCACCGAAGAATTTTGGTGGATAAGAAAATATTTTTATTTTAAACCTTAACTGTTCAATTTGAAGACAGACACCAGTGTTACTACCCTTCTTTCTGGTATATTCATCACTACACAGTACGTGGTTTCTACTTGTGTCACAGACACAGGAACACAGCTGTAGCTGCGTAAGCCTGTGGAAAAAAGCAGCTTCAACATTTGAGATCGTGAAAGTGTCGCTAGCTCTATCTGTCTCATTTATTTATAAGCRGTTCAGGAATTAAAGGCCTGTTAGGCTACGTAAATTCTGTAAACTGTTTTTCCTGAGTTATTTTCAGTTCACAGTTCATGGTCTCATTTGAGAGAATTAATTCAGGGAAGCCTACTCACATGGTTACAGTATTTGAAGCCCAAGAGATGGTGCTGTCTTCGCATGCTGTGATGGTTAAGCCTTTGTATCAACATCTGGAAATGAAGCAATGGGCACATGCAAATATGCAGAGTATCAATTCAAATGTCCCAATAACATGATCAATAAAAATAAAAAAGGGAAAGTTTGTAACTATCTCAAGACAGTGAAAGACTAAACAAGAAAATTCATGACAAACAACAAAAAAGTATTTTTGGATTATGCCTATTAGGGACAGAGACAAGATACCATGTGTGAACTTTCAGTCTCATCAATAATGAAGAAAAAAAGTTGGCATAAATGAACTTGAATGCAGTATTAAACTAAAATTATTTCACTACAGCTCCTCATCACATACAGATATTCTACCATACTCACCATGACATGCTGCAAAGGTATACCAATGGTTGCAGCCAGTGAGTCAAAATATAAGTGTACTTAGTCAAAATGCTGCAAAACTGACAGCCAGAAAAGATTAAAGGAGTGATGAGAAAGCAGCAGCTCCTGAAGGATATTTCAAAGTGCTTCATTCATGGATCTGTTCCGTGTGCTAATAATGTGGCCCACATTATTGCAAGTAGTTTTTAATCAAAAATTAAGAAGTGGGAAAGATTATCTGTCAGTGAATACTTTGAAAAATATTGTAATGTTCAATGTTTGGTACTATAAAAAAAAAATAAATCACATACCCTTATAACTGAAAAAGAAAGCCAGAGAGCTGGGAAGGAAATGCTACGGGAAGGACACAATTATAAAATGACAAAACAAAAGATCTTGCTAAGCACTGAGCTCCCAATCAAAGGCTGGAGATGCGGGAGCAGGATGCTGTGCTGGAGATGGTTGTGCCCTAGTTCAGTACAAATGGATGCTAGTTACAGCTATTTTCAAAACTGATGGTTTAAAGTTGCCTGCAGCTAACTTTTTTCCCTACTTCCTTGATTTCTCTCAGACTTTTCCTATCTATGTGGTTTCCTTCTCCTTGCTCATGCTCAACCTGCAAGGTTCCACTTCCTGGCTTCGGAAGTAGCTGCTAATATTTTGGCAATACAGCCTAAGGTGTAAAGGCTAGAAAAAGGCCTATAGGCAACACTCACATTTAAGTTACTGCATAAAGGAAGAAGAAAAGAGGGAGGGTGAGCAGAAAGGTGGCAGGGTGCTTTCCAGCACTGGACAGATCCTTGAGCAACCAGTCTACCAGGCCTCCAGATTACATTTCAGCTCAGAACAGAATACGAAAACATTCTTCAATATTTAAACATTAAACCTACCCAGTGTGAAACTACTGCTCTAGAAGGTGGCAAACCCAAGCAAATTGGTGCGTGCAGGTTCTCCCTCAGGGTTTTACCTTGCTGTGGAGGGGTTTGGGGAGTCGGGTGGGGGAAGGACCCTGGTAACCGATCGGCTGATAAACTCTTGGTTCAGGTGCTATGCTGGCTATCACATCCTTACCGGCAGCACTGAGCTTCCTAACTGAGGAATTAGGCACAGAAAAATAACCAACAGAGACTGCTGCCACTTATCATGGGGTTGGGCTGCGATCCAAAACAGAGCAAAGAACCTTGGTCCGATTCTCCCCTGCTCTTAATGACCCTATTCTCTAGATCAAAACAACAACAAAAAAACCCTAGAAGTTCATATTTGTTATGATTACAGCCCCAATTATATTGTTTTTACACAAACCTGAACAGAAAAGAATAAAAAAACCTACAGGGAAATGAAACAACAGCATCCGTTACTGGGTAGACCTGTAGACAGGAATTAACCCCTCAGAGAAGCTGCACCACAGGCACCGCCATTTCCCGGCCACGCTGCTGCCGGCGGGAGGAAGCCGAAGAGACTCCACGCACGACACGACGCGGCGTGGGCAAGAGGCAGGCCCCGCACGTACAGGACCGGCCGCCGCGGAGGAGCGGAGCAGAGCGGGGCGGCCCGTGCCGCGCCGCGCCGCCGGCCGGGAGCCCCCACCTTGCCCGCCTCCCCCCTCAGGGCCTCGCCTCAGCAGCCCGCCGGGCGGGCGGGGCGGCGGCGCCGCTGATTGGCTGTCCGCTCTCGATGGCGGGAAGGCCAGCGGGGGCTCCCCGCAGCAGCTGCAGCTAGCGGCCATTGCCTCGGGGGGGGGCCGGCCCTGCCCCCGGCAGAGTCAGACGTGCAGGGCCGTACGGGGAGGGCAGGCACAGCCCCCGCCCGCCGCACCAGGCTTTTACTTTTAGACTCCTTCTGCTGTATGCAGGCGAAAATGCCCTGGGAGATAACCGAGAGCAGCGCTATAAATATAGAGTATTCCCACTGCCTCCACGCTCACGATGCTACTACACTGCATTAACTCTTTTATTAACATCATGTATAAACAGGAGAGAGGAAAACAAAACCGACAGGAGCAATGCTGACGCTGTCCTCATTAACAGCACAGGGAATTACGCAGCCTTTGAGAGAAGAGCAGGCTCCACAGGGCACAGAAGGGCCAGCTGGGAGTGGGATTTGGAGCCTTGCAGCTCTATAGTCTGCCATTGTGTTTCCATACTAGCTCCAAAGTCACAGCACCCTTCAGTGAGTCACGACCTACCTACCGTGCGCAGTTACAGCACCCGTATGTTATGGCAAAGCCTTCCAACCAACGACTGTGGTTGCAGAACAGTCACCATTCAGTGAAGAGCACTGCTTACAGGCTGCCTGCTCCCCACAGCCCCAAGTGCCCTCTCTTTTCCCCAGGCCAAATCAACACCTAGCTAAACAAGTTTGGATTCAAAGTAGGTTTCTGAGTGTCATTCAGTTTGCAGTCTTAAAATTAAATGACCAAGTGTAGGAGTTAAAAAAGAAATGATGAAGACTGCTATCATAGTTTCAGTCACAATGGCCACTTCTCAATTCAGGGACATAGCCAGCCTTCCAACGAGCAGCAGTGGGGAGCTGCATACATAGGAACTGAGTATCACCTACCAAGAGTTTGGCAAAATACGGTGTCTCCCCCACTGACAGAATGACACACAGGAGAGGTTGCCCCTCTACCCAGGAAATCTTTTAAGGGGGAACATAAAGGAACTGCATCTGTATTTCACTTGGGAGGCTGGAAAGCTGTCAGAAGAGGAATTCATTTTCGTGGTCAGCGTTACCTGATTAAATTCTGTCCCTGCACAACCACTTCCTCAATCTCTAGCTAAGGGAAAATTAAAGCTTTATTTCACACATGAAAAAAGAGACACACCAAAGCCGTAAAGTACAAGAAGTTGATTGTGCCTACAAAGCTGATGAAGCAGCTATGTCACAGCGAAACTCAGATCTTGACACCCAGCCCGACTACTCCCTCTTCTAGACCATACTACCAAGGGACCTGTCACTCACTGACTGATTTAAGAAACTCTCAAGCTTGCCACTACAGAGGGCCTGGCTCCTTTGGAAGAGAGGAGCCCAAACACTAAGTGCATGAGTATGCTGCTATGGCAATATGAGAATTTCAGATGGTATTCTCCAGCAAGGAACTCAATAGTTATCTCAAAATCCTTTGATAGGAAAACACGCTCCTTTCTTGGCCAGGCTTTGCAGGCACTCCTGTCTCGAAATACTCACRCGTGATAAATACTCTCAGGAGTCAGTTTACTTAATTTCCTTTTAGGACATAGCTTGCTAGAACAATTTCAGATTTTAAACAGCTCAACATCAACTCTACAATTCTTCATAGAAGCAAGCTTGTCTGCCTTGGTATTTATCCGCTGAAGAAGATTTTGTTTTTCCCTTTATCATCCCCCACAATGACTTTCAGCCATGTTTCCTGTGGACACCTCCTAAATAAGAAGTGTAGACAGCTACCTGCTCAGATCCTGTACCTCTCCCTTTCCTGTTTACACTGCTGCTTCTCAGAGAAAATGCCCGCCCCTACTGCCACAATAGGATGTTTTGGTCAAAAGACCTAGCCTTTAGCAGTGGCAGAGAGCTAGGATCCACAAAGGTTCCCCAGATGAGTGCATCTCTGAATTAGGCATATATTGCCCCAAAAGAATAGCATTTTGTGTTGGTATAGAAATGTTATACTTCAGTATCACATCAACATCCTTCCTTTTCGCTCACTATCATGTCAGAATCTCACTCTGGGCAACAGGGTACTAAAAAAGAGCAGGGAAGGCTGTTGTTAGGGAAGTGAGGGATGGTCACGTCCAGAAAGACAGGCTGTACGCTTGCCTTCATATGGGATTGATAATCCCATGCTTCAGCAATGCACAGAGCAGCACAGATATAAGAATTAAAGATGAAAGCACAAGACAAACATACACGCTCCTACTGGGACATCCAGGAGAACCGAAATAAATGCTTCTGAGTACACACGTGCATATATTACTTCACCTTTTTCTTCCCCTTTTTTGTTCTTTGGTTTGAGTTCCATCCTACTGGAAAAGCATTGTACAATACCCCTGCTGCGCTACAAGTCTCCTTTTCGGTTCAATTAATGAGCCATAAATAACACGATGAAGGTGTCAACAAAGAGTGTAATTTATCATAACTTGTCAGAGGGGCGATTCTTAGGAGGAGAACGCTCATTCGCAGTCTGGCGTAACACACAAAGATTTATTCCTCACCTAGTACCTCCCTCTACTCCCTTGGCCTGCCAAAATTTATCTTGTGCTAGAACCCTCACAGGTGCACTGCTTTGACAAATATGCTGTGAAGTCTGGTATTCATCACAGGCAAGTCTTTGTTGGGAAGGAGGCAGCAAGAAATAAATTTGTTTTAGAAAGAAGGTGCTTGTGATTCAATGTGCTCAGGGGTATGGGGAGATGCAGACAGGCTCATTATTTTTAACCTCCCCTGTGTCTGCAAGAGAAGAAAATGAGGTAATGTAGTTGATGTGACATTACAGTCCCTGACTTCATTACTTGCTGCATGGTTAAACAAGCACCTAGCTAATTGCTACTACTGCAGTCTTACTTCGCCTCTTTTTCGCCTCACACTTGCCTCCAATAGGCAGGGCAACTGATGGCTGCTAGTACATTTTATGGAGGGAATTTTCCTCATGGCCAGGTCCTTTACATAAATTAAGATTCACCAGCTCAAAGGCTGTTCTTACAAAGCCCAACTGGATATGAAGCTGCTAAAACCATTTTTGGATTCATGAGGCAGCACTGTAAGACAGTACACTGAGTAAGAGGAAATTCTCTAAAACAATAAGATTCAGAAAAGCCGATAGAGGCTATGCTTGGGTAAAAAGCTAAAACAATTACATTGCTCTGGATTTACACCACTACGGCATTACACATCAAAGCATAACTGTAGATTAGTGTCTTCCTTGACAAACACAAAGCGCAACATTTACAGGTTGAAACAGAGACTCACAGATCCAAACTGGAAATTTTCAGCACGCAAAAATGAGGGCAAATTCAGCCTGCATCTGAATTTCATGTCTGCAAGAGGGCATGCTGCCCATAACGGTCTGAACCAGTCACGAGGATTTATCATTGCCAACCATTATAGTTTGACATTCTGAATGCAAACTAGCCCAATTCTACCAACACTGGGACTGAGGATAGTTTGAAAGTAATTCCATGTCAAAGTACTAATACAAAAAACCTCCGAACTATCATATTGGAGYGATATGTGCCTGCCAGTTTTCTAAGTGTGATACTGAAGCAGCAGCAGAAAGCTCAACAGTAGAACATCAAAAAAACAAACCAAAAATGACCCTGATACAAAAGAATTATTTGCTGAAAAGAACTAACAAGACCAAAGCATTTTATTCCTTAGTCTTTGGATTGACCAAATAATATTTTGCCAAGGAGGGAGAAGCTATTTAAGACAAGCTTGACAGTCATTATATTTCTTGAGATTATTTCTGAGCACAGAGCTAATTATTTGGTCTCTGGAAACTGAACTGCTAAGGATGGATCACACGGATTTTAGCAATTTCTCTGAATAATTTACCTCCCTACCTGTTAAACTGAAAAGTGAGTTAAAAATTACAGTTTTTATGCACACAGAATGCTTACTATTCATAACTAGTAAACAAGTCTGTTACATACATACACAAGTATCATCCTGCTCTTTGAATAGAGACACTTCTGCTGTTATGGCAAATCACAACTGGTATTTCCCCCAATCCTGAAAGTCATGCTGGCACCAGGAATCAGTTTAGGACTTCATCARCCTAACCTATCATCCCACAGGTTTGAAAGGCCAGTGGGCTCCACCATTCCCCCCCTCTGAAGGGTCCCTTCAGAGCATGCAGCTTGCGAGCAGAGGCCCTTCCTCATCAAAACTGTCAATTTCTTTTAAGCATTGAAAACCTTACTATTTAATACAGTTCTGTTAATTTTGTGCTTTTGATGTTGACCTAGTGCTACCACAGGGTTTTTCATTAAAATAGAAAATGAGCTTTGTAGTGACTGTAAAAGCCAAGTGCAGAGAAAGACACAGGCAGCCTAGAATTGTACGCTTTGAAGAAACTTTCATCTGCTTTTTTTTTTTTTTTTTTTTTTTAAGAAAAAGAGAGAAGTTTTGCAACTTGGAACTGACAGTCTCTTGGTTCAAGAAATACCTAATTAGCATAACAGCAGCAACATGCAAAACAAATTAACTGCTGTAGGGTCACAGTGGCCTCCCACTGACACAGATCCAGGCAAGCATTTGTTTTGGTTTGCTTTGTTCTAAAGGTTGCCCTGGTCTGTTCGAGTTTCCACTCCCTCACATCATTTACTACCAGCTTCCTACAAGAACAATACTGCAGGAGTTGTTCCACATTAGAAATACTTTTAAAAGCAATTAAATGTAAGATGTTTGAATGTAGCTTGTGATTCTTACCTAACACAATTTAAAAATCACTTGGCAGACAGAGTTGCTAGGGAAAAATTGCTTTCCAGTGACACAGCAAGGGCATCAGCTGCTTATACACCCCTGATAATTCAGTGCTAGGCTGTTTTCACCTCAGTCAAAGCAATACTTGCACATGGCAAATACGCTCCATGTTAGCATATGAGAACATGATATAGGATCCCGAGCAAGGAGTTCTACAGAAAACAAACAATATCCTTCATTGCAAACAGCTCAAAGACTCAACCCCTGCAAATCCAGATATAAGTATATRTATATATGCCTATGAATAAACATGTGAAGGATATGCACAGATGCCTTTAACTGGAGAAAAAAAAAAAAAAAAATCAGTGTTCCAAGAAAATCTTTTCCATCAAAACATGGTATCTCTCAGCCCCCTGTCAAACATAATTAAGGGAAGCACATGCACAACACATGTGCACGTGGTCTCACATGTGGCTTAGGTCTCAGCATGCCTGACACGGCTCCAGAGGTGGGTGGCAGAGCTAGCTTTAGGCCACTTTTCTGTTTTCCCTGTCGTGGTGCTGACTGGAGTCCAAACTGATTCTTGCCAGAAGTTACAGTTGTGGCTGGCATGAAAACAAGAACTGTATTTCATGAAGAGTTGGAAAATACKTTCCATTCTGTACTGGAAGAAAGATGAAAGCCTTGAGAATTTTGCAAAAGCACTATCTTAGAACAGTTAACAGTCTAGTAGTTTAAGCAGTTGACTGAGTCAAGGGTGCCAAATCAGGCAGAACTAGGACTTGAACTTCAACATCCCTCATCCTAGTTCTCTAATGGCTAAAAGCTAGAGAGTCAATCGCCATATATATTTGGCCCAGTGAACAATTAATCATTATTTCAAATGAGATATCCCCAAAATGAGACTGAGAGGTCCCAGAGCTTGTGCTGATGTGAGCACACCTGTCTCTCCCACACTCCAGAAATCTTGCTGGCAATCCTCCTCAGGTGACAGGACCCTTCCTTCCTTTCTAGCTGCACAGCAGTGAATATTCCTTGTAGAAATACTCAAATTCCCATTTTAGGCAATGGATGTGGCATTTTAGTTAGACAAGATCTGCACCTCAGGCTCCAAACTGAAAAACTTTTAAAGTGGGCTTTCTTGCACCTGTAATTTTCTCAGGTGTACTAAGAAAGCTAAAATRTATTAAGAATGCTAAATGGTGTTAGAGACCTTTTTATCAGACCACACGTTATGATGTGAAGTCAGTGCCTGGCAATCAAGTATTGTCTGTTATCTTAGAATAACATTCTAGGTACATTGACCCATGAAAAATAAAATCACATTTGCAAGCAAAAAATAACATACATTTATACAGTCATTTATTTATATATACGCACATGACAGGTAATTTTGTAAGAGCTGAAACTAGCTCCAGTACACATCACTATCATCTTTGCTTTGAGCTCTGTGTATTTGAACTCATCTTCCGACTTCAACACAGCAGGGGCAAATACATTTGCTTGTGAAACAAAGCCAGACCTGGTTGGAGGCGGACACAATAATCAATCCACTTGCTACAGAGGCAGTAAGTGTTCATTTACCATTATATGACCTGTAGCAATACATATTATGTCTTTTGCCAGCAGGAGCCTTGCTAGCTGCAGTACACCACAACTTTGTAAGCAATCAGTCACAACCATCCTTTGCAACCTTTTGTTTGCTGTTCATTAAGGTGAATTTATAACAGCGGGATGGAAGATTTTTCTGGAGACCATCCTTCAGTTCTAAGTAATAATGTTGATGCTGCTTCAAGTCAGCACTTACCATTAAATTGCCCTATAGATTTTCTCTTGCATTTCCACCCCTAGTTCAACTTTGTGTGGTCTGAAGAAGCCAGCCCTTCCTCCAAGCAGGAAGGAAACCCCCTCTGTTCTTGGAGCCTGCATTTGGTATGGTTGTCATATCCAAAAAGGCCTCGAGAGGACACTAAACTGGTTTGTAGTATTGTAAGGGAGCTTACTAAATTGAGTAAGGGAAGTTACTAAATTGAGACTGAGATGATATATATGCAGGAGATCCTTACAGTACTGGAGGCCTGATTCCTCAGACGTGATGCTAGCAGAGCTGGCAGGTATTTCTACAAATTTTTAATAACTGTTTAACAACTTAATTCCCAGCTAATTACTAACAGAATTACTTTGTAATTCTTTGTAATACTAGTAACGCCATCCAAAGTTTGATGACAGACAGGATCCATTAATCATGCCATCAATATCCAAACATCTGTGGTCAGTAACCTATAGACAGCTGTGGGAAAACCTATCAGCTGCTACGCTAATTACTTCTTGAATGTAGGACTGTCAGCTGCAAGCTTCAAATATATCTTTTTTCAAATATATCATCCACCTTCAGAAAAAAGATGGATGTATGTTTCTGTGTAATTATAAGCTGCCAATAATCAAGTACGATGCCCTGTGCCCTACCATCCATGTCTATCTGTAAGTGACAGAAAGGCCAGGGAGTTGGACTTGATGCTTAGTTTGGTTTTGTACCAATCTGGATATATGCGATATACTAAGTATATGCAGTATGCTGTATACTCTACCTCGCTTTACCTGGGCCTCTTTCAATCACCAGGAAGACAAAAGAAGAATGCAAGACTGGCAAAAAGCACTGATTTGGGCTACGCTGCATCACATGTTTGCTTCTGAAGACTAATTACAATAATACAGTTGAGACTGCGTCCATTCCCATATTCACAAGCCTCATCTATAAATTACAGCTACTGTAGAAAGCTGTGCCGTAATTCCAACAAGCCACTTACTAATCATAACTGCTCATTTACTGTAATTTGAGAGAAACATTACAAGGTCTGGAATCSACAGAGTTTTGCTATAACTAAAGCGCTCAGGCAAATGAATACTACTCTAAAGGCTCTAAAAAATACTAAATATTGCAAAACCAATCCATCTTAAGCCACTGATAAAACCTTGGCRTTATTACTTTCTTGACTGTATTTACATTTTTAATGATTTGAGGATTTCAATAGATTTTCTTATACTTTTTATATAAGCAATTTATATCATTATTTTAAATTAAGAAATTAAATTTGAGGAGTGTTTTCAATTATTTTATTGTGTCATTTAACATCTATTAAACATGCTTTTCCCAGATAACAACTTTGTCTAATCTCACAATCACGTCATGAATTGATTTTAATTTGTTTCGCTTTTAAGAACGTCTAAATGAATACTTCAGCTCAAGGTTTTAGGGGTGTTTGTTTGTTTGTTTTGGGGTGGTTTTTTTTTCCTTTTCTCTCCTAACTGATGATAATCAAAGACCAACCTCCGGTATTTTGCTTACAGATCCATTCTCCTTCATGAAGCACAGAACCAGGTCATGGTCACTTGCCGCCTTCTAGCCACCTCATCAGTCCAGTGGTAATTGAAGACACCTAAATCATCTCTTTTCTTAGTCTCAGTGATGCTTTGTAGAGAGCTGGGGGAGTGCCTAGTCCCCCGCACTCTTTGCTTGGCTGAGCATATTGCAATCTGATCAAGGAAGAACTCTGTGCTGACAGGGAACAATGCTTATGGGGGTAAAGAAGCTCTCTCTAAATTTTTCCCCTGGCATTATGGAGAAAAGACAATTGCTTAGAAATTAGAAGTATGAGGAAACTCATATTCATTTAGTAATGTGACATTTACAAGTGTAAATGTTACACAATAAAAGCTTACAAGTGACATACAAGCACCTAGTAAAAGTGTGGTATTAAAGCCCATTTGATTTTTCTCACCTTTGTGTTTTACAGTTAAGGAGCCCATCTGAATTCTCACTGAGGTCAAGAGCCTAATTCCCCAAAAGGAGTGCTTCAAGCTAACATATATCATGTATTTTTCAGTTCTAATTTATGGATGATGATGCCAATATTAAGACTAAATGCTAAATTCTTTTAATGAGTAATCATCTGTGAAAGTTTTCTCTGCTCAAACAATGTATTGAGAATGATTTCCTAAAGATAATTTCCCTAGACTGTCAAGGAAGGAAAAAGTTTTATTTTCTTTACATGTAAATGACATGTAAGGTACCAAGCAGGAGGAAAAAAAGGGAGAAGAGGAACATTTTTAAACGATGAGTCTTGAGAAGCAACACACAGGTATGTTACTCTAAGGACTATTGGCAATATAACGAGTGCAGTGATGGATGGGACAAGTATTGGTCAGGGCTCCCAGAATGAAGACTGAAAAGTCCTTTGAAGAAAATGGGCAAAAAAGGACTGACAGGCCTTATTTTATTTTGAGGAGACACTCTGAGGTCGAATGACTTAACCTAGCTTAGCCCTGGACAGATCTATGCAACTGATCGGTCCTAACATTATCAGTAGAAAAAAGTCAAGACATACCAAAACCAGACATATAGTCCCTTGCACATGAATAATGTGCCAGTCCTATACTGGCTCATAGGCCTATTTAAGCAAAGAAGAGCCTTCACCAGTTCCAGTTAGACCACTAACAAATAGATACAGCTAAACCCATGGAAAGGTTGGAAGGATCAGATTCCAACTGTCTAAGTCTGAACATATTAGGAGGACAACAATTCTCTGGGGAAGAAAGAAATGTTGGCACACTAGGAGCCTGCGGTTTTGCGAGCTGGACCAAGTCTTCTRTTGGTATTGTTTCAGGAAACAGCCACTTACTAGCAGTATTTAATAGCAGTATTTCACAATAAGGAAAATACTTTGCAAACAGTCTAAAGGTGGGAGGGGTCACAAGCACCGTGAATGAAGATAAAAATTCAAGTGATCTCAAATTGGAGAGATACAAAACAAACGGTAATTCAGCAAGGACAAAGGCAAAATACCCAGCTTGGGTGGTGTAAGCGACTGCACAAAACATGGGGAAAGGACTGGGTAGGAACTCTTGGGGGAGGATCTGATGCTTCTAAGCATCTGAAAGACGCTGCTTAGCCGGAAGGAGCTCAGAGAAGAGGAGCGGGTAATATGGATGTAAGGAAACATTGAAAAAAACCTATTTGATATATGGTTAGATACCAGAAGCCTGAATAGATATTACAGGAGTCTCCGAATAACTGAAAGCTTGCTAAAGAGAAGAGTCACATTTTTCTCCCTGAATCCTGACGATTGCACTGAAACTATTGAGCTTAAACTGCAACAAAGCAGACTTAGATCGGATGTCATGAATACCTGACATGGATTCCCTGAGCAACTACAGAATGTCCATCTTTGGAGTAAAGGTGGGCACACGTCTGTCAGTCAGGAAGGCTTTCCAGATAAAGCTTTCAGGCACAGGAATGGCTAAGATGACCTCTCAAGGTATCTCCCAACCCTATTCACTATTACCTTTTGTGTTTGCCACAGAAAACAACACTAGAGAGAGTAATAACCTACAAATAATCCTCAAGTCACATCCAGATACATGGCTTATTAGAATAGAAATGACTTTGATAAGTATCTCGGGGATCAAAACAACCAACCCAGAAGGTGTTCTGTCAACCACTGACTATTAAAACGAAACAAGGAAAGCAGATGCTCTGTATCTTGGAAAGAAATTAGTAATTAACAGCTTGGCCTTCCAGCCATGTGCAGGACCAATTATTCAATTATCCATGGCCAACTGTTAGCTAACTATACTTCCTGTCGTATTACACGCACTATCACAAACTTCATTTGCTATAATGCTCACTTCTGCGTTGTTTCCTCCTTAACTCTACCACGCAGCAGTTGTAGCTCTGTAAATTGCTACTCCAGTGCAATTCACCACAAAGACTATTATAAACACTAAAATAATTGTTAACAGTAACAGGACAATGAAAAMAGTTTCCATACACCTACAAACCATGCAAATATAAAGGAGACAGGACCTCCATCTAGTAGATATGGAATTCATTTTTCAGCTGAGAAGTATCTCCACCTGTGGTATAAATAAACAAACCAGAACCCAGCTAATTTTTAAAAGCACAAGGAATGAAAATGTTGTACTAAGGCTCTCCTACATTCTTCCTTCCAACAACTTAATTATGTTAGGCACATGAGGATAACTTCCTCTGATGTGCGGGGGCTACAGCTTTTGGAGCTGAATTCCAAGCCAGTGGCACCATCGGCTTCTGAGTGACCATGACATGTCCCGTAAAGATGAGAAATAAAAACTTGGAAGTGGATTYGTTAAATTCTGCTTAACTGTCAAAGGTGCTATGAAAGCTAAATACAGTATTTTTGAAGTACTTCTTAAGCCAAGGACAAGAGCAGTCAACATTTTCAAATGCACCCTTATCATTTTCGCAAGCACTTTTTTTAAGAGCTCGAGTCCCACAGAAAATCAATGGGACTTGGTGCTTGTCCGCGCAGCCTCATTCAAGTCAAGTTAAATCAAATTAACTAAAGTGAAAATTACTATGTATTAAAGATAATTAAATTCTTTGAAAGACTCCTCATTCAGAAGCAAAGTGGTTTTCGTTAGTTCTCCTTTTAATTCATTTTGGAAGTGCTCTGGTGTTCATTTTGGCAAAACATCAACCTTCAGACTATTTGTCCCAAAAGCACAAAGACTCAGATTAGAACCAAAAGAAATCAGAATAGAGGTTCACAAAGCTTTTAAAAAAAAGCAAACAAATATTGAAAACAGTGATTTAATCAAAGACAACATGGCAATTACTAGCAAGATTGGTTTCCCTGGCTGATATCACCCACCCCCCCCAAATAATTATTTCACCTGCTGTAGGTTTTGAATAAAAGCAAAAAAAAAACCACCCCCAAATTTCCCCCTCTGTTTATGTCCTGAACACAAATTCTGCCAAATGCAATTACACTTATTACTGCAGAGCTGGATCTTGAAGTCCTGAATGTATGACAATGCTTTTGCTCTGAGAGGCACCCAAAGGAGGGTAGGCAATGATGCCAGGCTGGGGTGATGGCATAAGTGATGCTTGAAGTAACAGCTGAAGTAACAGTACAATGTAGTCTCTAAACGACCAAATGAACTTCTGCTGTCGGTATTTGCAACGCACGGGTGTCGTAGTCTTGTCAGGATGGCAACGCYACTTCTCTGGGCAACAAAAACAAGCAGAAAAATCAACATCCCTGTGCCAAGAAGCCAATAGCCTCCCGGGGTGGGGGAGGGAAAAAAACCAAAAAAAGGCAAAAGCCTTTACTTGCTCATGTAGAATCAGACAAATAGGACTGGAAGGGATCTCAAGAGGTCATGTAATCTGCATCCAGCCCCAAGCTGGGATCCACAACACCTGTGTCCTTCAGAGAGATGTGTGACTGCCCTGCCTTTATCGGCTTCTAACTGATTCCAGAGGATTCCAGAGCCTCTCCAACCAATCTATTCCTGTACTTCTTAGAAGTAAAGGAATCGGAAAGTTCCTAAATGTCTTGCTTAATGCCCCCTTGCTGCACTGAAGCGGAGTGAGTGATCTGTTTCTTAGTGGTGGACTACAGGAATCTCACAACTGGATTTCAAGACAATTTTCTTTGTATTCCTCTTCAGAGAGAAACAACAATAAATACAAAATTACAACTTCAAACATTCAAAGGAGAACATTTTATTTCTAACATTCTTAGAAAACAATAGTCAGGTAGGACCAGTTGACTGACTAAGCAGTGAGTTAAAGGGAAACACTGGGTAATTCTATATTTTATGTTAGATACGATTTTTACTGCACCAAACAATATGAAAATACACAGTAGGAAAACATGGCCCGCCAACTGTGGGTCACAATRCTAACAGCACTTTAAATATTGACACTTTTAAAGCCAAGGTAAATTAAACAGCAGGTATTATTGCATGAAAGTGAGAAATGTTTCCTTATATATCTCGAATTGCACAGAAAGAACCAGAAAGRAAATTTCCTTTGTGCCATGAAACTGTGTATCTTAGTAGCAGCACAATGCAAATTCTCAAACCAGTAGCCAGTACAGTAAAATTCACCAGGTCCTAGGGCTCTGTTTTGCCAACAGGCACTGCAGCATAGAAGCATCCCTTTTTTAATGGGCTTGTCATCACATGGCAAAGTCTTATACTCCTGGGAATTCAGAAGGAGCTAAGATCAGCCCACTTTATTAGTACATAAGTTATTTTAAATTATTTTGCCTTGTACCAAAGCAGCCTGATGTAACACACACATTATATTAATGATGTTGATGAAAATAATGATCTTATTTTACTTATAGATTGCAACTAAACTGAATAATGTGAAATAACAGATTTTTCAAATATGACCTCTCAGTCTACACACACAGTATGCAGTGGCTTTAGATGCCAAAATCCTCAAGCTCAAATACTTACTGCACGTGGGAAAAAACACAAATCTCGTTTCACAACTACTTAACTATTACTTTGAAAAACAAATCATCACAAAAACGATCAGTACTAATTCCACATTCATGTAATTCAAGTTTCGTGTCTATCTAAAGTATAGCTAGCTGTTACACTGCCTTACTGCTTTATTATCTCTGTCTAAATGTGTCACACTGATCTACCTATTGTGTTTTTTTGTTCCACTAAACCTGAGCCATTATTTCACTTCTTAGTTAGTGGGGATGAAGAAAACTCTACCCACTACTCAAACAAACAAAAAAAAMCCCAACCAACAACCCAGGAGCCTCAAAGCTGAATTTCAAGGTAAGTCTTTTTGTGTTCCTCCCCAGAAAGAGAGAGGAGGCAGAAATATCCAGTGAAACACACATGACAGAGAATGGAATGCAGAGAAATCCCCCACAGCTAACATTAATAAAGGAGCAGAGATGTGGAAAGAGGAAAAAATCCAAACTAAAACATGTAAAATATATTATATGGAGTGGTGGCTTATTTTGCCAAAGATTAATTCAAAGGATGTTTTTGTTCCTGTTGTCCTACCTCTGGTTCTTTGCTGGGCCTTCCTTTAAGTAGAAAAACATGGCAATATTTTTAGCTGACCCACCCTGAGGGAGAAGAGAGACTGACTTCTGCAAAGCTGTCCATTCTCAATTTTTTTTCTTTCCCAGCAATTTTGTTATCCATTCATTATATATCACAGCAACAAGATCTGTCTTAGGTATCAGCAGATTTTCTAAGAATTCTTTTTTGATTTTTGCTTCTTTGCTGAAGATTCTGAATGGGATGTTGCAGCTTTGAGAGAAGATTTGCACGCACCACTATAAAACGTAGCACTTCCTTATGCCTGCAAGGCTGGCCTCTCAATGGGGTAGGAAAGACTATTACTGAGCAAGCAAGCGTGCGACTTTCAGATCTGTTTCAATGCTAAAAAGGAGTAAAATACTCTAGGTTTTCCTATTTGAAAAAGTCCTTGAAAATGTGACATCTAACAAAGTAAAAGGAAAGACAGAGTAAGTCGTAACATTTAAATCCTTCCGTATTTGTTCTCAGTTTGGCAGGCCTCCGAAGGCAGAGATCTGTGCAGTTCAGAATAACAGGGGTGATCACAGATTTGATGGCATAACAAGACATAATTAGGTAGCAGCAGAAATAACCAGGATGCTGTTGACAAACTGTAAAAGTAAGTTAGTAATTTATGCTTTTTCCAGTTATGCACTATGTATTCCAGTGTGTTTTTAAAAAAGAATCAATTCTGTTCAGCTATGACTGAGACCATTATTTAGTTATTTATTTTTGGTAATAAAGTCTGCAGATATCACTGTTCAAATTAATAAAATCCCAATATCCCCACCACAAATGCAGAAGTCTGGCACTTTCTTCATTGACTAGGGAATGAGCTGGCAAAGCTAAAAGCTTAAGCCAAGCTTTTAAGATTTTTCTGATTCCTCTCTCTCATCACTCACCCGCCTGCCTGCCCTCCCCACCCCCCCACTAAATCTTGGAGTAAAAGAAGATTAGTGCAGATGGATGAAAATATTTTTTCCACTTCAGCATTTGCTGTCACTATTCAGTGCTAAGCGGGTTCTCATATGGTGTCACTGGAAAGATGGAAATTCCTACACTTCTCTTAAATATAATCACCTTGCCACAAAGAAGGAAAAAAAAGAAAAATTGGCTGTTTATTTTGCCTGGGTTTTCTGTGATTTATTCGGTAGGAGAACCTGCAAACATAGTAACATCTCAAATCGATGCCTTGCCTTTTATGAAAGTTCAGCTGGCTTCTTCTGCACCACACCACACCAATCTGTTTCTTGTTCACTGTACCCAGCCAGTAAATTGACCTGGACTGAGGAAAGATAAAAATATGCAGACTTAAAGTAATCCCCCTTGCTGAGCAGGCAGGCACACGGCTGGATTAACCGGGGAGGGGAGCACGGGGGGGCGAGTGGCAAGGGGGAGGCCTTCAGGAGGGGACGGCCACCTCCGCTGCTGCCATCGCCTCCCATCGCAGGCTGGCTCTCTGCTGGGACTTGCACCAGTGCAGCACTGGCCGGAGGAGGCCGGGAGCCAGGCCCCGGCAGCTCCCAGCCACTCAGAGCCACACACTCATTTACACCTTCCTTAATTAAGTGCGTATGACCCAATACAGAGTCATAGGAATCCGAGTCCTGTATTTCCATAGTCAAACTGGCCATTTACCATGAGTAACGTAAGGAGGAAAATGGAAAAAATTGGCACGATACTTTTACACATTGCAAATGTTGTAACATCAAATAAATATAAACCAAGATGTAACCAAACACTTCAATCTCCAGGTGTTAGCTTAGAAAAGAATCAGCTCGCTAATGACTTCGTATTCCTAATAAATATTCAGATTACAACTGGATTCAGTCACAAGCGATCACCCATGCTTTCATAAATAAGAGAAGAGGTTTCACACTACAGGTTTCAATGTAACAGCATCAAATGCCTCCAAACCACTCTCATCTCCAACGGGGGAAGTAAAAGTAGCTGCTTAGGCAGTCACATGAGGATAAATTACCATTGTCATAAACAGCCAATGTTAAGCTGTACCTTGGTTATTTAACACTATTTGAAAATAATATTTTACTTAATAAATATTGCATAATTATTAAGTTTGATTAGTAACCATGTTTATTTTTCAGATGGAAAGGGAACATTTCAATTACCAACAGTTCTGCATAAAGAGAGAGAAATCCACTTCAGAAATCTCTGCATCTGATCTAAACTAGCTTTGTCATTCATAATGAGGATATTTTCAGTTCTGAAGCCCATGGATTATCTGAAAAAACAAAATGAAAAAGCCCATGATATTCAGCAGCTCTGCAAGCCACCAGCACGTGTGGATATTACGATGCTCTGTACCTTCCCTTCCACTGCTCCTCCTCTTGTAATACCGATCCCCTGATTCCTCATAGCCCATCCCTTCCAGCCCTATAGCCCCTCAGTCTGCTTTGATTTTACATGGGCTGAGAATCATGGGACTTAAACTTTTTTTTTTTTTAATGGATGCAGATTATTATCAAGGCAGGGGTTATATGCACCTTTTTTTCATCTGTAGAAAATCTATGCAGCTTGTATTCTTTTTCTAGTATAGAAACTTCATGGGGATCCCCCCAGTGTCAGCCATCGACATAAATCAGGCTTCGATTTACTAAACATTCTGCCTGTTAGAAACAGCGTAAGAGATTCTTCCCATTTCCTTCACCCTTTCTTATCAAGGCCAAAGCTGATTTTTAAAGGCATCCTGAGCAATCACCTAAATCAAGGTTCAATTCAAATACATTTTGAAGCGCTCTGTTCAGCAGGTACCTCAAAAATCAATCTTGAACTGCAGAGAAGGTCAGGAGACTCATCTGTTCCTCCACAATAGCATCTGCAATGGCAGATCAGGGTTCAAGTGCACAATTGCTCCAAACTACAGGCAAGATCCACCTTTTGCTCTGAACGACATCACAAAAGAGGTTTGAAAACTGTGTGAGATGTGTGTGTAAAGGTATCGTTAAGAAACCACTGACACAAACTTCTGTGGAAATAGAGAGGTCCCGTATCCCTCAGCCTCAAGGAACAGGCTCTTCTGGTCCTCATCTCTTATCATCTACTAAAAACATTGACATTACAACTAGCTTAAGCAAAAAGAATGCTCGTAGACTGGCAGGTATATTCGTCTTGGCAACACAGCCTGAGAACAGAAGTTGTTCCTACAATATCTTGATGCCAGCTTAGGAAAAGCTATGTATTTACACAGCACTGGATTCTGGATCTGAACAACAACAGCCCAGCTAATTATAAATAGCCAAATATTTTGGAATTGACTGAAATTCAGTGTTTTTCACATGGAAGTATTCCCTAATCCTGCAATCAGAAATCAACTATGGTAAACTAGTTGCCCCATAAGTTAAACACACAAAGAAGATCAGAGATAATAACCCATAAGGTAGGAAGTATCTGGAGTAAATTTTACAAGCACTTTGCTGGATATTATATGTTCCCTCGCAAAGCATCTTTCACATACTTACAAATCACAGAACGTATTAAAAAAAAAAAAATCTTCTATATTATAACAGGAGATTCAGAAAAATCTCATATTTTTGCATTTGGAGTTCAGTATTTGCTTTGCTTGCTTACTATATTGGATGTATTGAGTCATAAAACACTGATTAGGTTAAAAAGAAGTCATACAGAATTCTCTTTTTTTGGTTACACTTCTAACACTAGTCATTTGGAAATGACTGATTTGAATTTACTGGACTCTAAAGTATCACTGCTTTCCAAGATCTGAAAAGATAACAGAATAGCTGGTTTCTGGAAGCTCAATTACAATCTTTATTTGAATGTCAAGCCATTTAACTATATTTTAGTTATTTCAAGATGKAGTGTATTTAAACAATTATGAGACTATTGTCTCTGTTTTTAAGAGGAAAAGAAGTGGGTTACAGTTTGTATATTTCAGAAATGAAGACTGAAAATGTGAAAGGAACAGTATTCAGATTTCAGTAGCTAGTATACATCATACTAGTCCAAATGTGCAACAGACTTTTAAGAGTGTTCACAAAACTGATGTACTTTTTAAGGATAAATGTTATGGTAAACAACACATTCAAACTAATTAGTTACAAGTGAACCTCTACAGCGGCAACTTTTCTGTGATCTCTTATACTTCTTTCTTGCTGATATATTTATACATAAAATCACAACGAACGTATCAGAAATCAACATCCTACAGCATAAATTTGCAGAAAATTTTGTGTTTCTACAGCTGTTTTGTGTAACAATAATAAAAACACACACTGAGTTTAGTAATTTATAGAAATTAGTAATGTGGAGAACTCCTAATATGCATCCGAACCCTCTGTTACCATTGGCTATCTAACAACTGCTACATTTCACCATGGAAGTCCTTCCAACGTTGTACATGGCAGAGCAAATGAGATCTGTTTTGTTTCTACAGAAATAGTGCAAATTTTGGATCCAAATCTAATTTTAGAGGAGAAAAAGTGTTAATATAAAAGTTTAAGATGTCTTTATACACTTGGTTGGGTGAGCTTAAGAAAGCTTTTAATGCAAGTTTCTCTGCAGAGTAGACCTTTGATACCTACGCATAAGCGGGAAACTGCAGCTGAAGAAAGTGGAGGCGAAAGCCAGGCTGTGGTGGTTGAACACYAAGAGTATTGCCATTAGGAGCATTTCCATAAATCTGCATTATTCATTACACTGTGAAACAATCTTAATTTTCATGGTTAAAGATAAACCAAACCCACAACACCTTTAGAACTGAAAGGCCAACTACATATCTGAATGCTTTTGAGACTCACGTTCTGTACGATATTGCCAAATAAAACTTTACTGCTTAGTTTGTCTAAAATCAATAAACAAAACAATTAATAAATCAGTCACATAACTTCTTCTGAATGATGAGCACATAACACTTAAATATTCCAGCAAATGCTGTCAAGAATTTAAAGTTCCCCTTTTGCCACTGTTCCAGCTGACATCCTCACCACAGAACAGTGGAATTATAGAGAGTTGCATTCTGTTTGGCGGAGTCTATTTTCTGAAAGAGAAGGGGGAGAAAAAATACTCACTACACTTTCTTTCTCCCGTAAATGTTAATTTCCCATGTGTTTGGTGAAAGCATGTGCTTGAACAATCCATGTGCTGGAATGTCAACGTGAAGAATTGTACAGCATAGCTCCACTACACAAATTATTTTTAATATCAGAAGAAAAAGGAAAAGCTTTTCCCAGAGAAYGCTACATTCTCAAAGGCAGTTCAAGGTAACATTCCTTACACTGTATTTACTGTCACATAGTTTCATATTATTTAATATAACAATTCAGTATCTATTTAAGACATGACATCCTCAAAGGCTCTGAAAATAATTCCATCCTCGGAGGTAGGAAAGGGTAAATAATTCTATTTACAAGCCAGACTTCGAAAAGTCTTCAGCCTATTCCTGTATCAGATGACTAAACTACAAGTTTTCCCTCCAGATTTTACATGTTTAAGAAAATAGAAAACACTGCTCCATCAAGCATACTCTTTCAGCCTGTAATCAAACAGCCTTGTAACTTCCAGAGGAGTTTAAGTGACACTATAAATAGAAGCAGATTTTATGCTTTCTTTGTACATAAAACACTGTAGGTGCTACTGAAAGCAGATACAATAGAAATAATTCCTTTTATGTGATAGTTCTTAGTTTGCACAAGAGCTAATTTTTAAAGGTCTTTGCAGCATAATTGGTGCTACTCTATTGTAACTTCCACTACATCTGTTTCCCACCAAAGAAAGTTATTTCTCATAACAATGAGAACCTTGTACATCCCAACACAGAAGAAAAAAGTGGAAGAAGAAAGTGGACTCCACCATTCAAGCAAACAGTGCCTGAATTTCAGGGACCCTTTTATGCTGCTGAGTGATACAGCAAGCCCGGCTGACGCTACTTCAGCTTTTACAGTTTCAGCCACCTGGTCAGTGCAGACATCCCACGAGAAAGTTGGAAGAGACAAGATCAACTCTAAGATGCTATCTGATGCCACCACACCTGAAGTGATCAAAATCATATGAACCAAATGCATTTTATTGGCCACCTTAGAGTCCCAGCTTTCACGGCGAGCAGGAGTTGGGCCTGAAGCAGCTCTCCACCCCAGCATACACCCATCTCATGCTCAGCCCCGTGTTTTGGTTGTGTTCTGCAACAGTCCGTTGACCCTATCTGTTCCAGGCTGCACGTACACAACCAGAAGCGACATCTGAGAAGGGTGCCATGTCCTGTTGAACAGCAGTTAACACAAGGGCCACGCTTCTGTCATCTGTATTCAGAGGCCTACAATATGCAGAACCATTACAGATTCGTGGTAATTATGTTTTTCTCTACCAATCCCTCATAAGGTCAGCTTGAACAGAAGCTATTGTAACATTATTAAGAGTTTGGAAATCAGTCAATTGGTAAGGAGTCACCAAAGTTCTGTTTCTACGGCGTTTTGCTCCTTACCGTGTGTGTATATTGCTCGCACATAGTATTTGCCTRCACTGCTAGCTGCACAGACTTGTTCCACGTTTCCACATCACTAACTTTTTACATCTTTTCAATCTCCGTCATTCCCTTGTACCGAATCTTAAATCGCACTGATCTCCTTCGCAAGAAATCACAACAGRGACAACAACAAAATCAGACTTTACTGTGAATAGATTTAAATTGATTTTTCAAAGGGATTTAGACAAGTAACTCCCCCGGCACCTAGTACAAAACCTTGCCAATGATTAGAGCCTCTTCAACGCTCTACCAAAAAGAGCAAAACGCCTGCCTTCGGGAGGCCTGATCCAAACGCGGCTGTGCGCGTCCCTGCGCCGGGACCCAACAGAGGCACTTTGTTTGCCTGGTCCCACCCCCCCGCCCAGCAGACAGCAGGATCCCAAAGGGACGTGAARGAGGGCTGCCCATCAAAGCACCACAGCTCACTGCAACCCTGCAAATGCTACTCTCAAGACCTCCCCTTAAACATAAAAACTTCAGAAGCATGTGTTCTCCCACATACACTCCAAACCACTGTTCATTTACATTTTAAGTCAATTTTCATTTACTTTTGTGATACAACAGGTTCCTTTATTACCTTGGTATTATGATATGTTTCATCATCTCTGTTAACAATTGCTTTCAAGCCATATTATATTCGTTGTGTGTTCTGGCTGGCTAATAATTTGATCACTAATAGCCAGTAAACGAGCGATTTTTCCACCGGTGCAATATTCTAGCAACAAGTTATAAAAATAGCAAAGAGACTGAAACACAAATTAGACTGCCAAGCATATACTTAGGAGTGGGAATAACTCCAGAATGAGATCCTTACTGACTAATACATGCTCATTCAGAAAATTAACAGCTTTCAGGATCACCTTAATTAGAAGAGGAGATTGTTTAAAATACAATCTCTCAATGAAGAACTTCAATTTACTGAAAAAAATCAAAATGCTTTTTTCCTCCTTAAATGTAAGCATTCGTTACCAATTTTATGTAGAATAGTTCAATTTTTAGCTGTAAATATGAAAAGTCCTAGAAGGATCATCTCATTAACTACTTAACCACACAAAAACAAAATCATAAAAAATCCTGTTACTTAACAGAGATCTTTACTAGAAAACTGTTGGCTATTGAGTGCATCCAACAATACTGAGCTGTATTTCACAACTCATAAGTCGTTTGGGTTGAAACATTACGATTTTAAGACTTTTGTCACTAAAAACATCACCTGGGAGCCATTCCTCTACATACCTACTACTGAATTAGAACATCCATGACAAAAAAATGCAATTGTTTATTACCTAACAGACACAGTGAGAGTGTGTGTGTACATCTCAAAGTTATCTGATTTTTTTTTTTTATTTTTTAACAATGGCACATTTCGTTTGTGCTTGGCCTAAGTTTATCTGTATAAAGTATAAAAGGTTTACTTACAAGAGTTCGAGACTAAGAAACTAAAATAGCCACTAGGAACCRTAAAAGAAAAGTGTTAGGTGCTTTCAAGGACTGAAGAGTGGCATTTGAAGCACATCAATGCTGCTGAGGCACAACTGTGATGGAAATAATCTGAGAAGAAACACAATAGAATCTCTTACTACTRTTTCTCTATAGTTAGATTCACTTTACCCAATAAATCTCAAGCTCCAGGTACCTACAATTTACAGTGCTTTCCACACGGAGAAACTTCTGTTATCAACTGTCATTATAACACAGCTTTCTAAAGACCGTTCAACGTGATGTCAAAACTGGGGCTTGACTGTATGACTGAGTGACATTTGAGCTGCAGCACCTGTAACTAAGTACTATGTGCAGCRTAAATCTTCCATAGCAAATGCTCCTATGCACGTGAATATATTCGCTTCTACAAACGATTTAGTTTAGTTGTTTTGTTTTAGCAATTCTTCCARGTGTACAGCTGCTTCTCTAAACATGACCAGTATAATCATTCGGCCAGTTCTACCACTACCTCACTCACCAGCTATTATAGCATAGGAAATGTTACTGCTTTAAAGCAGGATAACATTTCTTTCCAAAAGATCTGTTAGAAATTTCTGATTACAGCCACAGAGGCGAGTAGGAACTTTCTCTTTTACCATCAAACCCCAAATAGTTAGTTCCCCATTTTGGAGCAAATGATACAAACTGGGGGTGGGGGTGTGTGGGGGGGGGGGCATCTGCACCTCTTTCATCGTCAGAAACTGAGCAAATCTTGTCTAAAAGTGGAGGGATTTTTGTCTGTTATGAACAGAAGCAATCCAAACTTTTTTTCTTATGTATCTTTTTCCTTTGACTTTTTCCCTGAAAAGGGTTTCTGCAGCAATGCAGTGGCTCTTGTCTCATCACTAGGGCATGGACACACAAATTTATTGGAGAGGCGAAAAGGAGAAAGCACAACCTTGAAAATGTYTTCAACCCAAGCAGCAACCCAGTCGACCCTACTTATTTGGGGGCTGCAAGCATAACTAGAGCACAAAGWGATACAGATTTTGCATTTAAAATTCTTCTTTGAGAAATTATTATTGATACTACAAATGCAGACATGTTCTATGGTTTGCTYCACAATGATCTTACGGACAACTGACACGGTTAGTTTTCCCACGGTTGGAACAAGCCACATAGCATCAATAAAAACCTTTTAGGACATCAATGGACATTCCAGGTCTCAAAGAGACAGTTTTCACAAGTGAAAATATTCAGCAATCCAAGTAGAGGTAAGCTAAATCCTAACAAACTACTAAGGAGATGAAAGACCAATGCACTCCTAACTGTAGCACCACTAGAGGAATTACATCTCCTAAATGCTCTCTAGTATAAAATAATTAAGTTTCTGTTATCTATTAACTCGTGTGGCTGCTACTTGCTGATCCCTGGAAAATGAGCTGAAAAGGAGACTCGACATATTCTAATCTTTAGATAATGCCCAGAAGCATTTGGTCTGGGGTCCAAGCAGGTTTCTGTAGTATTCCTGGCTTTGTCACTAACCTGCTGGGTAACCTGGGACAAGTCACCTAACTTGAAGATGTCTTTGAGAACACCTGTACCTATCATGAAGTGATGTGCAAACACCTACAGCTGTCCCACCTGGTAGTATCACGTGCTGCATGCATGGCCTTTCAGTGACAAAAGCACTCTCCTGGTGCAAACCAGAAGCCAGTTGACATACCAACCCCAGACCTAGAAGACAACACAGTGCTTGGCAAGAGAAGGTGTCAGATCACAACAGCAGTGTTGGTCCTTATTGATATTATTCCCACACAGCTCAAGCAGGGTTACATTGCCATTCCTGGTAGAAGTTTTCCTTGTGGAGGCCCTGACAGAAATCCCTTTGTGGGAAGATGAGGGCTAGGAGTCCATGAGACTTAAAATTCAAACATCACCACCCCAACAGGGAGTAATTCATCAGCCATTTTACCTCATTCCCCGCTCCAACTCCAGCAGAGAACCCTCTTTGGTGCCGTAAGGGTATTAGACTTTAACAAGGACAGATACTCCAGCGGGATTTAGACTATACAAGAGTTAGGTAATTTCAGCTTTTTATCAGTGGATATTATAACAAGACACTGTCAGGACAGAGCATCTACCTGAAGAAGAGACTGGAAAAATTCCAAGATTTCAAGGTAACAAAGGTAAGGAGGGTTATAAACACAGTTGAAGAGGGAAAAAAACCAACCACCAAAACACCCAAACAAACCAAAAACAAACAAACAAACACCTGATGAGGTGAGGGGGAAAGAAAGGCACAAGAATGACGACTCCAAAATTTTTTATGGGTCTGTACTTCCCTGTTCAGAGAGGCACAGCTGAGACAATGCGGCTGGCTCTGTGACAAATGTGAAAAAATAAGCCAATTTGAGCTGGTTGTTAGCAGTCGGAGCACAGCATCTGAGATAAATGAGTGTCTGCCTCAGGTATGGCAGCAGATCTTCCTGAACCATTCCCGAGAGACTTGCCAGGATTGCAGCAGCCCTTAGCCATCAAAAGCAGCAAGAAAGTTCTCTTCAATCTCCCATCCCTGTGGTAAAAGGTGACCTTGGAGCAGGATTTTCTTCTTCTTCATGCCCTCTGATCCTCATACCAACTCCATCCTTCCTCCTGTCTTAGAGCTAGACATGTTGTCTTATTTAACAGTAGATAAAATCAACACTTTCCCCAGCACAGTTGCTCAAACTGATCTGTGTGGGTTGTCACACCTCCAACTGTATCACTATCTCTAACTCGAAGTGGTATTTTCAGCCTGATCTGATGTTTGCCAGGAGTCCCAATTTGGCTCGGAAGCTCTCATCTGTCTATCCTCATTTGAGCTAACGGCCTCTTACCAGGGAACGGCATGCAGAGGAGAGTCCATGCAGCACCCTGTGCCTGCTTCCCTTTCCAGTCATCACATTTACTGAGGTTGTTTTCTCCCTCAGATAAATATTTCACCTGCTGATGCTGCTCCACCTACTACTTTTTCTTCCCCTGAACAGGAAAAAAAACAAACATGCAAAACCCACAAAGAAAATGAAAACAGCCGCCATAGTAGTACTGTTCACCCACCCTTGCCTTCAAAGCCTTACAAAGTAAGAATGTCTTTGGCTCCTTTCCTAATTCCACAGTAAAAGGAGCCACATAGAACAATCCTTGTCAAGGGCTGAGGAAGAAGGCTTGAAAGAGAGAAGAAAAATATAGAAGGAATGAATAAGGACCAAGAGCAAAAAAAGCATGAAACTCCTTAAATCCTGAGAGAAAGGAAAGGACCTGACATTTCCTCTCAAAGAGGGAACAGAGCTATGGGCCTGTTGACCACTTCTGCCCAACCACATGGAGCCAAGGAGGTTTCTTTCAAGGGCCAAAACTTCACCAAGAGATGGAAGTAGCTGCATGTACTGAACTACGGGTCTTGTCGGCAGGTCAGCGGGCAGGCATCCATGCTTCGAGATCGCTTGTGAAACACTCCCTATTCAAAACTTCCTTCTGTTCCGAGACTGCACCGTGGTTTCCTATGTAAATGCTTGTATCATCACACTGCGCATAACRGAGTATGCCATTTTCAAGCAACAAAACACTATTATTTCCATGGCAATAGCAAGGAATTTGGCAAGGCTGTTTTTGATAGACTTGGTCTGGTGAGAAAGTTTTTGAGAAGAATAAAGAACAATTGAATCTCTCAGCACTAAGCCAGTGTAAAATTCTCCGTATTAACTATCCTGTTTACCAGCAAGCTCAGGACCGTCTCCTTATTTGGCGATCTGCACCAGAAAGACTGACTTACTTATTAATGGTAACATGCCAAGGCTGCACTTGAGCTAGCCACTGTACCAGTGTGAGGTGAATGAATGCCTGCCTTGAAAAATTTAGAGTAGTTCTCTACAGAGAAACATTTAGTATTTCAAATGGAGTCCAAGCTCCTTTGAGGATGCCACATAACAAATTTCTATGGGTCGCTGTGATTTATCACACACTTGTGATTTTAACCTTACACTCCAAATCACCATAATGCAAGCCAACTTCTAACTACTTCTCCCAACAAGCAGTCTTTACATAATCAGATTATAAAATATTACCCTAATTACATGTGGGGACTGAGACAAATGGAGATGAGATGATTCACCCATGGCCACCCAGCAGATCGGCGACCAAGTCAGCAATAGAAGCAAGCCCTAGGGTCCTGAATGCACACTCTCCTCTCTCAGCAGCACTGAACCTGTCAAGAGGGGAGAAGAACCTTACAGGAGGATCTGAATCACTCTGAGATGACCTGCAAATAATCCATGCTTAAACAAAAATGATTCTTGCAGAGATCTGCTTTTATAAATACACAGACTTGTTCTCCTCTCTCATTTTTCTTTCAGGTTCTGAGAAGACTTCAGCAATCTCAGCCTTATGGGACAGGGATTGATTGGCTTGTGGCCACAGATTTCACACTTGGTTTCATGAGCAAAATCTAAACAGGCCTCGACTGCAAAGACCGCTGTGAGCAGCTGAGCTGCAGATGGATTTCTGGGGAGGGCAAGAGAGGTAAGAATTTAAAAAAAATCTATCAAACATTTAGAAACACTTAAGAGACTGGAAAAGCAACTTCCTGTATCACGTTAATGTTTCAAATGGTTTAGCAGCTGGAATAGCAACCTTCTAGTGTTAACACTTAATAGTTTGTGCCACTCAACTGACAGAAAATTGTAAAACATATTTATCCTGTAGAAGTCTTTTACAGGAAAGAAAAATAACTTTCCAGAAGTAGTGTTTTGGTGTGGTGCATTTTTTTTATGTTTTAGAAAAATAAAGCCTGAAAGAATGGTAATGACATTAGCTACACATTAGTTTCCAAACGTTAAATAAAGTCTCATCTAAGAGCAAGCATCAGCAGTAACTCAGCAGTTTCATTTCATAGGGGCTTATGCAATCATCTCAGGTTTTGATCCACACAGGCGCATGCCTTGCAAGCATTTATTGAAGTGTCAAAGCCCCGTGTCTCAGAGTTAAGTTACTGACCAAACAACAGTTTAAATTCATCAAAAGCAAGCATTAAATTTAATGGGATTTCAATTAGTGATGCACCAAAATCCAAGCCCTACAATCCTCTCAAAATGTAAACAAGCTTACAAACCCACGAGTAGGCCCCTCTCATTTTGAGATCAGAACCAAGTAAAACAAACAGCAAAATTAAATCTTGCATTTTTCCAGGTCTGGACAAGCCTCAAGGCTAAAAATCTTTGCAGTTCTTACAGGCACATCACAGAAAGCAGCACAAAAAAAAGAACAAGAGTGTGTAAAATTAAATTAAGAAACAACCAAATATAATGCTCCATAGTGACATTCACTTGGTACAAATCCTGCAGTCACTTACGGATATTGTCCTAGGACTTCAGGGCTCTGATACTTGAATTAACATGAGAATATACAAACATCTTGTTTGTAGCTAGCTTTTGCATTTGGCCACAAAAGGAGACGTGCACACGCAAAATAAAAACTGTAAGAGAGGTTACGGATAATGAGCATTATGGGCAGAGAAGTAACAAATGGTGGAACAAAACAATCTAATTGAAAAAAAAAAAGACAAAACTTCCTTATGATATGACTGAACTGCAGTGCTGTAGAAAAGAACATAAAAATATAGATGCTAAACAAGTAGGGATGGCAGTGGTTGGTGCTGCCAGAAGGTATGGCCCAACCCCTTCCCAGAACCCACCTGGATTGTCATAAACATCAGAGTGAATCATTTCACTGAGCCTAACTCTTCAAAAGTATTTGGGTTTAGCAACAGGTAAGACAATACACATCATCCGAGTCATGGAAACACCATGAGAATTTTTAAGCATACACAGGTAAAGTAAGAAAGCCACATGGAAATTAATTTACTGTACTAGAGATAAAATTATTGGCTTCTAGGTCACAGGCACATTGCTTTCGTGACTGATTGTGTGTCCAAACAAAATTTTTATGAGAAGTATTTAACATGTCTGACAGACACATACGCTCCACCGTTTAAGTTATAACCCCATAATACAGACACTAGTTATTAGGTGGAAATTATGGGATCTCAGTGGTATTTCTGCCACATGGCAGGCTTTATTTTGTTTAATTTAACAATAAACTCATTATATTAACTGAATTCAATAGAAACAGCAGGGGGAATCCTGTTAATTTGATCTTGAACATCAGAGAGCCTCTGAATGTGCTAAAAGAACGAACACAGAAGGAATTAGAGGAATGGTTTCATAAAGAGGAAAGCCGTTTCATTTCCTCAGAATGCTCGTACTGAATTTAAAATTACTGTCTGATTTAATATTAAATGGTTTAGACATATGGTTACTGTTTGAGACAGGATACTGGGCTTGATTTGACCTAGTGTAGCCCTTGTTACATATTTTAGTATGGAGAAATCCTGTATAGTGGTTGCTATTAAAAGACACCACTCCTACCCCTGTTAGCACATGGGTAATATCAGCAATGCCTTCTTCCTCCTTCTTTGAATGTGGAAAGCAAGAAGAGGCTCATACACATCACAGTTCAGACAGCAGCTATTAGTTAGCAGTGATCATCCCACTGGTCTCTTCAGGTGGCAAACCTTTGTTACCAGTGACAAAGTCCTTGGGTTGAAACTCAAAGGACTGTTCTTAAATTACTTCACAAGGATTACAGCAAGCTCCACAGGTTTCTCCACTGTATTAATTTGTGTCTGTCTTGACTTTTGTATTGGAAGAGCACCCTGGAGCATTTGACAAACCCTCCTCCTCCTCTTTTTATTTTATCCACCTATAAAAGAAACCTGCCACTCCCTGAAAGTAGCTGTAGCAGCAAGGGAAACGGGCATACCTCGATGCATTCCAATGCTTCCTATAAGCAGAGCCAAGAAAAGACACTTGGAAACAGACAGTTAGTAAACATCCATATTAATTACTTACATAGGTATTTCCTCTGCTTCATATGGTGATAACTGCTGATCCCTGAATACTTGTGGGGATCCAAACACTTGGACTTGCACTCCCAAATCAGAAACAGAAAGCAGTGTGAGAGGTGGGGTATACCAAGGCGAAGAGCAGATGGGATTATGCTTTGGGATGAAAAGTAACATTCAACAGCAGCAAAAGGAAGGGTTAGAAAAAAGGCACATTTATTCCTGCACATACACTTGCCCTGACACAGGAACAGAAGTCAATGCTACTCATCACCCTATTCTCAGCCATGGCTACCGACAGCATCTACCTGCCTGCTGTACTACCGTCAAGATAGAATCTAGACACCCATAGCCAAAGCCTCCAGAGGTGATGTAGATGACCCAAAGACATGTTTATAGACCCATGAGGATGACGAGCTCTGGCAGGTTTCTGACAACCAACAGATCTGCCCAAAATGACATTCTCAAAATGGAAATTTACTGAACAAAGCCAATTAACTGCATAAGAAATTGCAGTTATCTTACCTGCGTACACACACCTGCAACAAACTAACAACATCTAAGGGGTTCCATGTAAGTTGGCGGTCTGATCAGTTGTCCTTTTAGAAGGAAATTCAAGTTAACTTTGATAATGGATATTACCAGATGGAAGAAAAGAGACTACCCTCTGTTAGATTCTGGATTAACCATTAGTCGTCTGAGATATACAGACATCATAAAATAAGCAGTTTGTTTAAATCTTTCACAATATTCAACACAAAATTCAGCCATGAGTTTTCATAAATTTGCGACCCAAAGAAAACACCTGGCAGCAGCCAATACAGACCATTCTCAGAAGGGCGAGCTTATGGGCTTCTGGCATCGCTAAGCACATCACTGCAATTAACTGAAAAACACAGCTATTTTTTTTCCATGCTTTGTGGGCATCTATTAATTAAGCCTCAATAAAGCCATAGAAGCCACGGTGAGAAAAGTATTATTTACACGTTTTCCAGTAGCAGAAAGGGAGACAGAGGCAGGTTATAAGCCTTTCACAAAGTCACATAACAATCTGGTCACAGAGCTATTAACAGATGCCTGGACTTTTGAGTCCTTCAGCCCCTTGGCATATAACACCACTCCTCTTAGCTTCTAATTTTGTGTGGAAGACATTTTTGAGAAGGTGCAAGTGCAAAAGAAAGACATTGGTAAGCAGGATTTTTCTCCGAACTAAAGAGACAGGCCTCACCTATTCTGGCCTCCAGGTACAGCCAGCCTTGTTCTTTAAGTCCAGATATACAGACTCCTTAAGAAAGGCTGACCAGAATGGAATGGCTCTGACGTTCTGTGCACAGTGCGGTTTGAGGGAGGGCAGGAAAAGCAAGGTAGGAGAAGGAGAGGAGGGAGGAAGAACACTGATGCTAGGAGAAAAGTGAAACCAGAGGCAAAAGCCCAGTCTCTAGTCTCTTTTGTACTTACTATGCGCTCTTTTTACATTTTGGTTTTAACTATAAAAACCCCAAAGTATCATGATACCACTTTTAAGGGACATATTCCCTCATTCTAAGGTTTGTCACTCAGAAAAAAAAGTTTACCAAGGGTTGTTTCTGCTTGCAGCGGAACAAACCCCAAAATTCATAATGGTTGCATTATGAAACTTCACTGTAGGAAACTTCACATATGCTTAAGAAATCTGGGCACCTTAATTCTGAAAAGAAACTATCAGATAGGACAGAAATACGTATGAAACACTGGCAGTTTATGAAAGGTGAAGAATATATACCTGTTTATCCTTTCACACGGGAAAGAACATGAGGAGGTCCAGCCAAACACACATAACAGCTGGCAGAACTCATTGCCATAGGTTATCACAAAGGCCAAGAGATTACAAAGTCCAAGAGTTTCTCTTACAGATAATTAACACACCCCCTGTCAGAAAGGTGAGATGAACTGTTTTGCTATGCAGAGTCTTCATATCTTTTCCTGAAATGGTGCGGTCACAGCAGTGATGGACCAGTGACCTGATCTGATGCATCTTCATACCACCACACTAACTCGAAGGAGGGAACACCAGACGATTAGTAAGGGAAGTAAGACAAATGTATTTTCCTCCTTTTGACCAGAATTTCCCTTTCCTATTTCCCCCTACCGCACAACGTTTACTTGCTCGTGATATTTTATCCTACTCTGCCTTTGGGCAATTTGTGCGGTGTTCCACCTATGCTGGTAATGAAGTCTGTGTGCTGCCTTTTCTAAATGGATGCAGATCACAGAATCCTTTCTGTATGGCCATGCCCCAAGACTCCGCACAACCCCTGACCTGCAGGATCCTGCTTCACAGATGTCACAGGACAAAACGTGGAAATTTTTCAACCCTTCTCAATGTCTCACAGACACTCAACTTCATAACACACAAGAAAACAACCTTTTTTTTCTTCTCTATTTCTGAGATTTTCTTCCATTATATAAATTACCTATTATAACTCGTGCTCGTATTGACAGTGTTTCTTGACAGAGAAAAGATTAATTTGCTGTTAAACATGGAAGATACAACATCCACTAACTAAAGAAAATATGAAGGCAAAGGAGAATTTCTACTATTTCAACAAGCAAGAAAAAAAATTTTTTTGTTTTGTAGAGTAAACTTGTGACCTTTTCTCCTCCTCAAGGCTACTCATGCTTCTGCATAATCCTGGATACCTGCAAATGCCTCAACAAGCATCAGTCAGGACATTTGTTCGGAAAAGGCCCTAAAGCCAATGCAAGGTAGCAAGGATGAAGCAGAGTTCTTTCAAGCCAGCTCCAAAGTGATCTTAATAAAACTGATGCATACATCCAAGACATGGGCAAAAAGCACAAGTAAATTAACTGCGGTGCTAAAAGACTCGTACTGTTGAATTCTGAACAACACTATATGCAGTTAGCATAGCTTCTTAATTCATGGCTTCCTGATGAGCTGTGTAAAAGCACAACCTTAGTACCAGTCAGTTACTACAGTAAACGTACTTGAACGCATGATTGTAGCATAATAAATTAATTCATGGCTAAGCCCATGCCCTTTGCCACAGTTTCTGTCTTCTTTTAAGTAACAGGATAAAATTATGATAAAGTGATTACAAGGCCTTTTTCAAAGCTCAAAGCCTATGTAAGAGCCATAAGACTAAATACAGAATACCAAGACACGGTGAACAGAAGCAGATTTAAAAGATCCAATGCATCCWTCTGTGTCTTGATTCTATTAGTGTTCTGCCAGGGCAGAATCTGGTCACAAGTCCTCTTCATTAAACAAGAAAAATGGAATGGCAGAAATGTGTTTTGTGCTGTTAAGGTGTGTAATTGATAATGAAAAACAAAGTTCCTTCAAAGTCAGAGTAAGGGGGCATGTACCTTTCCTGTGTGTACAGTCAGACTCCTGGAAGCCAGCCCACCAACACCTTTTGCCAGTGTGACTTTGATATATTTGCTGATACGCTTTGAAACATACAGCTATTCCAGGCCAGACCACGATGAAGAGTTTACTAGTTTATTAATCTGCACAATCAAAAGAAAAAGAAATAAAAGCAGGCAGATTAATCAACACATGAACTGTAAATGCTGCTAGCTCATCTCCCTTGGAACTTTTTAGTAAGAATGTCTCCGTATGCAATTGCTGTGTGCTATGAACCAAAAAATGTTCTGAGGCTTTAGCTGAGTGACCAACAGATGCAATAAACTGACAGCGCTCTCATTTCCTGAGCTCAATTTTGTAAGTCATTTCCTTTCGATGTTAAATTTTAGAACAATTTGTTTTTGAACCCAAATCTACATAACTAAACATAGAGCAATTTTGAGCATTACACAGCTAAAAGTAGAAAACAGCTATGTTAAACCTCCCTATTTCAATTGACTTCTAAAATACTGCCTGACTTATAATGGGCAGGCCGCCAAGTATTTTACAAGCTCCCAGCTTAACCTGCTTCTGTTGTTTGCAGAGCATAAATTTAAGAGCAAAGCATCATAGAGATTTCTCTAACTTTCCATTACAGTTATACTACATGCACTGTCTTGCAGTCTCCTCCACAGACATGTTTATCAGCAGCTCTTGGAGATCTGCATGCTGGATAGATTGACTGAATACTCTACAAATTTAATTTTTCACCCAGTATTAAGTACACATCAAACTGTATTAGAGACAGTATGCTAAAGATTTCTGAACACCTATTTGACAAGCCATATGTTAATTGCTCAAAGGTCAGAGTAACTATTTTGGAAAAATGTAGTTCTCTGTTTAAAGGAGTAACAGCCAAGCAATACAATTATGAAATAACGGCCTCATTTCCAAATGATCTATATATTGTGCATGAAAAGAATACAAAAGATTGATGAGATTTTGTGCATAATTTCTAGCAATTCCATTGCCTTTTAGAAGTTAACAGTAATTCTTACAACAGGCATTAAAAGAACATATGCCACCATATTTCCAACATTTGGGAGCACATGTGCTACAACAACAACATTCCTTTGCTATTAAATGCCAAAGGCTGTTTAGTGATAAATCCAAATAAAACCCACTAATAAGAAGACTGCAGTAGGAACAGTAGTTTATGTTCAAAGAGACACATGACAATGAAAAATGTTTATAAATGTCATTTATGATAATTGTAAGAAGAAAATCATGTTTCATTATAGGCCAGTAAAGACTGGGCTAAATTCAAAGCTAGCTCAGGTTGCTCAGGGCCACAGCCAGTTGAGTTTGAAAGTCTCTAGGGATGGAGATCCAACACCCTTCTCTGGGAAACCTGCTCCGGTGCCTGACCGCTCCCACACCCAGCAGAATCGCCCTCGCTGCAAGTGTAGACTGCTGCCGATTGTCCTGCTGCTGTACGCATACCTGAGAGAAGGTTGCCTCGTTTCTCTATAGCCCTCCATAAGAAAGCCGAACAATGTCATGAGATCCCACCCCGTACTATAACCTTCTTGCTTTCTCCTGAGCAGGCTGAACGTCCCCAGCGCACTCAGCCTCTCCTCATGTGCCAGCGCTGCAGCCCCCAGCAATCTTAATGGCCACAGAATCCCTTGATAGTTGGGGTTGGAAGGGATCTCTCCTTCTCTCCCATGTATTCTCCGTCTTTCCATAGAACGACTTTAAAAGATGTTAATTTTGTCCACTATACAATGGCAAAAATTTTGAAGCCTTCAGGCGGCTTCTGGGGATCACCTCTCTTCTGGGGGATTCACCGCTAGTTCTTAAATCCTACACCAAAGTCTGAAGTTTATACTTCTAATTCTCCCAGTCACATTGCAGCACTGAAAATGTGAAGGACAGAAAAATGCAAAGGAAGTATCAACCCATGCCACCTGCCTGAGTCTGCTGACAGTCTAAAACAGGGGGTTGCTGAAGTTGATCTTTAAGGATGACAATTTAAATGCCAGTGTAACTAATTATTTACAGCTGATATCAACAGCTATAGCCAACTCATGTTAACTAACAGTCAAAAAAACCTCCCCAGGTGACAAAACCAATTTTGTATTTATATGGACTGTAAAAAAGAAACCCAAAAGCCACTCATTTCCTTCCTGACAAATTTTACAGTGCAGCAGTTAAGCTTTGGTAGTACAAAGAAAAGAAAGCAGCACAATCAAAATAAATTCTAATCATCAATTATACATAGAGCATTCCGAGTTGAATTCAAATCTCTCACTTATTTTAGTACCACTTGTTTACTGTGGGAGTTTCTTTTCCTTTTCCCTCTCCTTTTTGTGCTTAATCTGGAAGATTTTCATTAGTAAAACATTATTTTTTTTATGCTCTATTTTCTGCATTCTGCTCTTATATTTTAGTTTCTCATCATTTAAGACAAGAGCAGGATCTACAATCACCCTCCAGCTTTTTCAACCCTTATTATAATAGGTTATAAGCAACACATTCATTATCATCATCCAGATAATTAGAATGTCTGTCTGTAAATATAAAAGCAGAAATGTTACCTCAGAAAGAGCACTCTCCAAGGAGGGGAGTTCATGGGTTTTGAAACTAAGCTCATATTTTACGAAGCAGATATGAAAATAATTTTCAGAACTTATTTTTACAGAATTCATATGGTGTAAAATGCACTTACAGAGGAAGCTGCTCTGAAGGCCTTTTGTCTGAAAAGGGCTCCTATGGAGAAAGCTCTGATTGCCTTGGACAAGATGACATTATAAAAAAAAAATGTGAACGTCAGGAAGTACAAAGTTAATACAGAATTAAATTACTTAAACACAATGAAGTCTTTTTTTTCAGGAGCAAACCCACCTATTTTCAGGCAAGTTTTCCCACAGCCACAAAAGAAGATTAGAGATCCAGGAGCTGAGCCAAGTCTCACAACTGCATGCTGTCCGAGACTTGTAAAGGCAAAGCAGGTATTGCATACCTCATGCATGTGCTATATCATCTTCAGAGTAACTGAAGCACAGTGCAGAGGAGGGAGCAGGAAGGAACCGAAGTTCTAAATAGGCCAATATCCTTGACTTAACTTCAGTATTTCTGAAGTATTTACCTTGCTGCAAATTTTTACTCGCACGTGCTTGTTGAGATGTAAACATTTACATCACTGACAATCCAAAGTACTTTTTCTACATTATCGTGATTATTAACATGAAATGTATTTGATTTTATAAGGCACTGTATAGACAGAATCGCAGTCGCTTCAACTACATAGGAAACATGGCAATCCTCACCCCCTGTTAGTTATACCAGTATCATAGTGGTTAAACCAGTGTTAGCAACTCCAGTTGATGAAGCCGCATCATCTGGCGGACATGGTGCTGTACTGGCTCAGCTGATTTCACACTGCTACAGAAACAGTATGCCAGCTGGTAGCTTCTCAGATGAGTTCAATTGTGCTCGATATGTAGAGGAAGCAGACTAAAGAAACTAGTGATCATGTTGCATGGTTTAGAACCCCTTTCCATTTACCTGGGAATACTGCAGAAGGGAGGATTCGTGCTGTTCCCAACCTACCAGAGGAACGCATGTTTCTAAGGCGTCTGACCAAGACAATGAAAACACTCCAGTTAACTTCAATGTTGCTAAATCAAATCCTTAATTCATCAGCTTGCCAACTTGCCAAACCTCAGCTGCCTGTGATGTCTACACAGATGAAAGCAGTCAGATAAGTAAATGCAAAGAAGTAAAATTATTTGCCTGCAGATGACAGATTGTAGAAGATTTTATTCATCCTTCTTGATTTTTCCTATTACTTAACTGCCAAGACATAAATTAACATTTGACTCTGCTGGTTTGTGCAACTCATCTGAAGCACAAAAGTCAAACTCCTAGTTTCTACCTCAGAGAATCAGATCTGAAGTCTGWCTAAAAAGAATATGCCTCTGTCTGATCTTTACTAGCCTAAGCACCAGCTGACTCCAAGCTCTCTTCATGCTTTTTTTTAAGAAAGTCTGAAAAGGTTTTGACATCATCATAATCATGAAATGAGAAATGTCAATCCCCTAAGCAAAAAAAAAAAAATAAATACAGACTGAGTTTTGCTGAGTAAAACATAGACACTTCTGCTGGTGTGTTCTTTAAATTGACTATTCAAGATGTAAATCTGCATCTCTTGGACTGAATGCTCAGCCTAAGTGTCAACACACACAGATTCTTTGCTCTGCAAGGGAACTCGCTTTGTTTCTTTTGCTGACTTCCTGCCACTTGTAGATTCCTTTTCTGATTTGAGAGAAATGAAAAATTGAACAAACCAGTATGCTTCCACAGGAAAATACCAAAAAGACCTCAGGATTTTCCACCATTGACCATCAGCAGTACTTTTGAAAACAAATTAGTAAACCAACAGTCTTTTACATGCCAGAACTAAAATCCAATAACCTCAGACCTCCCCAGAGATCTGTTTTTTAACTACCATTTAAATTCAGAGTGGGACCAAGCTGAAGTTCCAGAAATGAATGCCACATGTGAGCATCCTGTCTGACGATGGCACTCATAGCAGACTCTATACGCTCAAACTTTGGGGTAAGCTTTGGCGAGTATTAGAACAGTTTGACAGTCTTGCACACATAGCAAGGAGCTCTAATCTTTAAACTTCTCTTGCTCACTTGCTTGTGGGAAATATCCCAACAAACTTATGACATTAAAAAAGAAATCCAAATTTCTCAAGACTGCTTGAGAAAGATGACTGTATGGACCCATATTTTTTGTGTGCTTATTCTGATAAACCCCAGGTATTTTGTATGCTTATTCACAATATTGACTGTCAATGGGACTCGGTTAAAATGATTACTGCACACAGCATGGCTAACTTTTAAATGCAAATTGTATGCAAATATATGCAATGCCATCTTTAATGCAGATGTAGCAAAAAGTATTAAGATGTGTAGGACCTAATTAGGTCCTACATCAAAAACTGTATATAAAAACTTGACTCCAAAGTCTCAGCAAAATAAATTTGAGCTAGAAATCCCAGTGTACGCTCCTAGGGAGCAGGGGGAGTAGTGACTTCTGAAAGCTGAAGAACGCAATGAACTCCAGTGAATGTTTTGTCCGTTCTTTCTTCAAAGCACTTTCCTTTTAAGCAAGATGCAGATACAATGGCATGGCTGTTTCATTCTCTTCTCTCTCTTAATATTTAAAATGATAAAAGAAAGCCTTCGTTTGTTATCTGGACTGTATATGAAAGTCAGGAGTAGGGACACAAAAATTCCTGGGCAATGTAAGGCTCAGCCTAAATAAAGGGGGGGGGGGGGGGGGAAGCACGGCCTATCTTTTCTAAGCCAAGGGCTGCTCAGCACTGGCCCTGCTAGTGGGACTTTGGTTACTGAATACATTGGAATAGAAAAGCACTTGCACATAGCAGACTCCAGAGACAATAATCAGCCTTAGGCACTTGCATTATTAATATACTGAAATAAATGAGGCAGTTGACAGCCAACAGTCACTGACCAGGTATATGGCACTGAATGGGATTTCCCCCACAGACACACACTTCTTTGCCTTTAAACACTTTTGTTTCTAAAAAGAGGTGCTCCATTTTGGGATGCAACTGGTGAACTCCACGGAGGGCAAGGACTTCATACAGCCTGTATATGTAGATTTCAGGTAGAAAGGAAATCCATCTTACATCAGGTCAAAATGAAAGCCAAGGAAGGCAGCCTTATTCCAAGAAGGATACCAGTCTGAGTGCTGGCTTTAATTGAAGACAGGTCTAGCATCAGAGAGACCAGAGAAAAATCTGACCACATCCCCTTCCTGGAAAGGAAGCAAGTTTAAACTCTAGTTGCTCATAAGCAGCTATGGAAAAGTAATAAGACCCACTCCACCTTCCAGAGGTACTTGGAGAAAAGGACACACGACTCTCCAGTAAATGCATATTCCCTTTTAAGGAAGGAGCTAACACCTTCCTTCCCTTCCTGCCTCAGTATGTACAAGCCTAGAGACGTTCCTTGGCCGACTACAAGCCAAGAGTTTTCTCATCCCTTTTCTCCACCCTACTGTCTCTCCTTTTCTAACACACACCTGGAATTCTCCTTTAGCTAGGCTGCTTGGAGGCATCTCCCAACCCCACCCCACAGCTGCCCAGAACCATGCCTTCTCCTGAGTCACAGGATGGGGCTGCAAAAATTTGGATATTCAAGTGGACTATAAATCTGCAGAAAATTTTACGCTGCTTGCTTCCTATCTCTAGTGGCAGCCCAATTTCTTTGCGGAAAGATGCTGCAAATTATTCACTGTGAAATATAAAGCTTGCTTTTCATTTTAATTTTGTTCCATTTCTATCTCTGTATTTCCCTTATATCTATTTTTCCAGCATTATGAGAAAAAAATCTGAGGCACCACGTCAGCCCAGTCCAAGCCAGACATAACATCCTGCATATGCTGCCCAGGGTATTATAAAAAATGCCTTTCATTTCTCTCCCCCCAGCCCTCGTCGCAAGGCCCGTTCCCCTCTGCTGCCCATGAGCCAGCAGCACTTTCCAGCAGGCTGCACACTGGAATTTCTCGGCTCTCGCATTCCTACAGACACAAACGTAGTTTACTGCTCTCAGAGTAGGATAGACTCAGCAAGTGTATTCTTCCATCTTCCAAAAAAATAGGGTGGGGGTTAATATTGGCCACAATTTTTTCCAGCTTTAAAAGACACACACAAACCCTCTTCAAATCAATGTCTAGGCATCACATCACCAACAATGAAGTCAAGCAGTTCACTGTGTACCGTGCCACCCGATAAAATAATATCTGGAAGGCTGTAATTATGAGATCCCTAGAAACGACACTAAGGATATAAAAGAAAGCAAAGCTGGCCAAATGTTCATTTTACTAGTGCATAGGACTGGCAGAGGAAAGCAGCAAGCAGAGGAGCTTCAGAAAGGGGATCCTCAGGATATTGGCACCTTTCAGCACAGGCATCGCAGCCGCACGGGCTCTCTGCTGCCTTTGTGCAGACGATTTGCCATTCCCGCATTCTTGCCGGCACTGCAGCACTGTTCTGAGCCTCGTATTTGAATTAACCAGGCCCAGAGGATAAAACTTTCAAATTAAACACATTCCTACAGGATTTCAGGCTCATTGTGTATGCACCAAGGAAACATAACATCCTAAAAATAATACGTATACAGAAAGAAAGCACATTTTGCAGGCATATTAAAGTGGAATATGAATTATAAGCAAGCTCATGGGAGAAGACGTCAAATTCCATTCAAAAAGGAGCTTTTGTAAATAACATCATTCTTTGTAAGCTATCACAATTATCATCAGCCATTTAATTTTGCTCACTAACAACGCCTCTATCATTGTTGAAATTGTCCACTTTTTCCCCCTACTGAATTGTAAAGCCCTAGATTTTAGAGTTCAGCTAACAGCTGTATAGATTACTAATCATCAGCTAGAACTCAATTTATATTCATTTCAGTAGATGCTATTCCATGTTTGCTGTTTAGATATGTATCTCACCAAGTTGCCATCATTAGACTACAATATTGAGAAAATGTTGAAGCTTTTGGTGAGATTTAATCGGTGTCAATGCTCCAAGTTTGTGTGTACCAAATTGCATTGAAATCTTAACACCGAAGAACTCATCACATTAAAAATATTCAAATATTATACTATTGCTCAGTAGTGATTCAGAAAACTTCAGTAAAGGCAACATCTGTTTAGTTTAGAATACTAAAGCAAAAACTTTAGCATTATTTTTGTGGGGTTTAGCCTTTTAGACACAGATTCACAGGGTCCTGGTATTTCAGATTAGTAAATATGACAGAATATTTAAGGGCTTTGCACATTAAGCCCAATGAAAAATTCAAAATCCCTCACTGGAATTAGTAATTTAGCCCCAAGCTAATCAGAGATGTTATTCCAGTAGAACCAAAGTCTTCCAGTTGGCCCTCAGCTTAACTTCACTGATTAAAAAAAATTAATACAAGTCAGTTTGCTTTGCTACAGTCCCTTTACAAGTTAGCTGAAGCCGGTACAGAGAAACTACAATTGAAAAAATATATTTTGAGCATCTGAGAAGCACTTATTCCTCTTATCTCTTATATTAAACTTATGACTGGCTTTAATCTCGAGTTTGAAATTAATCAGAAGATGATGAATGGGAGGCTCTTAGTGGTTAGAGCCCTCATTTGAAGAGATAAGGCTTCTACTCCCAGCTCTGTCAAGACAAACTTTCTCTTACCCGTTACCCCTCCAGGAAGAGTAAGTCAGGAGTTCAAGCTTAAGCTTTTACACCAGTGGTCTAATTTTCAGAAGCATGAGGCAACTCAGGATACACAATCAAATCCTCAGAAGCCGAGAGTGAAATACAGACAACTTTTGGTGCTTCAATCATTTCTCCCTACATTTTGAAGGTATTAAAATGTGTCACTCTATGTACAAGAAACATTCATATGCTAAGACAAATAACTGTCATTAAATAAAATAAATAAATGTAATATTATAACGTCAATAGGTGAAAAATAGCATAATTCCATTCCCATCAAATGTAGCCGACCTCTTCCAAAGGTCATTGTTTCACCCAATCTGTGTTTAAAGGGCTTTATGAGGAGTGCCCTACAGTGGACCACAGTTCCTCCATCAGAGACTCAGTGTCCCTCAAGACTCAGAGCTACCTCTGTCAGTGACTTCAGGGATGCTGCCTAAAATAAACCCAAGTTACACATTTCAGGCAGCAGAAGGATGAGAAACATTCTATCACGTTAAAAGTACACTGGGAGGGGAGAATATTAGTGAGATCGGGGAGGGGAGAGAGGTAGAGTGGGGTCACTCGCAGGCAGTACTTCGTTTCTGAACATACCATACTTTCAGCCCCAGCTAGTCATCAGGAAGAGACCCAGAGTGAAAGACACATGCAAATCCTCAACAGAGATCCAAAATTTACACGAGGCTGTATACAGTGAAGTATCATCTATTCACACTGGAACAGTCCATGTGTGACTAAAGTCTCTCTAACCACAGTTAATGATCAACATTCTTCTATTTCTCTCAACCTATTTTTTCCCAATGTTTTAACATGGGTATTGGGTCGATTCAACTGTTTTTAAGCTTTGGCAAGAAGAACCACTTCTCCATTGACACAGAGCTACAGGAAGAGAATTATTATTTGACTAGCTGCTTCCAAATATTTTTCTTTACCTTATGCAGTGTCCTTCCCCCACCCCCCAAGAGATAGATAGACTGCTTCAGGTATCACACAGGTTCTCAGACTCCAAGTATCTCATATCCAAGAAGAATCATTAATTAAAGAAGTAATTAGCAAAATATATATCTCTAACTGTAGAATCCAGACAATGGTCTCTATAATGCTTCATATCTTACCAATTGTGCATAACCCTTTATAAACTAGCAAAAATAAGAAACGGAAAAGAATCTAAAGCAAATACTATAGCAACACCCAAGAGTCAAATACAACAGCAGACACTTTTAGCTATTCTGTTTCTAGAGCTTTGCAATACTGAATCTGTGAATAGGCAACAGAAGCATTTAATACGCTCTGCATCTCATAAACCTTGGACTAACAATATCGCATTCTCTCAAAGAATTCGATGCCCTTGAAATCAAGGCAAAACACCATTTAGAAAATCACTACCTGTTATGGCACTGTCTGCAACGAGGACCCAGCAGTGCAATGCCTCCCCCCTCCCCCCCGCCCTGCTGAAGTCTGAAAAAAAAACAAAATTCAAGCAGTGGCATTGCCTAACATGATGCTTTTTCTACACGCAGCCGTACTTCTCTGCACAACAGTTCTCACACTCCCTTTCTAAGGCAGGGAGAACAGGACTGCGGGACAAGACAGGGATACAGTATAATACACAAGACAAAAGGAAGGACATTTCCTGAGCCTTACATCGTACACAAATACATTCAAGCCATAGTGCGATGTAAGCATAAGAACAAAGCCTTGCAATTAGTCCATTTAGATCTAAGTCCTGAGCACACTCAGCATACATTAAAAAAAAATAAATGCAAAAACCTCACGCAAGAGGTGCTGAGTCTTTCCAGACAGACCTTATAGCTACCTGATCTGAGGTACTGCACACTGATGGACTGGCATAGAACTGGGAGACATGGCCCAGAACAGGTTTTTGCAAACCAGGTTAGTCTGGGCTGATTTGCAGGCATCACACCAGTGTCTTTCGTCTAGAAATGAGGAACTTGTGTAACAGAATATATTGCACCACTACTCTATCTTTGGCTTAGAGGCAGCCTATTACATTTATTTTTCTAAGCAATACATTGTTTTGACCTTGATATCCCTACCCTTATTGTGCACTTTTCCATGTACACCAAAACCAACATTTTCTTTATGTTCTTGCTAAAAAAGACTTGTGCATGCATACATGTATGTGTGTGTGTGTGCATGCAGGTGTTTATGCACAATCCTAGAGGAGATGCAAGGATTTGGAGGGTAGGGTAGCAGGGAGACACAGAATTTGAATTGCAAAGTGTTACACAACCATATTGCCAATGTTTGGTTTTGTCTTTTAACTCGAGGATCAAGAATTATCACACACCAGCTAAKACCTATAACTTAACGGATAACTCAAGGACACCTAAGAAAACATGAACACTAACAGCAATCACATAGATGAGCTTGAATATACACAGGTCACTGAAGGAAGATCCTGAATAATAATTCAGTTCTCTTTCTTAAAGGCCAATCTTTAATTCTTACGGTTTGAGTAAATAACTGGAGCACTAGTAAAGCTGGAAAACTCTAATTCTATCCATAATTTAAGGCAGGTTTTGGACCAACATCCTGATGAGTCCACATAGCAGCCCTGAAACCACAAAACAGACCTTTACTAGCTATCTGCTCAAGAAACATACTCCACATCTTGATACAACATTTAATAGCTCCAAGGTCACACTCAAGGTTTTGTTTTGAGCAGTTTCTGTCTTCCCAACCACACAAAACTGTGAACATAACTTAGCACAATCAGATTCTTCCTGGACAATGTCCTTTAGTCCTAAAATAACAGTGCTGCAGTGAGTGAGACCAGAAAAGAAAAAAAAAAAGAAAAAAGAAAAAAACAAAACCAACAAAAAAAMCTCAAAACAAACAAACAAAAAACCCCCACAAAAAACACGCTAAAGCACTACTTTGGCATTTTCCTTTCCTGGCAAGGAAGAAATTCAAGTAAGCCAAAAGGAGCATCCGGATTGGAAGCCAATATTGCACCAGAAAACACCAACGCAGAAAAGTACAATGCCCAGATTACTAAAGGAAAATGATTATTTATGGGGTACAATAGCAAGGAGAGATTTTGTTTTTCTTTATTCTCCAGTGCTTAGTGAGTACTGTTGGCAGCTTCCCTCCCTTCCCCCTCAGTCTATCCGAGTAAGCTTGCTTGCATACTTATTGCATCTGCTTCTCATTTAATGACCATTGTTTTGGTCTGTCAGAAGAACTGCAACAAGTATCCAAATCTGCAAGATTAGGCAAATATTTTGACAATGTTGTGTGTCTCATTTTCTTGGAGAGAAAGGATAAAGAGGATTTTCACTTTTCACATAACTTCACTGGAGCTCTTAATCAAAATGCTAGAGACAATCAAATAGCAGATTGAACATACTTCTAGTGACAAAATAAAGCATGCTATTTTGTTTCCGAGAGCTTGCCAATTCTCTGCACATTGCTATCACAAGAACTCAAACACAGGACTTTGAAATACCATTCACATCACATGGCAGCTGTTTCTAAGCTGAGAAACCAACAGACCCAGGGAGCAGTAAATGACAACTAAATGCTAATGCGGGCTATCAGGAGGCTCTGGGGGAAAAAATTAAAAAAATTTAAAAAATGGATGGTCCCAACCCTAGGTTTTTAACCTGAAAGTGCTAGTTGTCCTCTCCATTGAGGCTTTTGTTTGACTCACTGCAATAGCAAATATTCATAAAATGTAAATTCATATCCAGATGCTAAACCTCAAGTCTTACACCAAAGCCAACATTCAAACTAGGACTCGGGATACACCTTACAGGTAAATACAACCAGCCCTAACTCAAATCACATGGGCTGTAAATCAATGCTGCAATCAAGCAGATCTACACCAGTTTCTATATTACTAGAGGATCTAGACTCTAGAAAGCGTATTGAGAAGCCATCAGTGGCGGTTGTTTGGCAGTGAAGGAGCCCTCACTTCACATACTCATTTCTAAGCAGGAAGGTGAATGCTCTGAATGGTGATGAAAACCAGGGCTACAAGTTCTATGAGGACTTGGTGTCTCACAAATCTTCCTCACGTTTCTTTCAGCTTTTCAAGGGCTTCTTTACCCACGTGTCACTYCAAGGTCTACTTCTTTTGCAGCTCTGAGTTTAGGCCAGCTGCAATGCAGTCAACAAGTTAAGCATCCGAAACGGCAAATGAAGTTAATTCCTCTGTGTTGTTGTCTATGATAGGCTACTTGCAATGCTGCCAGGGAAAAGTAACCACTTAGGCAAGGGAACCTAGTGGCCTTTGTAAGAAATACCCCATTAACGACCCAAACTCAAGAGTAAATTTGTTAAGCTAYGAGTTTGCTTCTACTTTCAGTCCAAAGAGCTCATCTGGGGAATTAAAAGACAAGCAGAAGAGGTCTTTTTCACACAGAATTTCAGAACCACCTCTGTTCACCTTGTAAATCCCCCTACTCCTCTTTTGGTGGGGAAAGAATTATTTACCGTAAGGAGATTGCGTAGTTAGGCACTTCCCACATTTTCTGAATCAACTGACAGATACTTTAGACATATATGAAAAAAACTTCTTTGTTCTGAACACCTAACATCAATTAGCACATGGCCAGCCATACAAGAATAACATACAACTTCCTTTTGCACTTCTTTCACACTTTTCCATCTTCATTACAACGGAGCCTTTGATTAAAAGCCAAGCTTGGCCAAACTTACCTACCCATGAAAAGCAAAAATTACTCTAGAAACAATAACTGTATTTTTCACCTTGGATTGTGGGTAACATCTCGACAGCAGCCCAGGAAGCGCATACTGACCACAATACCAGACAGCCACGACCGCTTGCTCCAGCAAGCACCTGAGTGYAATCCCAGTGAGGACAAAAATGTTGCTCTCAGGCAATCACTGTCATCAGCCATCACTAGCCAGTTGGTCTTTGGCTCCATCAGCCACACTTCCACCACACCTCACCTGTGGAACAGTCAGGTCAAGAGAGACTGTTTTGACATTTAGAAACAATTTCTACACCAAGTCTCTTGCTATGCCAGGCTCCAAGGAGACACTGKAATTCACATTGGTGCTTATGTGCATCACAGACAGAAGCTGGGATAAATCTGCAGCAACTCTTAACTCCTATGAACAGAAACCATAGCATTCTGACCAACTATCATAACCTTAAGACTTCAGAAATTATATACGTGTTCAGGCAGTCGGTAGGAGCCAGGACTGCTAGAGCCGCTGGAAAGGTTTTACCACTCACAGCAACCCTCATTTCCCTCATGCTATGCGGCCAACACAGCTACAGCAACCTTTCCACCACAGATATCCTATAGTTTCATGTTTTTATTGTTGTTGGGTTTTTGTTTGGGGGTGTGTGTTGGGTTTTTTGTTTTGTTTTGGGTGGAGGGGGTTTGTTTTGTTTTTTAAAGAGATGAACAAAGGTTCTCTGGGTTTGTTTGCACCTTCCTCTCACATGTGATGATAATTTTGTCATGGTGACAGGTCAAATGAGTAGATGCTGTAGCAGCACTAAAAGTCTTTTCTGATCTCAGACCTCCCCTTCCTATCTTTCCTTAACTTTTACTGATATCACTGAATCACCGTAATGCAAGACAAGAAAAGTCAGAGATGATTCAGTCTGAGATCTGGCTCACCCTCTCTTTCACACCATGCCCTTCTGCTACTATAACACAGACAGAATGATAAAAATAAAACACAAAGCTGACCTCTTCTAGTATAAACACTCCTTTGTTTGGCTAGCTTCCCTGCAAAACAATTACTTCTCYGATTTCACCGAATCCTGCATCACCATCATGGTTGTCTTTTAACTCCATCTGACTCTTATCTGTCCATCTCCATCATTTTTCTGCACAGGATTTTAATGATTTCTTCAAAGAACACTTGCAAGCGTGACAATCTTTCCCTTCCTTTCAATTTGACACATCCATAATGTCACCCTCCTTTTCTACCAAAGATAAAGGACATTTTAAACTTTTATTCTTCCTCCAATACATCAATTTTCCCCATGGCAATACTTGATCACTTGATCTTTCTAGTGCCCACTATCTTTCCTTCCTGCCTACTTATACTCCTTCACCTCATCTTCTCTTTTGACTCAGTTCCAAGAGAAGTCAAGCCTTAATCTTTTCCACATCAGAAATACTGACCTAACTCACTACCATCACCTTAATCTCCTCTCTAAGCTCACAGATGTTTTACTGCCAAGAACTCTTGTCCATGTGCAGTACGGGAACTGTGAAACAAATTCTCTCTCTCTCTCTCACATGGACCAAGTCTGGTATCAGTGCAGACTCTGACTCATAATTCAGAATCAATACTTTGCAGTTACTCTCCTCAACCTGTCACCCATCTTCAGTGTAGCCARGCGCGCTCCTTTTCTTTCAATAACATCCTGCCTTTAGTTCCCAAGTTTGTTTTTTACTCATGCTTCTTTCTTCTTCAACACTTATTCTTTTGAAAGTCTCCCATCTTTCCATGGGCTTACACAGGACTTGTAATGTCATTCACAACATAAATTTAGCCGCCAGCTCTACCAATTTCATAACACCATCTCCATCCATCCTCCTCTCCCTCTGCTTACAGATAGATCGCGGCAAATTCGTATCTCATCRTCTCCCTTTCCTAGCCCTTCCCGTTGTCTCCTTACATAGTTCACTATAGACAAACGTCACGCTCACATCTTACACTGCAAGTGGTAACATGGTAACGTGGCATCTTATTTCACTTAACCTAGATATTATAACACTAAAAAGGCCTGGGTCTAAATCCTTCAAGTATCTACTCGCGGCATCATTAACATATGGCCTTCTCTATTTACATAAACCATGCTCACATCCAGGAAGATAAGCCAGTGTGTGCATGCACTGAAGTTGCTGGAATAGCTCAAAAAAATAATTTGATTTCTATAAACCAAAAAAAAAAAAAAAAAAAAAAAAATCACTGAAGCTGTCTCTTAATAGTGACCAAGTGTTTTTCACAAGTCAGAGTCCCTGTCAGCTCAGCCGCCTGCAGCCGTACAGAACGCACTGTACTGGCATTTTCCCCACGCCTGCTCAGAATCGGTTACAGCAGGAGAAAAAAGCTAAAAAATTCTAAACAAATAGGGCTAAAGAAATTCCTAAAAAGGTGGTACGTCACTAGCATTGAAGTAACCTCTAAACCATAATATATTGTAAGTGAAATTCCAGACACATCAAATCAATGAGCATTTTGTCAATAGCTTCCACAAGCCCCGAGTTCAATTTTTTTGTTCTGCATCTTACCTAGCACTTTGACCTGTACCTGACAGTCTGCCTCGTCTAGGATAAACACTCTTGCTTTCCTAGCAAGAAGCTGCTGGTTTTTGCTTTCCCCGTAATTGCTTTCATGGTTTTGGTTACACACTTTTCCTGGAGGCCTGCAACCACAGAGGTCTTCCTCCCAGTTTAAATACTAGTAAGAACTGGGAGAGGGAAGGAAAAGAGGAAGGATTGTGTGTCAGATTGCGTTTCACCAAACTGACCTCAACATTGGGACATCCCACAGGTCATTCCCAGCTTTTCCTCAAGTAATTGTTACTTTATATTTTCCCCTTATACTATCCTAAAAATACACCACCTGTTGAACACTCATCATTCCCCTCTCTGGGATTAATCTCATAGATTTCACCTTGATTTTTCTTATTTCACTTATGCTCAGGATTTGTGTTTTTTTAAAACATTATATATTTATGAATGCACTTTTTCAGAGCATGTCTTCAAACACGTTATAGAGCTGGGCAAGCATTATTATCCTCATGCTACAAGCAATATAACCGCAACACAGAGAATTAAAACCACCAACACAAGATTGAGCAAAACCAGCGTCTGACTAACAAATGAAGCTGTCCCTGAATTCTCTGGCTTTTAATTGATTAACCACTTTGATGCAGAGATCCATAATAGCTTACTGTGCATATACAATTAATAATTTTTCACGTGGACTACAGCAAACACAGATTGTAAAATCATGATCCAACTTTTACACTGTAACACTGCTGTCATAAAGAGCGCTCCTGCCATTTTGAACTAATTTTATAGTATGAAACCAATCTAGAGTACAACAAAAACTTTCTAAAAAGTTTCTGAGTGTTCCTTTATTTTTAGGCTTCAGGATAGAGTTGACCATTTTCAGATTGTTTCTGACAAAAATCAAGCATGCTATGGACAACAGAAGCTTCAAAGCTTTGCTACAGTTTGTAAACGGGGAAAAAAGGTGTTGGCAGCAGTCTCAAGGCATCTATCGCCCAGAACTAGTTTTTCTGACAAAAGAATGTGTGAACTTGGTCAGCCACAGGATATTAATTTGTATCTCTCAGGGGCTGGAAGGGCATAATGATAGCTCCATAATGGGTGCTAGAAACACATAATACAGCTCTYGCTGCAGCTTTTCTTCCCATGCCTGTCCTGCTGCATGTCATCCTTCTATGGCCAACTTGGAGAATCTCTCCTGAAAGAGCTTCTCTTTTCAGTGCCCTAGGGTCTTGTTTCCTATTAAAGGGGATTTTGCCTGAACGGTTTTAAAGATACCCTACAGAAGGGCTTCACTTTGAAAAGACCACATGGATGCACCCATGTTCACTTGTGTAGTTTTGGAACCACCAGGATTATGGAAGTTTGTCTTTATTTATGTTGGGATTTCCATCATCAGTATTGATCGACTTTGATATCTAGGACACTAAGYGTCCACTGATGCTCCTCCAATGTTTGGCTATTTTATTTTATTTGGTCTCGAGCAGATTCTCTCTTACTATTGTGTGGTCTAATCCCACATTTTTTTCAAGAGGTGGAATAGGAAGCAAATAACTAACAAAATCCAAGCATAAGAAACATTTAGTAAGATCTAAGAGCTTTTAGACATTATACATATAATCACCAGCTGAAGTTTGTGAAGTGCAAGCTAGAACAGCTCTTCTAGCGTCAGCAATCCCATACTGACCTTTTGCATCAACCTCTATCTTAATTTCAACATGAATGTAATTTGCACGTGTTTAAAAGGGCTAAGCATGGTCATAGAGTTCCCGCTGACCACTGGCAGAGGAACTTCACTGCTGTGAGCATACCCTATTATCCAGCTGACAGAGCACAGGTCCAAGACATGGGATGAGTCATGTCTTGGACCTGTGCTCAGGTCATCAACCTGGTTGATTAACATCCTGGTTGATGATCATCATCCTGGTTGATGAACAAAATAAAGAGAGCAGCACACCCAAGGCACAAAGAGTCTGTCAAAGCACTACATTTTTTCCCAGTCCTTCTCATCTCCCTAGCAGGACAAAACTGATGTCGGCACAGATAAGTCAGTTTTCCAGAATACGCCTCCAGTTACATGCCCACAGTACTCCACACAAACACACGGTATTTTTCAGCTCAGAAAACTGCATGAAGACATCTCTGAAATTCAAAATTCCAAGTGGTCCTGCAGGCCCAGAAGTGGAAAGGACTTGTCAGAGAACCCAGGAAGACAGGTAACAAGTTAGGGGACATTCAAAGTACTTTCCTTAAATAAAAGAGGCAATGTGTACAATGTTTACCTCACATTTGCTTTCACAGAGATAGTTTAGAATAGTTTAGCTTCAGATTCTGTCATATGCTACGATGTTAACCTATGGTATCATCCGATCAAACTGTTACCGGTTCAAATTCTACCGCTTTTGCTCAAAACCAATATTTTTATAGGGACTGCACAACACCATCAAGAGAATTGATTCTGGCAGGCCAAGATATGGTAGTGATACCCACACAAAAGCAAAGGTAAAAAAATAAAGGTAAAATCTACTTTACAGCTCTGAGCTATAGGACTTCAGAAGTCCTCACGCACTCAGCTGTTGAAAACTTTTTACAAAAGTAGAATCTGGAAGGATACATGGAGAGATGATTGCTACGACAGTTAGTTGGTGTCCTTCCCATCTGAATCAGATTTAAACCTCACCAAACTCAGGGAAGTCAAAGCAAGAATAACCAACTTCAGCACAGGTATCAACGCTGAATTTATGAAGTTGCTTGTGTGAGCAATTCTGCATCCCAAGTGAGAACAATTTCTGGCATCACCCATGCAAATGTTTCACTCTAAGAATTCCTCATAGCTGGGTTTTGCTATGTGCTACACAGGAATTTTTAATGCAAAAAGCAGGAGCAGATGGTGTACCTAAACCTGACCTCTCCACTGCACGAAGGAAAAGAAGAAAGCTTGCCCTCAGTGTTTTCCTCACCTCCTCCATGCTGCACCAATGAAAAAGAGGACGTCTGGCTGTGCTTGGTGTTGCCTGTCTTCTTCACATCACATTCACTGTCAAGATGAAAACAGTATTTCTAAAGCAAACGCTTCTCTTTCCAGCAGGATTAATGCTAAGAGGGCTTAACTTTAGGCTGCCTAGTAAGATCCAGAAAATATATTCTTCTGAGTCTGTTTAACTTCTCATCTCAAGAATACTTTAGAGCAAGCGTCTCAGGGACTGTAACTCTTTCAACTTTTTAATGGGCATGGAAGAAAAAAATAACCTGGAGATTTCATCTGCATTCTCCCACTGACCTATGGCATGCTTTTGGCCAAGTTGCTTTGTGTATCTAATCAAATGGGGAAACAAAGCAAAGAAATATAAGACATATCAACAGAGAGGATCAGTACAGATCAACATAGTTACATGCACGTACTCACCAGCACACGCAGAAGTACGTATCTAGAAGTAAAATCAGGCCAGAAGTAATAAGGAAGAGGGAAATGGACAGGTCACAGAGAGAAAAACATCTCTTTCAAGACATGTCAAAAAATAAAAAAAAAAAGCCCAAAACAAAAAACAACATAGATAAGGGACAAGCACAGGGAAGAGCTATGTTTTCCACTAAGGATGTTTTTATTTTCACACAGTGATTTTAAAAAAGCTCCGTTTCTGCCTGCAAAAATCTCCAGCGCACCACCACTAGGGAGCCAAACCTGCTTGTGACTATTCTTCCAGAGAGGAAGGAACTGCTCGTCTGCACGGCTTCAGGATTTCTCCAGTCCCAGGCTGTGGGTGAGCCTGACATCAGTCCCAGTGCGAGCCACAAAAACCCCCTTCAACAAATAACCCCCTCCTGTGTGGGAAGCCTATAGCATTATTTTAAGCAAGGACCCAAGATTATCTTGGTGCTTTCTTGCAATATTTATCATAGAGCCAGAGATGGGACTAAACCCAGAGTAAATGCAAATGTGTCCATCTTAAATACTTCCACGTGATCTCCACATGAAGAATGGTACATCCTAAGGGGATGTATAAGTTAGGCTCACTAAATATATTTAACATCATCATCGTTGTCCACTGTCTCAGCTTAAATGTTCCTGTTACAATGAAGAAGTTTTTTCTTCACAGTGGAAATAAATCTGATATTTATGCAATATTCTCACAATGCAGGCCCCTTGGAAAAAATCTTCATTTCCTATTATAGGCAAGACATCCCCAATCCCCTATGTTTAATTTACAGCTCTGAGGTCTATTTTACCAGACTATTCTGATTTTCTAGGAGTATTTTGATGAGGAATCCTGGAAGAGACTTTTATTTTACTTTTGATAGGTGACCAGAACGGGTTTCAAGCTACATTAATAGCAATAATTATAGTAATAATAGCGTCACACTCTCTCATAGCATCTTTCCTTACAAATGAAGTTGAAGCCACGCTTTATTTTCAAACAGCGTCAATCTTTTAAGTAACTAAGTGTCACTGCACTTGAAAACACCCAATTGTGGTAGATGAGTATGAATACAACCCGTACACAACATACTTAAGCAGTTTCTTTTAAATCATAACTTCTAAATAATAACCTCTTATTGTAAATTCAAACCAACATTCCATTCTTCGACACATCCCTACCACTCCAATTAAAATCACTACCAACAAATCAGCATGCCTGAAAACTCACATTGGTTTAGAGAAGTGAATCGACACATTACAGTTCAATGAGTTTACTTTAAAAACAGACACTCATCAATTGCTGACAATTTTCACAGTCCTCAGGACTAAAGACATTCTAATTTTAAAAAGACTCAAAGTAAACGTAACTTAGATCCATCTACCTCTCTCATACAGTCCATCCTACACTTTGATTTCTACCAAATAAGAAACGAATACAGAAACCATCATACACCTTTTAAATGGAGTTCCCCCAAGTAGTTTCATAAATAAATACTCAGAGAAGTCCCAGCTCAACAATACACTTAACTGATACTCAACTTCGAGCACAAGCTTTCTATGACTATTCTTCATTTCCCTAGTGAAAACACTTAAGCATGTGCTTAAAACATAAGCACCTACTGTAAAGTGCTTTATTTAAACTTGGGATTATGTACTGGATTTTCCTGGAATAAATTCCAAAAGGCCGAAACAGACCTTCACAGGAGCTCAGTAACTCGACAGGAAGATTAAGGCATGCATCTGGTAAAACAACATTTCAAGAAGCTTTAGAAACACCGTTTCAAATTTTGTTTCCCAAGTAAGCAAAATCTTCAGGTTTTTGCCTGTACTGCCTTAACAGAAGCAGGCCAGGTTTCTCAGGACAGCTCCAACTTGCACAAGCCTGAGCGCAGACGCATATCTGCCTTCTGATCGAGTCCAGTGATTAGGTGTTAAGAGTGTGCTATAAAAGACCAGGACGTCGCGTCTTTTAGACAGTAATTATTTCAAACTATAATCAAAACCTCAGTTGCTACAAATGTGGTTTAACCTGGGTAGTACACCAGGGTGGCTATGCCACCTAGTGATATTTGTAATGTACTGTTCTCAGCCCAGAGCCGGAGGAAGGAAAAGGAAGAGGAGGGAAAGCCTGAATAGACAGACCTCAGCAAAGGTCAATGCTCAAAAGCATTCCTTGACTAGCTACACAGCCGTTTATATAATTTACTAAACAGCAAACAGCAAAAAGGTAAAAAGAGTAGGTGGCAGCCCCTCTCCTCCAGCCTTTGCAGCCACAGAAATAGCCTCTGAGCTTCAGAGAAATCGGGGGGGGGGGGTGAGAGGGGGATGTCAAGATGCACAGGGCAAATAGCAATCGGACAAACAAGAACAAGGCAGGATCAAGCTAACATCACCAGGGCAGTATCGCCAACTACTTCAGAAGGTGGGTATTATCCCATCAACTATTTATGACTTGCTTTATTCTCCTTACATGCTGCAGAGTTTGTCTTTTATACAAGAGGTAGTTACTTTGTGTGAATTAAAAAAATCCTCCGAGTTGGAGGATAGTGCCCATCAAAACCACCATCTTCGTTAAAAAAATAYCAGCATATTCAGTAGTTCCTTTTGTTCAAGAAGATCCTAAATGAGCTTACAAGAAAGCGTAGAGCAATAACGCTATTAGAGATGCACGTGAAAAAATTAACACACAAAATATGACAAAATCTATAATTGCACGTCTAAATTACAAGTCGCTCCAGCTGTGGTAGGAACGCAGTAGTTCTTCAGCACAGGACACACCATGCCACAGCAACAGAAACCCGAGTACTGCCCAAACCACTCTTTTCCATAGGTGAAGCAAGAGGTGAAAGTTTCTATGGAAGGAGACTAAGGTCACAGAAGTCGGAAGAAATAGAGCTAGTGATCACTTAAAATCTAATTAATTGAAAGAAAAGTATTCCAGTGGTATCGCACCTGCTAGCTGGGCCACCCTCTGCACAGGCTGCCCACCTGCTTCCCAAATAACATTTTTAATTCACTAGTTCCCAGCTTCTCCCAGCAGCATGAGAGTTCCCCTATGCAAACACTGACATACCACCTTAAGCACATGTCTGGCAAAAAGACAGGATAGAGCGATCTCCGACATAAGATAATGGGGAAAGAAAAATAAACAAATCAAGAACAAAATCTCTTCTTGGCTAGTACACATCAGGCACTTGGTGCTTTCTAGTTGCTCAGAATTGCTCTTGGTATACTCTTTGTCTTATTTTTCCCCTTGGTATGCTCTGAAAACCTCCTGCAGCTCTCACCAGCGCCAGGCCGACAGGACTGCATCTCCTCCCTGTTGACAGCACATTGCTGCTTCTCAGGGAAGGGCTTCACCCTTCTCACAACTTCTAATACAGAGGCTCATCACACACACTACCTTTCTGTTTGCACAGCATGACCTAAGTTTATATTGGTACAATTAGTGTTAAGACACTGATAAAAACCAGCCACTACCACACAAGCCRCAATAAAAGTGACAGGTTGGACCATGACTTTTAAGAATTAGAACTTGCCAGAGTTTATTACCCTGGCAAGGGTAAATGGCAGTAAAATAGCAATGAGCCGCTGTGATAAACATTTTAATACATTCCTACAAAACCTACATCCAATTATTAGAAGTGGTAAGAAAAGGATTTTTAAATGGCCTCATTATCACTTAGTGTACACAGCAACTGTTACAGTTTGAACAGTAAAATGAACTCCTTTGTTGAATTACTTCAAACTCTTGACTAGGTGGATTTAAAATAGCACTCAAGGGTATGCCTAATACCTTTACTACTTTATTTGCTGGTAAGTGAAGACAAAACCAGGCAGCTGAATGGAGCAGCTAGTCCTTGTTCCAGAGCTATCAGTAGACTGTAATTGATTAAGAGGCGGATGACCAAAATCAGAGACATGCTGTAACACACACTGAATTTAGCTACGGTAACCCACAGACATTTCTTAAAAATGCCGAGTGGCTCGGGAAGCTAAGCTCCACATCAGGTATGCCTGAGGCATTTGGGTCCCTACATTCCCACTCCTCCCAGGAACTTGGAAACCCTGAAGTCACCGCAGAAAGTGGAGCTTTCRAGCCTAAGCTGCTCTGCTGTTCACAGCTTTCTTCCACACATCCTTTTCACTTCAGMTCAGTAGCAATCCAATTTTTAATTTCAGTTGTGCCTCAATTACAGCCCTTCTTGAAGTTGACCACGACTTCCTAATTGTTTTTTCTGCCATCAGCTTTCACACACCAATTAGATAGGAAGTGCTCTCCAGCTGCACCTCCAGTTCACACACAATTAGGGGATGCACAGAAAAGCAGAGCTGCCTGGTGACAGAGACATTTCCTGTGTTAAAACAGTAGGAAATGTGGCACATCCTTAAGAACACAGCTTGACAAGGCATGTAATCCCAGCCTCCGCTATGCCACAAATGTGAGGACACTAGAGTGAGTTACCTGACTTCTCACTGCTCACTTGGAAAAAGGATTTTGGGGGGATGGGGGGTGGAAGGCATCRAGCTCAGTAACCAATTAATTGACATACCCAAGTTCTGCTAGGAGAAGGAGAAGGCGGGGGGGGAAGGTCACCTTCTTTTCTAAATGCCCTCACTGAGTCTGAAGATTTCATTGTACTAAGAGAAAGCAGAAAATATAATTACTTAAATATTTAATTACTTAAATATAATTACTTAAATTTATAATTACTTAAATATTATAAAAATAAAAAATTAATAATTACTTTAAAAAGCAATTGTTTAAAAAAAAAAACCACCACAATTTAAAACATAACCTGTATCTCCTATTCCTTCAGCATTTGTCCATTCAGAAATCTTTCAAATGTGCTATTTGTGGTATGACTGATAAACAAGTATTTTTCTCCAACTTGAAGAATCTTTTAGAAAAACCTGCTTCTTTTTCAAAATAATGTCTGAAATCCAGTACATTTAGCCTTCCCCAAGGAAATCTATTGCATCCACAAAGAAATGCAAATATACAGCATTTCTTCAAAACACAAGTTTTGAAGGGAAGAAGAAGAACCAAGAAAAACAATGTTCCAAAAATATTTTACCCAGGTATTTGTAAGCATTCTACAAATCACTCCAGAAACCAATCCTAAAACCCAGAAATCAGAACAGATATTCGGACTTATCCTTACCCTTACAAAATCTCCCACAAAAGATTTGTATAGAAGTGTTTCTCTCCCTTTAGATTTTTCTTTGACAAGACTGAACACAGACCAAATTAGGGCCTCATGCACAAATGGGTAAAGRTATTGTTGGTAGATGTAGCGCTATTTAAAGTATTTATAGCAATTCCTGATCTTTCTCCATAGGGAGTGGAGAGTGAAACATTCCCACATGGRGGGGTTATGCATCCACAAGCACCCTCCGCACACGGTTATTGGGCGCTTGTGTAGCTGCAATGGCAACTTAGAGCCAGCCCCTTCTCTCATCTTTCTAAAACCATTCTAGGTGCATCCTTGAAAAGGCATTGACTTTAATGCTATAAAATTCAACAAGACTTGAAATTAACCTTTTAGTGAATCTTTCACATTCAATGTGAAATAACAGAGCAGGTTGTGATGTGACATTTTGTGTAGGTGAAAACATCAAAGGCAGCCCTGCCGCAGACTGATCTACCTTTGAACACCCAAGGGTATCTGAGACTGCCAAGTCTCTGTAGACTAAACAGAGAGAAAGAAAAAAGGAAGAGAAAGAGATCTAAGATACTCCACTATTTAAGGTGAAGTCATTCTAACTAGGATTTAATTCARTCTTTTACACTTTGTTACTGCGGGTGGTTTTTTAATACACAGTCAAAAGAGAAAAATCAGGATAAAAGGGAAATAATATTATTTCTCACTGTCAGGCCATAATAAGGCATAAATACATGAAAATTTAACTGGCACCACTTATTCTTTCCTTCCTCTTTAGCATTCATGCCTTAGGAATTCCTTTCTATTGGAGTTATGCAATAAACAAATCAAAAAAAAAAAAAAGCAGCAAAATCAGCCTTTGAAAAGGCTGCACAAAACAGTAAGCACCTAACAACTCAGAAATATCTGAATTAACTGCCTGCCTACTCTTGCCCTTCTTCCCAAGAAGACACATTGAATGCGCTCCTAGTGTTCTGGCTGGGGTCTTGCTGGAGTTATTGAGTCTCTCTTGAATCACAGAATAGTTTGSGTTGGAAGGGACCTTTAAAGGCCATCTAGACCAATCCCCCTGCCATGGGCAGGGACATCTTCAACTAGATCAGGTTGCTCAGAGCCCCGTCCARCCTGACCTTGAATGTTCCCAGGGATGGGGCATCTACCACCTCTCTGGGCAACCTGTGCCAGGGTTTCACTACCCTCATTGTGAAAAATTTCTTCCYTATATCTAGTCTAAATCTACCCTCTCTTAGTTTAAAACCATTCCCTCTTCTCCTGTCACAACAGGCCCTGCTAAAAAGTTTGTCCCCATCTTTCTTATAAGCCCCCTTTAAGTACTGAAAGGCCGCAGTAAGGTCTCCCTGGAGCCTTCTCTTCTCCAGGCTGAACAACCCCAGCTCTCTCAGCCTTTCTTCATAGCAGAGGCATTCCATCCCCCTGACCATTTTCGTGGCCCTCCTCTGGACCCGCTCCAACAGGTCCATGTCTGTCTTGTGCTGAGGGCCCCAGAGCTGGACGCAGCACTGCAGGGGGGGTCTCACCAGAGCAGAGCAGAGGGGCAGAATCCCCTCCCTCGMCCTGCTGGCCACGCTGCTGGTGATGCGGCCCAGGGTACGGTTGGCCTTCTGGGCTGCGAGCGCACATTGTYGGCTCATGTCCAGCTTTTCGTCCACCAGTACCCCCGAGTCCTTCTCGGCAGGGCTGCCCTCAATCCCTTCATCCCCCAGCCTGTATTGRYACCRGGGGTTGCCCCCACCCAGGTGCAGGACCTTGCACTTGGCCTTGTTGAACCCCATGAGGTTCACACGGGCCCACTTCTYGAGCTTGCCCAGGTCCCTCTGGATGGCATCCCGTCCCTCAGGTGTGTCGACCGCACCACTCAGCTTGGTATCGTCTGCAAACTTGCTGAGCGTGCACTCGATCCCACTGTCTATGTCACTGAGGAATATATTAAACAGTACCGGTCCCAATRTGGACCCCTGCGGGACACCGCTTGTCACCARTCTCCATCTGGACATTGAGCTGTTGACCACTACCCTCTGGATGCGACCATCCAACCAATTCCTCACCCACTGGACAGTCCACCCATCGACTCCATAGCTCTCCAGTTTAGAGGGAAGGATGTTGTGGGGGACCGTGTCAAAGGCCTTAGAGAGGACCAGACAGATGACATCTGTAGCCCTTCCCATGTCCACTGATGCAGTCATTCCATCATAGAAGGCCACTAGGTTGGTCAGGCAAAAGCACTCCTAGTAAGATCCACTCCTGACCCTCTCTCTGGGCATAACAAGAAACACCAGCCCAATTTCTGGCTTGCAGCTCCCTCCATGCTAACAGGACACTTTGAGTGCATCTGGCCATGCCAAGCCCCTGATCAAGGGAGCTGTGACCAGTGAACTCACCAAAAATTTAAATGTATTGTCATCAAAATGGTGCACTGCTGGATCCTACAAAGTTACAAAGCACATAGAGCGACAGCAAAATAAACACTGTTTATTTTGGAGGGTTCTCCTTCCTGCAAAGTTCCTTTAATTTTACTCAAACTACAGAGAGGTCACCACTATACATAACAAACATAAGAAAACATGCTTTCTCTTCTCTGGGATAATGCTGCTRAAGTTTTTGATTTATCCCCTTCTCAGGTGCTTTCACAATATCATCTTCAAAAAGTATCAGTGAATGTCAGAGTGAGGATACAGTGTGATGGAGCAAGACGTTAYTGAATCAAACCGTGCAACCCAGTCCATCCTGTACAAGCCGTTCTGTTTCAGGTGCTGGAGCTGGTGTTCGGCTCTTTGCTTTAGAGCAAGGCTTTTCTGCTGCAACTGCATCAGATACCAGGGCAGTCAGTTAAGAGGGACCCTGAGCTGGTACTCTTGGCTCTGCTTGAGAGCTACAGCAGAGGAATCTAGGGCCATCTCCATCTTTCAGCAATAAGCAATGAAGAAAATTGTACTTTGAGACAGAAAGAGGTGGAATTTGCCAGGCATAGCACCTGTCTGGGAAGTTAGCACCTCCTTCTGCTAATGACTCGAGTGCTTTATTTAAGGAAATGGGCTATGGCAAAAGGCTAGACTAGACCAAGGAAAGAAACAAAGAAAACCAAAATCACAGCCAGAACAGGTTAAAAAGAAGCTCAGAATATTCACAGCAGACTGTAGAGGCAAGTGGGAGAGTAGGAAATGTGACACCCTACTTACAAAGCTGAAATGACCGCATCAAGTTTATAAAACCCTACCCTCTAACAAGCAGCATGCTCCCTAAGGAATGACTTCATGCCAGGGTGGTCAACAACAAAAGAGGGAGCAGCCCCAAATTCTGTTCTAGGCGCTCCGTCACAGACTCTGACTTTCTGAACAGCGGAGGTCTGCACGTGGGCACCAAGGAGACAACAGTCCGCATTTATCACACTTGCCCCAGGAGTATATGGGATCCAGAACGCAGATCGACTGACAACAGAGAGGTCTTACTTCAAAGAGGAACAAGCTCAGGACATAACAGATAAGCTACCTATGTGCCGATATAGAAACCCAGCCACCCAGCAACAGTGGAATTTGTATCTTACAAATACCAGTGGCATTTTCATGGCTTTCTAAGGATGTGGAAGAACATGCCAGAAAGTGGAGGTGGGAGGGGAGAGAAAAGAAGGGAGGAGAGAACTTGCTGCTGCCTTCAAGTTATGCATAACTTCTCCACACAGAGTAATCCCGGCTCGACCGTGCCTGAACTTCCTTCACGAAACAACGTCTTATATACAGCCTGCCAGGAGCCTCCACCAGGAGCAACCTCTCACCTCCTTCCAGAGCATGTGAAATTAAGTGAACCACTTGAAAAAGTAAGGAATTCTTAAATGGCCTCTTTTCTGCATCAGCTTGAATTTATTTGAACTTATCTTCAAAAAGATCCTGAGATCTCACATAACGGGGAAAATTATACATATGATACAATTTCTCATGGCGCTCTCACAATCACTAAAAGACAGAAGAAGAAAGACAACTTGGAAGCGAGCTGAGATATAAAGCCTTAGATGAAGTTGCTAACTCTCACCCAGCTTCCTCCCACACATTGTGATACCTTGACCTTGATTTCATCTCTATCAGCAATAACTTCCGTGCAGCAAAGATTTTTCTGATGATCATTTTTCTCAGTCTGTGGTGCCACAGTAGACATGGGGTATGGTTTCATGCATTAAAAATTTGAATTGTTAAGTTTAAGATCAAAACTTTCAGGTTTTATCCTATTTCAACACAGAATTCTGATATTTCTGAAAAAGTTTTAATTTGAAATGTTCATTGATGCACCTGTGAAGCTCTCAAAATCATCTTTCTTAATAGCATGAGCTAGGTATTGACTAAGTGGSTTGACGCAAAACCAACAAACTCCCAGCAGCAGAGCACAGACTCCTGTTTCCACCATACCTCCTGAATCACACACTGAAATGCCAGCCAAGGTTCCTACCTTCTACACTAGTTCTTCCTCTTTTTATTGCACAACAACTGGAATTGCAACTTACTCTRTCTGCTCCTCAGAACTGCTTTTTCAGCTTTCCGCTTTGGAGGATGAGCTACTACCAAAAAAAAACCACCCCAAAACATAGCAAGCAACAGAATATAGGAGTTTATGACTCAAACTGCATTTCCAATGAGTCAAAAATTTAGCAGCATCGCACACCACAATGTCAACAACTTACCAGAGCAGGATGATATGATCAAGGATGGAAATTTTCTTAAAATTCTGTTATCTCTTCTTATCGCTCTTTGAGGAAGGGCTGTTAAGTTGTTATATGTAACTGCATTGTTAAATTCTAAGAGAAAGGGAAACAGGAGGCCTGTTGAAGTGGCCCAGACATGGAGCTTAAAAGGAGCCCCTGGGCCSTTGGGCAGGGGTGCAGGTGGAGGCCCCAGGTGAGGCTGGTCAGGGCAATTAGTGCACTCAGGGCCCTAATAGGGTCTAATAAACACTGACTGACATCAAATTGCTGAAAGAGAGAGAAACACCAGATATCTGCTTCTGAAGAGAGAGTAATGCTTAAGCAGAAACTTCTGCAATGTGACACTGAATGTATGCAAGTTGCTACCATACTTTTTCCAGAAAGCAGAAACAAAGACTGAAATAAGGCTTGTGAAAGCATAAAACAGCTTCCTTAATATATATAAGGTCCCTTTCTAACTCATTTTGAAATAGTAACATTGCACAGGTATCAAAAATAACCAAGATGYGAGGATTATATTAGCGTGTTGCTCCCCACAGCCTCTGCTTTGGCAAAAAAAAAGGGAAGAAATAGAAATGAAGACTTCTCTTTGATGCACATGGGTATCGCGAAAGTGAACGCGTGATTAGACAGTGACGTACTGCCACACATCACTCCTGCACTTCTGAGAGCCTGATGTCAGAAGATACACAAATGAGTGCACACTAGCAAAATATATTATTGGTGCCTTCTACCCCATTACTTCTGTGGCAGTCCCCAGMAGCCCTGCTCAGAACCAGACTGACATATGAAGACACACAAGAAAACAAAGACCCATCAGAAACATTTTACAGGCTAGGCCTAGATCCTAGGGATACAAATTGTGGGCAGGTATCGATGGAGGGTGTTGCTGCTCTCCTCAGAACCATACCTCTTATCAGCAACTTAACAGGAGAGACATGCAGCAAAAGAAATTACTCTCCCCACCTACAGAGTATAAATCTACCTCTGGTACTTCAGGATGTAGTGGCTCTACCTAAATTTCTGAAGTAACCGGTGATTTGGGATTACCAAACACTAACTTGGAAATGGACTGATTATCAGTAACTTTTTCAGAAATCTTTCCCATTCCTGAAAACTGTATTATTGGAGCTTCTTGAGGGCATCTGGGCTTCGATGACCAAATAAGTTAGTGGGAAGAGACGGACCAAGCAATGAAAATGGACAATGCAGGAATACTTCACTGTAGAAGGAGAAGAAGGGGGGTTTTTTTATATGCTTATAGCAGGTACACTCAGAGCAAGTTCTACTGATGAACCTGCTTTTTCTATCGCAGGCCAGAGATTGCAACACAAAACACTCAAATAGTTAATATAGCTTTCTGGTTTTTTACAGCTAGTAACACTAACCTGACAAAGCACAACACTTAGCAACAGACTATAGCCTAAGATGCATTTCTTTCTGCAAGTGTGTCTGAAGATACAACAAAATGACTAACAGCCAGTAAATTGTTTCAATTCCAGTATAACAACAATAAAACATTTCAAAAAAGAGGACGTTACCAAATGCTCAAATTTCTGAGTAGGACATCTCCTGCGGCCTGTTCTTTCTTGTTCATGCACTGGAACTGAAGGCACTACACTTTTACACTAGACCCACAGGTATGAAGAGCAGACTTGAGCAGAGGCAGCATCCGGCACCCTAGCTGAAACTAGTGCTATTGACCCAGCATACGCAGGTCTGCAAATCCTAGACAACAGCCAAATGCCTGCTTTTCTACTTGCACAAAATTTCCAGCAGGAGACAAGAGACATACTGGGGAAAATCTGGACTTACGACACCTCTAAGATTGTATGAATTCAACCACGTAACAGCACAGACAGGCTTTCCACACYGTACTGGTTGTGTACATTCCCTCTGTCTTTCCAAGAACCTAGTCCCTTTAGTGGTTCAGCGTAACAAAAGAGATCTAGGGATACAAAGAAAGATTTGTCAAAGACTGTACAACAGAAAACCTCTATGGGTTGTTTGAAGAATGATGAAAAGAACATTAGAGTGAAAAGCATACATGTCCTCAATGCATATAATGTCTGCTCAGTTTAAAGAAACATTGTAATTTCATTTCTGAACTAATATAAGCATTAGCCTTTGCTATTCTCTCCTCAACTCTGTGTCGACATTGCTTAACTMGTAACTAGTTATGGGCTGGTACAGCAGAGAAAGACAAAATCCCAAACTACCTGAAATATCATTTGGATTAAATGCAAGATCCAATTTACCACTGGGATATACCTCAAGCCACACACACAAGTAGCAAGTGCATTTAAATGTTTGCTTAAGGTCCAACAGCTGTCTAGCTTTAGCTTTGAAAAAACTGGTCTTCAGTAATAAAACAGAAAAAAGAAAGCTACAGTCCTTTGACAGAGTCCAGGGTTTCTCACAGTTTCTGAAAATTATGGAATGAAGAATCCTGACAGCTAGTTCTCAGTCAGTGAAAGGATTTTAATACTGGTTTGAACTGCTAGTCAAATCTCTGGGGCATAAAGAAAAGATGGAAAAAGCTGGAAAAATGTAAAAAGTTTTATCCTGTCGTACAAATGGGGCATCTGAGACAAAGAGAAGCAAAGTGGCTTGCTGCTAGTCACACAGGAGACCTGCGTAGATCTAGGTACTGAATTTATGCCTTCCAAGTCTCCCTCCCAACAAATAATTCACAAAACCTCCTAGTGCCTGCTGCCAGCATAAAGTCTGTAGAATGGGATATTCTTATCAAATACCCTGGTAATAAAAAAATAATAATAATAAAAAAAAAACACCAAAAAAACCCCACCCAGTAATTAATGACATCAAGACTTTCTCTGAAAACCATAGTGCACAAATTAGCAATTTTCTCAGTCAGCAACATACTTCTAAGAAAGATATTCACAGAGGTGCCATTTTCCTACTACATTTTCAATATATATTTTTCCTTTTCTACATAGGCCATACATAGTAGTCAAAGAAACTCATTTGTAGGTAAAGCATTAGCAATAGTATGTGGGAAGTACATCATTAGTCATTCCATTACATGCTACTCCAATACAATGGATAGGACTTAAAATGGCTCAACACACGTGTGCTTTCTGCTGTTTCAAAAAGTTAAGAGCTAACTGCTGTCCAAAMCCAGCAGATTTTGGAATTTTTTACACATCAGTTTTAAATTAGAGTAGTCTTCCATCGGAGGAGTCACACAAACAGGAGGGAGCATACATCCTTCAAGATTTGTCTGACTTCTATAATGAGAAAATACTACTAAAACCAGAAAATCACCACTGCTGTAGTTACTACTAAAAAACTAGCCACGAGCCTATTACAAGAAATATAGTGACCAAAGGCTCTCATAACACAGCCAGACCATCTCGTCAGTGGTTTCAGCCTACTCATTAAAATGGCGTATTTGTGCAATTGCATGTAGGTGTTTGTGCACACAGGTTTTAATGGAAAAACTGTCTGGGCCATGCTGTAGTCCTTACTGCAAAGTATCCTGAAGCTCAGGTAGCATGATAAATGCCATGGAAAATGAATGCGTATTGTCTTGCACCACACCTGCTTTCTTCTTTATTGCCATAAGTCGGGAACGACACTGATACCATATTAAAAACTCCAGATGTAGGTGGCGTGACATATTCAGGGCGTACCTATCTTATATAATGGGGCAAAAAAAAAGGGCAAGTAAGAGAAAAATAACTTTAAAAATTAATTCTGGAAGAATAAATGGTGTAGGCAATTTATGAGCCGCTTCCTTCTGGGGAGTTATTTCTACTAGTCATTAAGGTCTTAATGCACAGCACGGAAGTGTCATCAACCTTACCAAAGCTGGGCTGTCAGCTAGGGCAGAGCAACAGCGGCCCTGCCTCAAAGCAGGGGAACACGTCCTACAGTACATCTCCATGCAGAGTCCTCACAGTTTGTCCCTGCCTTTGGTTATCATCATTTCCTTGTTAACTATTTTGAGAGAAGAGGTGGGTTTATCACAACAAATGTAAAAGTATTTTCAAACTTGTCAAATCATCTGAAAACTGCACCTTCGAGCAACAAAAGAGTTAATGTCTGCAAACCAAGTCAGGCCCAAAATGATAAAAATGGGCATCAAAAAACATACTTAAAATAATGGATTTTGAAAGCATGCTGGGAAGAAGCAAAACCAAAGCAGAGACAAATGACAGAAACTGAGATCACAAATTTGTTTTACAAAGTCACAATAAGAAAGGGAGACGAGAGAGAGAAAAGGCTGGTGCATCCAGGGAGGGAAGAAGGGGTGAGTGGGAACAGCTGGAATTGTTCAGCTGTGTCAACATTCGGCTGTTTYGCAGATTGACTAGCAAAGTGTCATCTGAAACCAATTACATTCCCAAAACCCCATGGACCCAGTTCATAACATTGATTAATCCACATTGTGAAAACGTCCCCAAGCAAAACTAGAACAGCTGTCAGCCCTTGGAGCTCAGAAATAGCATTTGACTTTTTTTTTTAAAAAAAGCCATGCACACTCCTTAATACCATCTTTGTAAAATTTACAGGAGATCATATACCTGTTTCTATTGATTAAGAGAAAAAAAGATCTCCTCTTCTTCCTACCCACATCACTCTTCCTGAATCACCATGGCTGGTGATAGAAAAGGTGGTCAGCATTAGACACAGGCCAGCACTAATCCCCACAGACAAAGCACCTGCCCAAGAGCAAACACACTCCTGAAGATGCCTTTTCCTCTCCTGTGCAGACCCTGGGGGACCACAATTTGCTTTCTGAAGGACGGAAACTTCCTGTCCCCACTCCAAGTGCCCTGAAATTATCATCTTTGGGCAGATTAATTATGCAGAAACTACCAAGTGTACTTCCGAGACTCCCGACACTACCTGACTGTAAATYAGCTGCTCTGCCCAAGCGAGGCACGGGTCAGCTCCGACCGCCTCCCACACAGCATTCCTTTCCACAGCTCCTCCTGCTCCTTTGGAAGACTGATGAAGTGCCTGCTATGGGAAGATCCTGTACCTGACGAGGTGCTTCCCTGCGGCCATCTCCATGGTCCCAAGGACCTTCCTTGCCACAAGATGCTTCACAGCGCAATCCTGGTCAAATCCCCACTCTGTCCGTCTGAGCAGCACCAACCTGAACCAGTGTACTCCCGTTCAGAGCTCCTTACTGTCCATGAAGACATAATTTATCTGTCACATTTCCCAAGAGAGCATCAGGCAGACATATTCTGACAGTCTATAAAATATTTCCAAGCTAACCAAAATTACTGCAAGAATATCATAACAAATAGGAATGGAAGTGTGCATAAATGAAATCAAAAGAAACAAAGAGGGAATGGGAAGATTTTCAGTTTTTACAACTGTCAATTAAAGGCTGCAGGAAAAAGAAGCTATTTTTTGCTTGCGTGTTAATCAAATCACTTTATTAAAGAAGGTAATTTTATGTGGAGCTCAAAGTATGTTTTTTCAGATGTATATATTTATTTTATCAGCTATTCTAAAATAAAGTTTAGAGGAGCAGGAAGGCTCCACCAGTTAGTGTCAAAGATCAAGAGACCTTGCGCTTCAACTTGCAATATTCTTCCTGCAATTCTACCAGCAAAAATTGCTGTCACCATGTAACACCAAGAGAAATTCTGTGCCACCTTTATATTTTTATTTCCCAATTTCAGAGCACGGAATTGTCGAACTGACAAGATAAGTACCAGAGCATGAGTCCACAGAAACAAAAGTGTTCAAATCGTATTGCTGTTGCATGATTCCAAGACATTGGTGAAGTGAAAATTCCTTTTACGAKGAATACTTGGTACATGTAACATTCATCATGTATCTTTTGAAAGAGTTCATAGATTCAAATGCAGATACACAGTAAATCTTTAGCATTATTGCCCAGCCCATACCAGCACTTAAATGATTAAAGTCAACATCACTGGACTTAACACGCTCTTTATTCTGTACTACAGAGAAATACTTCCCGGCTTTAGAGAAGCTGTTTGTGAGGGCAAAGTATAATGTTATCAGAATTAGAATATCTCTCAGCTTATCCCTTCCTTCACTCAGTCCTCTTACTTTTTTATTTCTAAGGACTTGTCACAGATCAAAACACCCACATTGTTTTAACTTCACTATTTCATTTCAATTTCACAATCAAATAGACAAGATATAAACCAAAATGCAGCACACACAATCAACTATATCAATTCATTACTCAGAAAATAAATTATGCTAGAATGGTTATTTATTTAGGGACAATGGTATACTGTTAAAAAATTTATATTCAGAAAGGTAAATACATTTCCAAATTCAAGAGAGTGAATTTCCTTTTGACTCTTTACAAAATACTCCAGCAATATTGGTTAGTTACCACCACTAGATACAATGCAAAAGCTACTTTCAAGCCCCAACCAGGATCAGCATCCAATATCATGAGTGCTGTGCGGTGTAAACAGAGTAATATCTAATCATTAGGCTCCCTATTTTGCAGGGTACCAGGATGTATCAACTCAATGGAACATTATTCAAGCCTATAAAATGGTGTAGTATTTACATGTGTGCTTAGTGTTAAGTATATGCCAGTAATAAGTTGCGCTGCATTAAAAAAAAMCACACAAGAAAAATACTACTTCACACATACGGAATTCTGTGAAGACACTCACAGGCTGTTCTTGTTTCCCATAAATGTTAGAAATAAAAAATAGTCACCGGATCTAATATTTCATATTCTGCAACAGAAAAGAAACAGACAGTGGCATTAAATATAAACCAGAAAATTGTGAGACCACAGCAAATCTGAGTTCGGGCAGATGGCCAACATGCAGTAGCCAGGCTTTTTACAGTGGCCAATATCTGATCTTCAAAGMACAGAAAAATTCAAGAGCTCCTAGGTACTGGATTCTATGCTGTTGAACATGCAAGCACTGAGTTATATTTWCTGACCATGAAAAATAGTTGAATGACTCATAACATTTGTCTTCAAGAACGTAGAGTTAAAAGTCAAAATTACTTCCACCTTATCAAAATCCAGCATGAGAAAGTGAAATTATTTGACAAGTAATTCTTACAACACCAATGGCTGGATTCACACGGCTTGCTAATAGTAGCTAASAAGACTGGAAGAATAATATGTAAGGTATTCTTACGATTATAATGAGAAAAATTTGTACAAAGACTTGTAGAATTAGGGCAAAGTACAAGGAGTTACTCAAGCTGTATCACTAGCAGACATCCATCAATTCATAGAATTTAAAGTCAAAAAAAGATGAGTGGGATGATCTATTCTTGCATATCCCAAAATGCGCATATCATAGACCATTGCATTTCACATCATTAACCCCTGCACTGAGACCCACAAATAGTGTTTGATTAAAACTTTTCTTACAGAAGAACATTCAAGCTGAACCTGAAGACTTCAGAAAATGGTGCAGCAGCTGTTCCTCCTAGTAATCCACTCCAATGTTTAACCACATTCAGCATTGAGCATTTTTACCTACTCCCCAATTTTAATTCATCTGCTCCAGCATTCCAGCCACTGGTTCCCATTTTGCCTCCCTCCATTAGATTAGAGAGTCCTTTAGTACCCAGTATTTTCCTCCTCTGAAGACTTAAACACTGTTATCTTACAGATGCCCAGTTTTCTCATGATAAATTTAAGAGACTATGCTCCAAGTGGTTGAAAACCAACCATTTTCTCCTACTCCAAATATTTTGTGGTGACTTTCTGAACCTTACCCAATACTTCAGTACCCCTCCTAAAACATGGATCTTAGAATGACAGGAATTAGTCCAGTATCATTTTGCAACATACACAGGCATATAAGCAGGCAGAACTTCTCTCCCAACTCTCGTTCCCATTTACACAAACAAGTATTGCATCACAGTTCTCTTCCACTAGAAGCCTGTGGTCAGCTGTTACCTGAGGGGACTATCTCTGCTTTGTATGACATAGTCTTCTCCCACTGAACCATTTATTTCTCTTAGGCGAGTTGATTTACACAGGCTCTCTGCTTAAACGGGCAAAACAATTCAGAGCTTTCTGTGCAAAGTGTCTGCTACTTTTTTATCTYGTATTCTGCCACTCTTTGTGCTAGCTGGAAATAAAGCATCAGTGATTCAGATAGATTCTTCCAAGTAATTGACAGAAGTATTGAACAGTGTTGAAACTAGCCCTGATCCTTGTCGAATGCCTGTACCAGCTCACACTGATCCTCCACAAACGTGTGTCTGAGATAAGGCAGTTAGCCAGAGCTGCATTTAGTGCACAGGCTGCTGCAACTAAAGCAGTACTCGGAGGAAGAAGCAAGAAGGAACTTCAGATTAAATCCTGGTGAACAACACGGATTGAACCACACACTGTGACTGCATGAAGAACTCTGTCATAAAACTCATTTGCAGCTCCTGTTTAAGTTCAGAAGTTCTCAAACCCAGGAATCACATCYGTAACGTAAAGGTGAAGAAGATGCRCTGATGTAAAGCGGTAATTAAGGCAATCAGGAATTCCTAGCACTGTCACTAAGAGTCTTTTTGTTTCCAAGTTTTCTGAAGAAAACATGGATCATCACCACAGATTGGTTATCTTGAAGGGTCAAGTGTTGAAGAGGAGGTATGAAATGGGCGACTAAAATAAGCAAAGGAGAACAACAGGAGGAATGTCTTCCCAAAGAGAGTAATGACCATATATGGCATGACTTTTTTTATATATAGTTGATGTGTTTGATGTCTAAGGACCTTTCATCAACTCTGTCATCAAGTGGTATTTTCCAAATGGAGGACTGGTGTTCTGTGAGTGCCAGCAGTTATTTATTTGAGCTTTTGAAAGCATGACTGCTCTATTTATCCTTATAGGGACCATTACACCAAAGAGCATTTTGTAAAATTTACTACTGACAGCAGGAAATCAGGCCAGTAACATGGACACTCACATGACCATCCCGTTACCTCTCTGTAGGTGCTTAGAACAGCAAGAGCTTCCCGTGCAGATGATCTGTCCAGATCCGGGGAACTTGTGGCAACTCCCGGAGCTGAGAGATCCTGTGAGGTTTCCCCACCCACAACAGTCACTGGGCTGAGTTACTGTGTTCGAACATCTTTGTAAAAACAAATACGGATCAATACCCGCATGTTCACAATACATACCTTTAAAAATGTGCCTGCAGGSTTGATCTTTAATATCTTTCAGGGTACTACAACTAAAACTACCTGCAACTAAAACTATGTAACCAACAACAACATAATATAGAAGTAATAATACTGAAAAATAAAACTATTGGATGACATGACAGTTCTTCAGATGGGCTAATCAACAAGCAAGCCTTGGTCAGAAATACAGCAGAGGTTATAATGCCATTTTTGATGCAGTGAAAGCATGAGATACAATGAAAGAGTGAATCTGAACCAAGGTCCTTCCTTYCTCATTCTAGAAAATCATCTTCTGTTTCCTTTTACTACATGCTGAGAAAAAAAAAAAAAAACAAAACACACAGAGGCATATTGTATAAGAGGTTAGGGAATACAGATTTTTATTTTTATTCATCCCCTAAGAACAGAAATAGGGAGACATGGATAATTACTATCATGAAGGCTTACACTAGGAAACCTACTGAGGTAACATGATGCAGTTGTAACCAGCCCACAGGTACCTGCCTACTTCTTCCACACCTCAGCCACTGGATTCGCTGAGCCCCAGGGATTCTCGGAAGGGACAGCAAAGGAACAGCTCTCTAAAGCTGAACTTCCACGTAGTTAAACTGATCTGATTTTATGCCTCCTCAGCCTCTGCACTGGGATACAGTGGACTGGATCAGAGCAAAGGCAGCACATGTCAATAAAGCTTCCCTCTCTCCAAATTTATGCTTAGTCGCTGCTAAATTTGGCACTGAAATCACCTAAAAACCAAAATGGTGTGCAAATAGCAAACAAATTAATTTTTTAATACCCTACAAAARGGTCTAGAGACTAGCAATTTGCAAACAGAGAAAACTACCAAGAAAAAGTCATCAACACCTTTAATTGCCTTTTTTTTTTTTCCTTTCAATGTTTAGGAACAATTATGTAGTAATTTAATAAAAGATTCAGATGCAGAAGCTATCTAGGATTTAATTTAATCTGTTTGGATTTAACGCTGCAAGAACTTTATTTTCTTTTCTCTACACAAAGCTATGACTCCCCTGTCTGCATCTTATCTAGCCTCCAAAAGCATCCACAAATATGCTGATACAAACCTGGATGCAGTAACAGCAGAGAGCAAAATGTGCTCTCAGTTCAATGACCCAGCATAGGCGATGCACAGACTAATGCCAGAGGGAGACTATTGCTCCCTCAGCTTCTGTAGTACAACGTATAATTGCATAAATAGGGGTTAARGTTTTGGAGGCAGGACCCTTGGATCCAAGATTCCTCACTTCCCATGCCTTCTTCCAGCACTGGCCCTGCTAGCTAATTTTTAAGTGACCTATTGCTATTTTTTTCCCAGACACACTCTCTCGCTGTGCCTTTGCTACTATTTCTTTTTCACCTTTTTCAAGTCACTAATTTTATGAATACTCAACCAACCCCAAAGTGCTAAATATCAAACCATCTATTGGAGTGGAGCAGGATTTGTTTTGTTTGCTGAGCTTTCCAACCAGGCCAGCTTGCTGGGTTACATTTCAATATCAACTAGCCTTGGTACAGAAACAGGTTTTCCGGTGTATGTGCTAATAAAGCGACAAAACCCAGGATCCACTTGAGGACCTGCTCCAGATTACACAAGGGGTAGAAAAATACCTATCGTATCTGAGCTTACATTTTAACTGTACAAGAAAACAACCAGTGATTTATCTACTTTTCCYCCAGATATAATTTTACAGATTGCCATTGTTTATTAACACTTTCATACCAAGACTTTTAATTTCTCTAGACTAAAATTTTAAGATATATTTGGACAAAAAAGCCAATATGAAGGAGTCTGTCTGCATTTGTGTGTTGCTGAAATGTGTCATCGTACACTCCAAAGAGACTGTCCCAAAACATAAGCTTCTGCAAGAGGGAAATGTTTTCCTGAAATCGGGAATATTACCCTGAAGGTTTCTAGAAGCTACTGAAGTTATACGGATAAAATAAAATTGAACTGTAGTGCTTAATCCTAGAAATGTTGAAAGGAAAATTTTATTTAAAAGAAAATACTTYGGTGACAGCATGATCTGAAAGGTCAGCATATAACTGAAGTTATGTTCCGGTCTTTTACAAAAAAATTATACTGTGCTCCTACTGTTGTAAAAAGAGTAYTTTCCACAGAACTCATACATTTTATTTTAAATCCTTGAAGCCTGTTAGTAAGTTCCTGAAGAAGACATGATTGTCTTGTTATTGTCAACACGCCCACCCACCCAATCAACCTTCAAAACATCAAAATTCACTTTACTCCCACTATCCCCTTGATGTAAATTATTCTCCTATTAATAATTCTCTTTTGTTATAATCATCCATTCCTATCTTGCATGAATTGCTCTCATCCTAACATGACCGAATTTGATCTTACTTCTTAAAAAAAAAAAACTCATTGGAAAAAATATAAATATTTGGGGCAAAATCCTTGTCCCCCTCCAATCACTGGCAGAACTTTCGCCATTTGTGGTGAATTTCATCCTTTCATCTGCATGATTTAAAAGCATCGCTGTAATACAACTGCGTATATGACGTTGGAGAAACTGGCCATTGTTAACAGGTATATGCCAACTCACTTTATACTTGTGCATTTTATCTGGAAGTGAGTAGARACTTGCTTTGCTCCAGATCACGTCTCCCTCTCCAGGCCATGACAATTCCAAGCATCCCCAAGGGTGTCATTCCTTGGAATGGCCTCATGAGTCACGTTACAAAAAAGTAAACATGCACTGGATGCCTTCCTGGCGAAGGGGACTGAGACAGTCACCAATATTTGTTCGCTAATCCCACGTTATGTCACCAAGGCAAAGCAAATTTGTTCCATCTCTGAATTATTCTTTCCACCCTCTCTAAACGGGTAGCTTTATGCCATTAAGCTGTTACACCACTAAAGGAACAGTAAAGGTATCATGAGAGTTAGCCTGTATATAGTACCTGCTGCAAACATTATGTTCAACACAAAGAATGGACTTGTTGGCAGAAAAATTGAGGATGCTTCCAAAGCCAGATCCCTATAGCAGAAGGCATGGGTTCTGCAGTAAGATAAACACTTCCTAATTTTGCAGTCAATTTCCTTGATTATACTCGATCCTTTCAATGGTTTTCCAGTTTCATAGAAATACTGTTTTCTGCCATTAGTTTTAACAATCAGTTTATGGGACTGGGTTTGGTTTTTCTCCCCTCCCCCCTTTTTTTCCTCTCCTCCTTCTTCTTCCTGGCTAGTTGAATTGTCCCCAAGCATCTCTGAATTTGCAGCAGSAATTCCAAGTGCTTGCTCCGACATGGTAATAATGGTGGGACTGCAGCTCCCCAGCTGTGAAATCCAGCCAGTGATTCTCTGGGGCTCCTGTACAGTCTGGGGTATTGGGGTTTGTTTGKTTTTTCCTTATTCTTTTCCTTTTATTATTAAAGACTTTTAAAAAACATTTCCCTTTGTTATCGTTAAAGACACTTTGTTACCCAGGAGTTCATTCAAATTGTCAAGCAGAAAAGGATTCTGAAAGGCAGAGGCAGCAAATGAATTATCCCTTTCCCTGCTTCTCCGTCCTCATGCTTTTAGCACAGATTTTTTTCATCAGACATATATACTGATGTATAATAGGTGCCAGAATCAAATCTCTCTKGTGCCCGACAGGCACTGCATTATAGAAAGTGTCCCTGTAGCAGTTGGTGAGTTGGGCAAAGTGGTTTTTCATATCATCACTGCAATATACTGYGCTGACTTTCCTAATAACAACAGGAATTTTCAATTTTAGTCTATGATCGGATTTCAGCTCGTCTACCACACCTGATTTCTATGGGGTAACAGTAATAGCTAACAAACAGACTTGCAAACTTGCATTGTATGTGAAAATCCAAAAGACACAAGCAAATTAATCAGTACTGGCTGGGAGATATATTACTATCTTTTGGCAATGAACATTGAAAGATGAATTATTTTAGCTTGGTTTCGAAAAACAGCATAGGTCAAACAATAGAACTGGGTGACAGAGAGCTGCAAGCACATACAATAGCAAGGAGACTCTTTTAGCTGAAACTGAAAAATGTTTCCTACAAATTCTGTCCAGCGTGGCAGAAGAATGATTTTTTTTTTTTTTTTCAGGGGTGGGGTGGGGTGGTGGTGAAATTTATATGCTGTTCAGCAACCTCTTTGTATTATACAGTTGAGACTTTTAAACTATGGTATTTTCCTCCTCCACACACCAAAGTCTTCAATTTAAAAAATACTAGTATTTAAGTTCTGATAATACTTGTACAATGTAAAGTGATGCTGTCAAAAATTAAGTAGCATTGTACTTCAGACAGTCCTTCACACCTAAAGCCACTCCTTGTTGCTGTAAACATGCACATGCACTTCAAGAAACTCCCTATATGCAGATTTCCTTATGTCGTTATTTTGAGGAATATTAGCAAGGCTTTGATCCACATGCTTAGGACTGGGTTCTGTGTTGTTCATTAMTAACATAACACCTGATATTTATGTTTTATTACTTTTATAATATGCTTAGAAACAAAGTCAGGAAAATATCCCTGCTTTAGAATAATGCAGTGCAGACTACCCAGCAGAAAAAAAACAAAGATAGAAAGTTCTCCCAGAGAAGGGCTCTCATAAAACAAGTTTAAATCACTTGAAAGCAGTTACAGAAAGTACCCACACAGGTATGTACTCTCTTACTGGTGAAGTTAACTCAGGGGTACATTAGTTGAAGAACAAAGCTCTGCATTAGCTATTTATACACTTATGCAATCAATACTGAAATAAACACACATATAATTATGTAATTATCACATTAGGAAGTCCATAATGAATGATTTAATCAAGTAAAAAAAGAATATCATAAATATGGCCAAATGATAATGAAACTGCACTATATGAATAAATCTTACTGAGAAAAGGCAAGTAACCAGCAGAAACTGGTAGGGCACAACTAGTTTACACATCAAGATGTATCACAACTATATTATTTAAGAATCCCGAAGACATTCCTGTACTTCAGAGAATGAAGACAAACAAAAACCAAACCCTCTGACACCAAAACTTGAAATAAGTAATGTGTATGTGCAGATTAATGTTGATTAGAGCCATAAAGATCACTGTCTGCTCATAAAGAYAGACACATGATAAGAAAGATGCCAGATTTTTGAGAGAGTGCTTTTCTGCTCTGAGGATTCATTTCACGATTCTATAGTCGGTTACTGTTCCATTYGTTTTGTTTACTTGGGCCTGGTTACCATCATCCTCAAGATTTTCAAACTGTGTCTACACAGCTCAGAAGTCCCCTGTATTTGCATCTGGAGACGTTACTTAGGGCTGTATCTAGCTGGCATTCCAAAGGCTGACCAAAGCAGGCTTGCCCATGATGCAAAGCTCTCCATGAACAGTTTCAACATGCTAGGGTGCAGACATTGACAGAGGCCATCACTGCCTTGTTCCAAAACAGTCATACAAAAGGGCTGGCAAATGTAATTATGACCACAGAAGTCACTGAGGCAAATACCTCACGACGATAAAAGTGGACAGATTTAGCCAAGCTCACTAAGTCCCACTCAGCTACATCAGAAGAGCGGGTCGTGGGCCCGGAAGGGGGACTGCAACACCGAATGGCTCCAGCGCTGTTGTAACAATAATTGCACAGAACTGGCAACTGGGGGTGTCTATGGAAACAACCACTGCAGSGTCAAGAGCAGGAAGAGTCGGTCACAGAGGAATGAAGGCAAGAGGGAGAGTTTAAGATCATAAAAAGACAGAGCCTAGCCAGGCCAAAAGGCCTCCCCCTCTCTTCCTGCAGTGTCTTGTGCTCTATTAGCACTTGTGACACTCTCTCCCCGGTGCTGCCTTTGCTCCTAATTGCTATGCCAGCCATCGGAATTGCGTCCCAGTCCAAGGTGGTAACCAGCAGTAGTGTATTTATTATTAAAGCAATAACTGTACCAAGCCTTYTTTGCCTGACATAAAGGTTGCTACAAACACATTTTCATTATTCTGTAATTTCAGCAAGGAGAAACAAAGAATTGGATGGGAGAAAAGCACACGCTAGGGAGTGGCAAGCAACAGTCTCTGGAGAGCTCAGACCAACAAAAATGCATAGTCTTAAATGTGGAAAAAAATATGGCTTAATAAATCATCATCTGAAGTTGCCATGGTAATAGTAAATGTCTAGTTCCCTATACTGTTTAACTCCATACATCCACTCCTGCAGGAGAGGAATAACACCGATTTCTCCACCGTACCAAACGACACTGGAGATTCTTATTTAAAAATGAGGACAGAGCGTGCAGCTCAGTATAGTCAGGCTCACGACCTGCAGGGTACTCGAGGTGAAAGAACACTTTCTTTATGCAAGTCAGCTCCATGCCGCACACTCACTGTACTTTTTGCAGAACTTGCTTCCTGGTGTGGTTGCCTCCGAAATGCAGTTTGCCAGATAACCAGCAAAGCAGTGTTTGCTTTCTAAAACTAGAAAACTCCTTGCGATTGACTGAAGATTGCAGTCCCACATGGAATACTATATAATAAATCATTATAGCTGTAAGTAAATATAGAGACATAGACAGAATCTGAAAGATCTTTTTATGTTCCAACGACTTCTTGGAGGGAGGGGCTCAAGTAAAAAGAAAGAATCTGACAAGAAAAAGGATGGTGCGTGGGTCTCTCACAGAATAAGGTCAGCTCCCACAGACTTCCTCAAGCAAGTTTCTTAATGTTCCCGTATCTCAGTTCCCCCATCTGTACAACAGTGTTAACATGTACTCTGCTTATCTAAGYTTATTAGCATGTAGAAAGTGATTTGTAATCTGAAAGTTCAAAGCCTACGAAAAAAGAAAACTTTTGTTTCAAAATTTCACTGCCTCCAAGAGTCTGAAAAAATAGCCTGGCTGGCAATCCCTGTGCTAAAAAGCACTGTCAATGTTTATAAAGCAAAGATAAAACATTTCCACATCACATAAAGCAGCAAATTGTCTAGTCATACTTAAAGCACTATAATAAGATAGATGAGTAAAAAGACAGTCAAGAAATAAACTAAAGCGACAGCAGCACTAGGAGCGATTACTTACTAGAGAAGTGCAGCTCAAAGGGAAGGGGAGACAGAAAGTCAGATTCAGCTTTCCAGCAAAGGAGCATGCCAAGGAGATTTCAGTGTCCTGAAAATCAGTCAGGTTTTTCCAACTATTCATTTAAAATGCTCGCTGTACCATCACGGAACATAATCATGTCTATGGCACGTGATACTAGTTTAAATACAGGTTAAATATCTTTCCTGGTTTCTCGGAAGTGAGGTCCCTTAGACCACATACAGAGCATGAAACCTCATTGCCAAAAACCAAGCCACAGTCTATGAAGCATAATCTAGGAATAAAGAATACTTATTTTTATTAAAACAGGTCTTAGAATGCAGTGCTAGAGCACTAATCACAAGCGCATGCAATTCAACCACGCTTTCCTTGCTGTAGTCTCTTGTTACTGCGATTTCACGTTAAACAAGATATGACATTAACCTAGAACACAGCCCTTGTAAAATTGGGATTTTTCAAGAGGTGCTACCAGGTCTCCTCCTACTGACCATTCTAGGACAGTGTCAATCACCAGTATTTTTCTCTCAGTCTTTACAGAAAGCTCTTTATCAAACTCTATGTATGTGATGTATATTAAATACAGCTCCTGGCCTAGAGCAGTTTATCACAACTCCACATTCTCTTCTTTAAAGAAATATGTTATCTGAAAAAAGGGATAGGATTTTTAACCAAACTAAAAGTTAATGCAAATCTGCATTAACTTTCTAAAATGAGCTCTTTTCCTAACCTCTTAAAGGTGAACTAAAATTACAAACTTCTCAAAACAATGATAAAATCTTGCACACGGTAATCACAGACAAAATCATCCATTCATCACAGACTACATCTCATATGTAGAGGAACACACATGCATCTGTTTTAAAGAAGTGCAGCAGCTGAACGATTTCAGAGTGTTTTACACGTTTGACTTKCTCGACAGAATATTTCGAACACCCATTTCCTCCTCTTTCTGCATGTAATTTATATTCCTGAGACACAGAAGTAATGTCAAAACCTGAAAGAACAGAGAAATCCACAGTTGTGAAAGGCTCCTTGGTATCAACAGGTGTACACGAAATACCATGAGCTAAGACGACATGGCTTCATGGTGCCTCCACTTCTTTGATGGTGTACCTGCAGGACTCCTGCTTGATTGGACTGCTGCATAGAACCTTCACAGTCTCACATTGCAAATCCAAGCTCCAGATGAAAATATAAATTCATAATAGGTTCAGGGCAAATATCCAACATACCAAGGTTACATCACAGTGGATGCAATTTGCAACTTCAATGGAAAGACAGTGAAAGGAATCAAAGTGATCCTTTGAGGAAAGTGCGATTTACCAGCTAACGCAAGACCAGTATTTTGTGTCACCTGCACAAAGACATCCATAGCTTGACATTAAATAKGTAAAAGATTCGAGCAAGGGCAGTTTCCTTGGAAGCTAGCAATGCTCTCTTTCTGCGAACACTTTGCTTTCTCTCTAAAAGAGGCCAACATATCAAAATATTGCCAAACTCTGGAATATACAGGTCAAATAATATCTCACTATATTAAAAAAAAAACAAAACTGAAACATTATGCCAACAATGGACACAGATGATATAAGGGAAGAGGCAAAAAATAGTGCAAAACCATGATGTATGACAGAGTTAAAATCCAAGAAAAATTTGACCCCTAGTACTCTCTTTTCTCCCCTCCCAAGGGACACAGGACTGTCATGAGGTCTGCTAGGCACTTTCTACATAATGTCAAACAAAGCAGACAGTATCAGAAGATTGGCTGCTAAACAGGCGTGGAGAAAAATGTACTGAAATTATTGAAAATGTACTGAAATGTACTGAAAATTATTTTGTCTCTTCTGACAAGGACCCTGCCAGTGTCTTCAARCTCACAACCACAAGCTTATTTTTATGTAGTCGTATTTGCTTGAAATTAAAGAAATGTCTAAAACATACATTATTTTTAACATGATAAATGTTTCTCAGTACATGAGTAATCTRGCTCCTCTGCATGTAACTTAGTCTCTCTGCAGCTAATGATTAAAGTAGGCACCACACCACAAAGCACTTATGATTTTCCATTTCTCTTACCCATTCTGTAGACAAAAGAGAAAAAAAATAAAGTACAAACATGCTAGCTACTGCAGGGTAATACTAAAAAACCAGCCATTTTGCAAACTATATGCCATGGAGGGAGACCTCTGCAGAAGGGGCAGCACTAGCGTTGCCACACCAGCCTGGGACTCCCTGTGCTAGCACTCACCCATTTCCACCCTTGCATGACATACACACGTGGTGCAGTATCAGGGGTGCTGCAGCACCCCTATTTACTGTACACTACAGCTAGTACATGCTAAGGCTGCCCATATATCAGGGGCAGCCTTTCCAAGGACAAGAAGTCACAATGGGATTCTGGACAGAAAGCGCAGAAGTAGTTAATAGAGAAAAAATTGTATTAATAAAACATGACATTATTTAAAATAGTTCAAGTATAGCAGAACTCACTTTCAGTTATGCCAGACTGGATGATGAAGTTTGTGTGATTAATTCCATTCTCTTCCTTTTCATCTCAGAAAACTGTCAGCTCTGTTGTACCAACAACATACTGTTACAGTGGCATCGTGAATAGCTCTTGGATAGCAAACAAAAAATATTAAGTAAGCTTTGCCAATTACCTACCACACGTTTTGCTCACAAGCTGCCTTATTCTCTTAAAATTCTATTGTTGGAATATCTAGCCTTTTAAAAATAATAGGTACCACTTAAAAGCAATTGTTATTTTAATTGTGAATTGGGATCATAAATCCATTCTTTAAGAAGCAATTGTACCTTCTGCTGAATTCTTTTGAATGTGCCTCCTTTAATTCCCTTGCAGGCAACTTCTACTATAATGAAGTTTTTCATTTGCAAATTAGATTTGCTTGTAGCTAGAAACAAAAAGCCGTCATCAGAGAGCCAGTAAAAGGGATGCATCCTTACYTAGTAGGAACAATTAGTTGCACTGACTGCAGTTGTAAAAGCTGCCTCTTTTCTTCTTTCTCCTCCAGCTCTATGATCTGAAGCAGAACTCAGAAACATGAGCTCAACAGGAAATTGTGTGTGTTTATACACAGTAAAATAAAATCTGCAGAGCTGTGCCTCTTTACAGTGTCTTAAAAGCTGGACTATAGTATATAGGATCCATTCGGTAGATGTCATTTCTACATACGTGTACATATACTATGCATACGTATTCATGTTACAATAGAGAAAGGAAAATTCAATTATTAATGTAGAACTACCACTCAGGGACTTGAGCATAGGTTCACATAATAAATAATCTGTTTAAAGGCAACAGTAATCGTCTTGAGGAATGTCACAAACTCCACAGTGTACTCAACTTGGTTTTTCTATGTCTTATTGACAGAGAACTTGAAATAACAGCAATTAACCCACCTATAACCCACTTTTGTCAAGCAGAAAAGCATGGTTATTCCCATTTCACTTTCAAAAAACCTGCCGACAGAAAACAGGCATGAAAAGATTAAGCAACTAATCCAAAACTATTCAAGAAGTCTGTTGAAGACTTAAGTACTGAAAAGGGATCTTGCAAGTTCCAGCCTCATACCTTCACAGACATAAACCCCTGCTCACCCCAAAACACTGGGTACAGTTTAGACTTGAAACCATGTTTTCCCTGATATGCATTTTGTTTAAACTTGCAAGACTTCATATTTTCTTGAGACCAAAATAATCCTGGCACTGTACGACCCAGTTGTTATTTCAATAACTAAACTCTGTGTGAGAGAACCAAGTATTGTATTTTTAGGTTCCCTGCAAGAAGCATTGTTCATTTTTATCCTTTCAGTGGGTGATCTTTATCTCTGGCAGCCTTTGGGATATTTTCTTCCTGTTCAAACACCAAGGACATTCTTATTATGCTTCATTCTAATGAATCCTGCAGTCTTCAGAGTGGGCCATAACTCATTTGGGGAAACTAGTGAAAGGGAATAGCTACCAGATGACAATGAGGAGACCTGCGAATGATCCCATTTTCAGGCATGAAAAGGAAGTAGCTAGAAACATACCTGCCATTAGGCGCAGCAGGAGCTGGAAGCTTTGAAACTAACACTGCATAAAGAGAAAGTTCTGCTTTTGGAAAAGTGGAAGATTTTATCTGGATACGTAAGTCTGTCAATCGCCACATCCCTTATTTCTCTTTGCAGCAGAGAGGTTTGTGAGGCCTTGCTCTTTTTTTTTTCTGTCATCCATTTCAAATAAAAATTCTGTTCTTTTTTTCCAGTCAACCCCACACATCAAGCTCAGGAACGCTTCCTGAAAAAGTTCTTCCGGACTTTTATCCCAAGCCCTGTAGAAACCAATTTGAGAGCCATTAACCACGTAACATGCAAAACGTTGATGAAACCATCACCTGTGGCTTTGCATTGCAAYGTTTTGCAAAAATTAAGGATCTAGGACTCTCTAACTCTCCTCCCTTTTCTGAAAGGAGATATTCTGCTATGGTAGGGTTGGGTTTGCAAATGCTCACAGACCACACGAACAGGCCAGTCAACAGGAACAGAAAGTACAACCAGAATTTGCCAGACTGTATCAAGCCACTGTCCCACAAACTCTGTGAACTGCCTTGAGCCATATGCAGTGCCTGATGAGCAAGAGAAATACACCCTACACGTCTGAGGCTCCACGCCAGGCACACCATGTTTTTTATTGGAGCAGCAGGGAAACAAGAGCCTCTGAACTTCCATCATTCTCCACCATTTGGTGACCAATTTAAACTTTAAACCTGTGAATGAGATCATGTTCCCTCAACTGCAGTACATTTCAACGCCTGATGCTCTTGGACTGCACTTGATTATGATACTTACRCATTTGAGCATCATCACAAACCAGTACTTTCTGATGATTACTCAAGACAACATACTCCATCTAGTTAAAAGAAGCAGGCAGTGATAGCGGTTTAAACCCAGAATAAAGGATGGACACACTGACAGCCATGAATTTGCAAATAAAGGCTGACCGAGCTGACTCACGCACACCAGTCAGCTGAGAAGCAGGAATCAGAAATGCTTTTAGTAAACAGTTGTTCAAATATTGCACTTCTGCTTTTTCTCATACCTGATAGATTAAATTTCAAGATAAATTAGATTGGCTTAAACTAAGAGGATGACTTAGGAACATACAAGAAGTGCAGAAGTATGCAGTCAAGCTTTCTTGCTAAATAAAAACATTTTATTCCTACATCAGCATGAAACCTAGCACAACAAAAAAACCCAAATGTATAAAATCCAAATGTCCTTGACTCCTGGCAAACTATTTTTGGTGAAGCCCATTGTTGTCCCAAAGCCCCTGGGAAGACAAGGACTTGAGTCTCAGGCTGAACCACCTGCCCATTACCAGCTTACAGACAGTGAAAATTTTTGGTGTCAATTCCTGTAACAACTTGGTAAGGTCTTCAGACCTCTTCCCCGGCCTTCCATCTAGGATGGAGCACACTCCTGAACCCTGGCTAACCATGAGGCTGAAGCAAGCCACAGCAAACCCTTGTAAATGGCACAAAAGCTGCGATCTTCTGTTTTGCACTTCTCATAGAGGCCTCAGCTGTCCTCCTCAAAAGGAAAACAAGTCCTGCCTCAAGCTGTGCACCGCGTATTCCACTCTTCTGTAACACCAAGGCCATTACACAGCCCTGGCTCCCCAGATCTCTTCCTCTATTTTCCTCAGTGTCATTTACTCTTTATCTTYACAGCCATCAGTCCTGTGCGATAAACGCTAAGATCTCCCACATAGGTACTATTGTTTTCTATTTATTTCTGCCTTACCACACACTTATACTTCTCTCCATGTGGTGGTAACACACGTAGATGCAGTTCTTGTGGAAACTAGTTAGCATTAAAGGGGGGGGGGGGGGGGGGGGGGGGGGGGAGAGAGAAACAGGTGTAGCCAGAGAAAAGTGCCTGACGATACAAGCAGCGAGAACACAAGATGGCCTAATGTGCTGCCAAAGGAAACAGGGATAGAATCATCCAGACAAAGCAGGCAGCTACATTTATAGCTCAAACTGCATCTGCGATCCCATTTCAGCAGCTCGGATCTCTGCTGCTGAAAAAAAAGCAGGTGGGGTTAAGGATGACCCTCAGGTAATGGGTACAGACAATCCTCTCTCACAGTGTGATGGAAGTTCACACGAATTGACCAAAATTTTAAGTACCTCCAAACCAGAAGAGAAGCTAACACTTCATATGCCTTTACAGTTCTACCATCACCCCTAGCACTGAATAGGTCCAGTCTCCAGAACTTGATGTAGCACCATCTTAAAACTATACAAAAATTGATACCTCCCTCCTCTCTGCTCTTAAAAGTACTGTACTACACTGGCACAGCAGAAGTGAGAACAAGGAGGTGACTCTTCTTGCCCTGTCACAGCACGTACCTTTGTACCCTGCAGGAGCAGAAGGAAGCCCCATAGTCATTTGAATGTAGGAGATAAAGAAGAGAGGCTCTAGAAACAGAGCAAGGCTGGAGGGATGTCCTGACTGCAGAAATGGTCCAAGGTGGAAGCAGACTGGAAAGAATGCTCCTTCTCTTGCATCTAACAAAAGAACAACTCCGGGTTTTCAGAAAACCTGGTAAATCAACGCTTCTGTTACCAAAAGGTAACTTGCATTATTTCCTCCCTCTGCTATTGCTGGTCCCTAGGCAGCAAAAGTCTACTGAAGTTCCTCCATAACCCAGGCWGCAGCCAGCTATACCACAGACCTGAACCCCGCTAGTGGCCTAAGCAAAAGTCAGCACAAGTCTGCAAAAGCTATTCTGTCACATGCTTGTGCATTCTTCAAAACGGTAAGTCCAGGATTTTTCTGGATTTTGAAGGAACAGAATAAGATCAGACACAGTATTTAAAAAAAATTATGATCATGCTAGTAAGAAACAGTACCTTAACAGGAATGCAAAGGACAGAGGTGCACCTATTCTAACATTTTTAATCCGCAGCATTTCACAAACTCTAACTTACATTTATATCAGAATATACCTCAGAGACAATAGCTTCCATGGTGATCCTACCTCACCACGGTTTGACAATTGTTCTATATTCCATGGACCACAAAAACTGAAATGGTAAAGGCCAGCTGGGCTGCTCAAGTTGGACAGWAGAAAAAACAGGGGCCAGACAGAATGTAATCCAGCCCTGCTCTTATTTGCAGATCAGACATAGGCAACAAGGTACTCCTGCTATGTTACAGGGGGGGAAAAAAGCCCCACCCAAACAAAAAATCCCAAATCACAAAAAAAAAAAAAATTAAAAAAAAAAAATTAAAAAGTCAGTGTGGCACACAGTATGATAAATAAAGATGTTTATGATGTCTGACAGCACAAAAAAGATTTAGATCCAAGTAAACGACAAAGAACACAACACGTTTTGTTTGAAGCGTGCCCGTGGTGTGAGCTCGGAAGGGCTGCATTTGTAGGCAGCAAACCTCTGAAGCAGTTACAGAGGTAACGCCAAAGGACTACCGATAGAAATCTTTGAAACTGGCCATCCATTTCAGACACAACCATACTAAGCCCTCTCTATTCTTCCACTAATTCTTTAAATAGCATTCAAATAATCTTTTCATTTTCCCTCCTTACTTCAAGCTGAYGACTTCTCTGTATTTTATTTTATTTATTTTTTAAGTCTTTCATAGCAATTAGTTTCCCTAACAATTTCTTATTGCTGGCATGAAACATCTTTAGATTTCTCCCTGGAGGGCCATTCCTCCTGCCTCCATAACCGATTTCTTGAAATCCGGGGGATCCCTAATTAATCTGAGAGATACTTTCTGTAAGGGATGTATGACATTCAGAGTTACAGTAACACTGCCTTTGGTTATGTTTTGGCTTTGTTTTAATCTTTAATACTGAACTTTACTTCAATCTAAGAAGAGCTATGTGAAGTGACTGTTAAATGTCCTTTATTTTCCTCTATCTTGAAGATATTTGTTAACATTCTAAACAACCTGCACACTTCCTAAAAATTACCTTGGCTGATTCTGCACAAGCACAAACTAATAGGTACAGGATATTAAGTAGCACATTCCAATTCCTATCACATTCATTGACTCTTGGCTCCAGACACATCGGAAACCTGTGCCCCAGAAAGCTGGGATACAAAGGAAGGGATCTATGAACAGTGCAACTCCAGATCATTTGCATGCGAGAAGGGATGAAATCCTTTTCCTTTAAACATGCTGAATTTGCCTTGCAACCATCCTGTAATACCACTTTGCAAATGCGGTGTGTTTTAGTAATCTAGAAAAGAAGCAACGTCAAACTCCCTTAGATCTTAACAAATTTGACAGAAAGGGTTATTTTTTTGGGTTCCCCCCCCATTAAACAATATGCTGATCCTTTTCCTTTTCTTTTTATTAACTCAACTACTGACCCGTTTCCTGCTGTATTTTAAAACTTATTTCTTCCTATGAATAGTAAGGGRAGACACACATATTAAATCACACCTTTGAATGAATGCATCTCAGGCTATCTGCCCTGTTTATCTCATTTCAAAACCCAGACTTCCTTCTCATGACCTACAAAGCCAAAAAAAGCCTCTCGTTCYGCCAGTCAGATTGCAGATTGTTGTGCTCTACAGATCCCTTATCCCAGCAACTAAGAAAATTAGCAAAATCACATAGGTTTGTCTCTTTTGTGGGTTTGGGTTTTTTGTTTTTGTTTTTTTTTTTGTTTTTTTCTTTCTTTTTTTTTTTTTTTTTACTAAGTCTCAAAGTCAGTAAGTTCTATAAATTTCCATTGAACATAAATTCTAACAAGTGTTGAACTTATAGCTATTACTTTAACATCTTTAATTTTCCTAAATATCTTACTTTATAATGAAGGTGTCCCACCTCCAAAAGCTTTCCCTAAACCAAAATGCTTATTTTCAGAAGAGACATGTGACTAATACCTGATCTGAGGGGATACCTAAAGACTGATAGCTCTTTTTTCTTTTCTTACTATTTTCCTCTCCAAAGAAACATCTGACCATTTCTGTAGCTTGAAAAGGTGGCAAGACTCAAGACGTTCACCCAGGAAGTGTATTTACCATGTGCCTAATCAGCATATTCTTACCGTCTGGGTATATCTGAGAGCACAGCCTGCTGCCATACCCCTCAGCTATTGTTGTGTCCCAACATGAGCAAGAGTCACACATGAGGGTGCAGAAAAACTGCATGGCTTTGAGGCCTGACAGAAGCTGCTCTGGCTGCGTCCCCTTGAGGAAAAATGGTTTATTCTGCTCTCGTGAGCCAAAGTCTGCAGAATCCAATAAAAAAGGGCATGGTTACTCTAAGTGTAAGCTACAATATGGCTTTCCCTCCACTGAATTCAACTGGATTTTACCTCAGCAATTAACCCAAAATATTTTACCTAATGAAAACAAGACCAGTGTTCACGATATTCACTGTCTGTACGCTTGGTGTTTGCTCTCTTCAGAGATCTTGACATAAAAACTGAATACAATGAAATAAGCCCAAAAATTCAGTGAGCTTTAAAACTAAACCACAGACAGGTGCTGAATTATTTCTCCATAAAGAATTAGATTTGAAAAATCCATTGTACAAGTGAGGACTTGCTCAGTTTAAGAAAAAATAATTTCCTTTTTATGACATGCAGAAGGGTCCTGACACTGCAAAGTGTGTGCTGGGCATTTTGCTCAATTTAGTAGGACCTAAGTGCATGATATACTGGAGGATTTCACCTAATCTGTTACCAAATGAAGGCTGTATAAAAGGATCTGATTTCAACTCTACGCCTTCAATATTATAAGCAAAAAAAAGACATGAGCATGGTTTTCAGTACACACCTGCAAAGAAAYACACACAACCAGCAAAGAAATAGATGGTCTGGCATTCACCCTCACTTGCCTAAGTAGGCTAACATGGTATTGTGATAAAATTGTTAACAAAGGAAAATAGACACGTCCAAAATCCACAGGGGATATTATTTTGATTTTCTTATTCTTCCTCATATTTCCTCTCAAAATTTAAACTTTGGATATTTGACAAAGGACATCATGAAAATTTTCTCCCTAGCTTATGATTTGTAATTTATGCAGGCTTTCATAATATGAATAATGAAATGATGCTTTGCATAGTTTTATTCCTATGGGTTATAAAAGGAAGAGCATTGGCACTGTCCTGTCATTGCAAATGGTCCTGAATTTCTGACATCTCACTTCAATTGATGTTAATGAGAAAAAGAATACTCGGGCAAAATCTGCTGTTGGCACAGCATACAAGAAAAAAGCCTCACAGAATCCCAAAAGGGGAAGGGARGAAGCAGGCAAATCTCTAATGGATAAAGTAACAGAGTTTTGAAAGATCTTTACAAGCTGTTAAGTAGCAGTTGGTGAAGAGACAAAATAAAAAGGATTACCTAAATGGCCTCACAAGATTTGGGCAGGACCCAGACCTTAATTCAGTCCCCCGCCCCTGCAATTTGTATGTGCCTGCACTATGCGTTTCAGCTGAACAGATTAACACAAAAAAAAAAGTGGTCTTACTCCATCTGAAACCATTAGAGAGGTCTGACAGTTTCTTTGGATAATAAAAGTTAAGATATTAATTTCAACAATTTTTGCCTTAGAATACAATGAACTTTACCCAAAGAAAATGGCAAACCTTCTGAGGTTCAGCCATCACGGCTAGTAAGTACTGCAATGAATCAAATTGATTAACTGGATTCCCTATAGACTTCCAAAACATTTCCTTGTAATTCACAGGCAAACATACATATGTGCCATGAGCTTGTTAGATAGATGACAAATGAAGAGAAAAACCTCAGTGTACATACAGCTGTTCCGAGTTGGAAATCCCTGATTTAGAATTCGAAGTCTTGGGAACTCCTCTGGCACCATTTCCTCCCATGAACACTTTGGTGAGAATGCTGAATTTCTAGATGAACACTGCTCATTTGCAAGTGGTTTCCCCTCATCCTGCTAGTATCAACACATCATTAAACTCATTAAGGATCATCAAGTAATTACTTCCAAAATTACAGGTAGCTTTCCTGTGAAAAGTCAAATGTTACCAGTTAGACTGAAAAACTGAGGTGAAGGAAGAAGGATCAAGACCCCCACAAAAAATCGAGTAATTCAAGGAAGATAAGAGGCCTGTGGGACCCCTCACTGTTTCTGTGAACCCACCAAGTCCTAATCAGCTCTCAACTTCTACAGAAGCACCTGATATGCAGGAGAATCCCAGGCCCAGGGCTGACAGGTTCCCCAACTGGGACCCATTTCTGAAGTTTGTAAAGGACTTAATGAGTGGTTGTATTGTTTTGTCTGGGGAAGGGGGAAATGTATGTGTGCTGTAGGGAGAAATMAAGCACAGCTCGGAATGTTAACAGTTATTCTAAGCCATCCTTGGCTACACCAAGGAAGGAACATATCAGAGGACAATGTAACAGAGTCAATCATGGTAACTACCTGTTTTACCAGAAACAGATTGTCTGTAGAGAAGAGGGTTTGTTCATTACAAATCAATAAGGCACTCATTAAGACTTCAGGAAATTATTCTTTCTTTCAGAGACGCATTTCAATATCTACAGTGAAGCTACTATATATTTTCTAGAAATATACGCATTAAATATAACTTAGAGGAATTAACATTTCTACGATGCATTGAGAAATAACGTACTGTTTTAAACATCCAGCAGTTATCTATTTCTTACTTGCAGGCTAAAGGACTCAAGGGACAACTGACTAGGGCTCTATTTTTAGTTAAAGACGTTTAAATGATGAGTAAAGAAAGGTGGCTAATATACCTTTTTTTGGTCATTAAAAATTATTTTATATTAAAAAAGAAGTCCTGCTGTATTGCTGCTTCTTCAGAGAAAGTGTATATACACATATACTTTAAGATTGTTATTGGCACCTGATAAAAACATGCCATTTTTTGCAGGTTGAAAAGTTTATTTCAAGAAGTTAAACAAGTGGCTTGCATTAAGAGTCTGTTCCCCATCAAAATAAGAATCCTATCGCTCCCACTCTGATTTCTGCCTTAGAAATTCCCCCTGCGTACGCAGAATGCACTATGCGTAAACCTTCTGTCTTTCCATCACAGTGCTGAAAACTGCCACATACACTAAGTTCTACTCAAATCGAATCAAATGGCTATTAACGAATAGGCATCTAGTTGCACATCTTCCTTCACATTCTCCTTATGCCCCGTGATGAAGCCACTGATGTGGAAGGCTGCTTCCCAAGTTCTRGTCATGAAATATATAGGAGCCCGGGACTGCATGTGTGTGCATTTCAAGGATGCGGTCTTTTTCTAGCATTAAGACTGCCCTTGAAACCRTAGCAACTCATCACCCAGTGTGATGTCAAACTATTTCAGCTTCAAAGACTAATGCATTCCTTGGGACACCATTAAAAAGAAAAAGACAGTTTATTGTACCATTTGTTGAAGGACTAAGTAAACCTGCTTCTTATAATAAAATACTGGGTAAATACCATTTCTTAAAGGCCTTGTAATTCATTAAAACAAAAACCATCCCCCAAAACTTTAACGAGAATATGTCAAACCAAGGGAAAATCCTGCATGAAAGTTCCCACTGAAATTAAGGAGTTTATTGGTATATTATCTTAACTACACCATAAACGGGGTAAGTTGAGGAGTCTTCTCATAAAAACTGCAGATTTGGCAAACAGCATTTTACCCTGCAGAGTGTTCAGATGACATTGTATCAACTAAGCTCAGAAAGGCCTTGGAAAAGAAACCTCTTTTAAGGTACTTAAGTAAGTTGGTAGTAGCTGGGYGAGTTCCAGACAGAGTGAACGAAGGGGTTAGAATGAAGCACAGATGATCCTTTCCCTCAGCCATCCCTGGCTGTCTCTCCCACTCAGCTGYCAAGCAATTTGCAAAGAAAGGAAACAAGGAAAGCGTATCGTTTTGTTCCCAGGCTTCTGCTTACCTCAGATTCCAGATCACAGTAACTGTTGACTGAGCCTTCATTTACCTAGGGAAATCCCTCATCTTACCGATGAGCCCATAAAACCAGTCTCTAGCTGGTGATAACTCTGAACAGCCTCCTCTCAGGCCTTCTCTTGCAGAAACTGCTCCCATTCAATTATTTGCTGCAGCTGGAGACCCTCCCTTCTCCAGATTTCATACTTCTGGCAGTGCAGATGTTAGATAATATTGCCAATATATCTCCATCTATAGGACAATTAAGTGCTTCCTATTTTAGTCCCCTGGGAGAGCTGGTGTAACTTTACCACAACCATTCCCCCACATCCCTCAATTTCTGTCTTTCTGTTCCGAAATCTATGAAAATAGTTCTGCTTAACTCTTTAGCCAAGTACAAGTGCAGATCCACCCCTCCATTCTCTCTCCTCTTGTACACCCACTTGTGTACAATCAGTTGGGTCTCTTCTGAAGTCAGGGAYGGGAAAAGTGATGAACATCACTTTGTGAAATACATTATACAACAAGCAATTTATTTCTTCTAATAATAGTCAATTAGAAGGCAAGCAGCTCTTAAACCAATTAGCCAGCAGTTTCCAGCTGGAAAACTGGAACCTGACTTCATACAAAACACTACTACATTCCAAAAGAGATGGTGTTCTTGTCCAGCTCCAAGGTGTGGGTACCTACTGTCCTTTTCTCAGCAGTTTCATTCCACCTAGAGCTTGACAGCACAGGAAGAGACCCAAACTTGTGTTCAAGTATCTATCCCCAGAGCTGCCTCAAGGCACAGACAGAGTAGCTGGCCGCCAAGAACAGATGCCAGCTGCTACTCCAGCCGCAACAGCTTCTCTCCTGCTTGTAAGTGAATAGGTTGGAGTTTGGAGAGCAGAAAGTCCTTACTACATGCCCCCTGAAAACCACACAAGAATACTTTCGCCATGGAGCGGCCTTCTTGCTTCCCATGCAGCTTCCATTTAGTGTTTCCCTCTGATACAAGGTGGTGCCTCTCTCTCCCATTTGGCAGCTGCCCAACAGACAGAGGGAAGTGACAGCAGGTCGCCAGGAGGAGGCTGCGGCTCACAGGGTGGGGATGGAGGTTCTGGGACAGGAGTGGGGAAGGGAGAAAGTATGCCAGGAAAGAAAGAGAGGAGATGAAAGGGTGACTACCACCCACTTAACACCCTCTCGAAATATTTTGCATCCCCCAAGTTCCACCCACACCAACCCTACACTCCATCTTCTTCCCCTTTGGTGTCATACATCTCACCCCCATTTCAAAATGGGATTTTGCCTGTATGACTCAGCCTCGGGCTGTGCCCCTCTTGGCTGAACTTCCTCACCGGAACACACGCCTTCCATCTAGCAACAACATTCCTCCCACTCGAGACTACAGAGCAAAGGTAGTACGATGTGGGCACCTGTTTGTCACTTCTCTTGGATCTGTTGTCTCTGATTGCAATTTTAASTGTTTCTTTTTGAAACTCAGCAGAAAATTTTTCAATATATTTACCATTCCAGCCAATGAAGGGGCCTTAATTTTTATTTTCCCCTCATTAAAGACAAACCTTTGTCACAAACCAGTCAGAGCATGACCAAACCGTGTCTGTGCTGAAGGTCAACTGAAAAATATCAGTTGTTCTTTCTCTTACGGCATGCTTCTGCTTTTGTACATACTCTGATGGAAACGATTCATGAATTTCTTCCGCATGTGGGAAAACCTCTTTCCTTTTCTCTTTCCTAACAAAACATTTTTCTTCTTAAAAAAATATATTCTTCCTACTCAAAACAARATGGGATATAAAAGTACAGAATATGCCTTATTTCTGGTGGATGTGAAAAGATGTCTTTTATTAGGATACACATCATCACTCGTCTATAAAACAATTTTCCCCTCTTGGYGATAGAGCTGTTTGCTCAATTTCCATTAATGATTCTCACCAAGGTTTTAACTTCTTTTTACTTGACTACTGATCTCTTGAGGCACACCAAGGGTTTCTTATATTTGGAGAACAATTCTGTACTTCGCCATTTCCATTTATTAAGCCAGACCTGGAAACCTGGATGAAAGCTCAACCGATTAGTTTCTACTCTTAAGTATTTCAGAGAAAATCCCTCCACCATTTGTAAACCAGAGGAATTCAGTGACTTGTCTCACTATCATTTCTCCTATTTTCCTTTTGAACTCCCACTCCAAACAGAAGAGCTGTATGCTCCTCCCCTAATTTTACTTATCAGGCAAATGTTTGAGGTATATTTGAACTTCCGTTTCAGGTCAGTGTGATAAAGGAAAAAGGAGTACCTAAAACACTCTGCCAGAAAAAAACTACTTTTCTTAACTCAAAAATGTGACATTCTAAAACTGCCTGTAGTTCAATGACAGCTATCAGACAAATTGCAGTGGTGTCTGGGGGCTAAGATACTGATACATCATCTCTTTGGGCAATATAATAAGGAACAAGTGGAGGACAACACTAAAAAAAGAATTCAACTAGTCTGGAATATCAACATCAAGTAGAGAGATATCCTCTGGCACCAGGAGGTTTAGAGTTCATTTCTTTGGAATATATCAACTGGAAATATCAAAGCGATATTGCAGGAGCAAAATTTTTAATGCTTAAAGTCACTGACAAAAATATTGATATTTTTCAAGTACCAAGAATAAACCGAAGCATCCTCTAAATACTCATGTGACTGAGAAATCACATACAAGAACCAAGACTTCATTTGGGATTTCCGTGGAGAATAGTGTCAACCAGGTGTGTGTGTGAACAACAGGCTTCTATCTATCTCAGCTCATCAGAGCTTAGTTTCTGATAGCCAAATGGAAAGATTTTTACTTGCAAACGCACAGCTTCCCAGAAGAGTTGGAAACTGCCACATACTGTGTGTTTATGTATGTTAGAAAGACAGCAGATGCTGTGAGGACTCTAATATATTTGGGAAATGAGAATTCTATTTACTTATGACATTACAAATGCACCTGTCCTAAAACCAGATCCTTCAATGAAGGGTTGGTGGTTTTTTTTCTCTGAACTGAAAATGTGGTAATTTACAGAATTGTGATATGACAGGAACAAACTATAATGATAATTTAGTCTAATCTGCAAGAAATCTGCAAGATAATGTACGTTAGAACCTTATAAATATATATTTTAAAAAGTTCTTTGCTTTTTTTTTTAAATCTTAACTTTATCTTTTATGCTTGTATTTTTATCATGTTTGGTATGGTTGCACCAGGGACCAACACAAGATGGTTGTCACCACATGAATGAATATTAGAAGACAGCCAAAGAATGGAGATCCAGATACACAAGATAATCGGTGCTGCAGCCTTTTAAAAGGTTTTGAGATTTATATAGCTAACAAGAATATCCTGTATTATGTTGCACAGAATTCAGTAAACGTGGAAGGGATAGAAATCCAAATGCTTCACGGCAGAAGCCAGTCTTCAGCTGAGATGGAAAAAACATCACATATGGCCACATGACTCCCTAATTGGGTGTTGTAGGTTTTCTTACACTTTCCTTCACAGCAGCCAACACAGGGCATTGTCAGATAAAAGAGACTAAATAGGGCAGAGATTMGATTCAATTACATAATTTTCATCTGTATGGAGACAGCCTAAATTTTGGGGATATCCACCTTTAATGCAGCAGCTGTTTTAAACACGTAAGTAAAACAAATCCAGTTCAAAGCAGTGCGCATTACTGCCTGTATTTCATGCTGAATCATCATAATGTCTTTCTAAAAAGAAGAAAAACGAGGATTTTCTGTTCCAATGTACCTTCAGTTCATCTTGTTCCCTTTTTCAAGCCCTTGTATTGCAGTAGGAGCACAGAACGATGAAGTCACACTGCTGACCTGCCCTTTAACAGGACCTTAACTTTYACACTCCTCTGTATTCAGCCAAGCTAGAGAGATGAATAGCTACTGTAATTTCTGTCATCTTTAACTCTGAAAGCCAGAGTTTATCTTGGTTCCACTTCATATTTTTCCTAACCTTCCCTTGTTTCCCATCTTTCATCTGCTCTCCATTTCTGTTTTCACCAATCACTTTTCTTCTACACTACCTATACTTTTGTAAAGTCATCTCCTGCTCACACACTAATTTGCACGTTACTTACAATCCCTCCCTTGATAGRGCCAAGTAATTTTTTTTTAAACTAKTATCTTAATAGTCCTTTTTCCAGCTTGTTTATGTAAAAGGACATTCTGAAAATTACTCTTCCTGCACTGCTATCCATAATCTGCACCAGACGGCAGTGTTAAACATAGCTGTTGCTAGGACAGTTTCAGCATGAGCTATTTATCAAGACAACAGTTGTTGACTAATTTGCTAAAGGTAGTTGGGGAGGCTGGCTACCTTCTTTCTGCTTCTGTCCCTCAATACTCAGATAGCTCTCTTCCACTTACCACAATTGATTCCTCTGCCCTACATATGTGCAGATGATATTTACCCCCTGCTTAATTGTTTCCATCTATTTCCTGTATTCTTGGATAAGTTATGCAGCAAGGAAGAGACATTTGTGTACGGCACTGCTGTGTTGACACCATCCACTGATAAAAGTGAGAAATCGGGTCACTATTGAGATGCAGTAAATGCACACATAAAGTACCCATTCAGGGGAAAGGGAAGGAGAGAAAAAAAAAAAAAAAAAGGGGAAGATAGTCTTTGAACAGCAATAAATTTTAATCTATGAGCTAGTTTCACAGCTACTGTGATTCTCCAGTCTCAAATCTGTGTTCAGCAATGCTTGCAATATAACTCTGGGCAGAAAGAACCAGCTCTGAATCTCATGACTGAGTAGATTTAGTATCACTATTACCCAACAATTTACTGCAGAAGACAACAAAAAGATTATTAAATCTTCATCACTCAAATTATCGAACAAGTGAAACTGAGTGCACACCACTGATGAGACAGAGAAATGCAAAGGATTACAAGGGATGAGATTTGTCTGATGTGAAGAAAAATGATACAAATAAAGACGCTCCACATTATGCATTGTAGTAACTCATAATAACCAAGAATGTTATCAGTGTTATCTACAGGATTCAAAAAACATAGTAACACGAAAATGCTTGCAGCCGAGTTATGGCAAAAACACTTAAATTATAAAAACCCCTAAAATATAATTAATCCCATACAGTTATATTTATTCCCTTTTAGTTTCGACCTTAATAATGTGAAGAAGCAATATTCTTAAGAGTGTTGCTTTTACACATATTAGTATAATAAACCTGACAAACTTGCCATTATTGCAGTAAGCTCATTGCCTTCATTCATACCACAGCCCCCTGTCCACCCTTCTGTGGTGCTATCAAAGGACCTTCAGGAACCCGACAATACTGACAAGTATTGTGAGGCACTGAGACACCAACCCACTTGTGCGTGACTGCATCGGAAGTCTGCGACAGAGCTGGGAACAGCGTCCCACAGCTTCAACATACATGCCATAACCACAGAACAATACTTCTCATAAATCAGTAGAACTCTATGAAGCTTAGGAAAGTGCCTCTGTACCCCATCAATTCACTTTCCCCCAATTTCTTCTCTAAGTTGAGAAAATCTCCAGGGACAGGTACACCAAATCTTATGACAGGGTTGTGCACGTGCATACGTACGCACCCACTTGCGAACATCCTGGTACAATACATCTTTCAACACTCTATCAAACAAGTCATTTCTATTCAAGTGGAACATTGTATAAAAACAACTGGAAAAGCACAATGCAGAAGAGTTATTAAAAAAACCAAAACCCTTCACTATGAGCCTTAGACAGCAGGTAATTTTAAACAAGGTTTCATTTAATAATACACATGAAAACATGTCCACACGTGAACAAAAACAACAACACAAAACAGACTGAGCACAGGGGTGGGAGGGTGTTGTATAAAGATGACCTAATTCGATCCCACAGCACACAACCTGTGTGTAACACAGAGCACGATAATGGCTCTCAAGGAAAAGTGGTTTCATACAGTTTTTAAATCAACCTTCATAAGTGGGGTTTTTTTTAAATCACCASCTTCATAAATTAAAATGAATTAAAATTATAAAAATTAATAATAAGAGAACTCAGGTTTTTAAAATAAACAAATTTTCAGCTGGGCAGAAAATCAAAACATACATTTGGCATTTTCACAAGCCATCCAGGAAATAACACASGTCTATTTTTTATTTTGTCTCCTGCTCCTGAGCTATGTCTCTTAATGCCAAGAAGCTCCTTTAGAAAAATGCAGTAAAATAATCACTTACCTCTTTGGGGCAGAGCTGCAGATAAAATGACAACTCGTAAGAAACAAAAGCTAATGCAGTTCAGTTACAGTGACTGAAATTCATGTTTCATGGAGTATCAGATGTGAGTGTAGTAACAAGAAGGACCTCCACAGTACCTAATGACTACTAAGTAACACCGATAARGCTTCTAACACATGCTAGGTATTTGAAGAGAAGATAGACGTCTAAATATCTTCAATAACATTGTCCTCTSTGGGACTTTTATGCCAATTTTTTCTGTATGAACCACAGTTTTCACTCTAAAAATCCTGCAAGTCTTGACGGATGCCAGCCACAGAGCACACTATCTTTCATATTCCAGCTAAATACTCCCAAGGATAAAATTCACCTCAACACAGAAGGGTTCTCAAACCACAATTAAAAATATCCCTACATCAAGGAAGGCTGAAAGAGTCCTAAAAGCACAAGGGCTTTGTGTTAATCAGCCTCTCAGTTTCAGAGTAAGTTCAATAAATTAGCAATACTAATGGTAAAATGGAGAATCTTGGATACAAGGGAACAAGCTATATGGTATTTTCTCATCTTACTAATACTTCTCATTTTATACTTTCTTATTTGTATAGTTGAAAGTTGAGCATAACCATGTTTTTCACTGAAAAGGCATGAAGTTTATCTACTATGATGACATTTTTAAGACGATCTATGTATTATTTCAAAAAAACGGGCTTTGTCATTGCTGGTGTTGTGGAGAAAGGTATTTGGCCAGCAAAACATCATGAAAAGCATCATGTTCATGAAAACATTGTATAGCTTTGTAGTGAAAGAGTCTATGCCATTGGTGACAAGATAAATACGAAGGAGGAATGGTCATATCCACAATCACAATTATTTAAGAAGTAGGGGCTCATTTGAAGAGCATCTCAAGACATCAGTGAAAAAATTTTGTTCTTAACTAAATCTCAGAACATCAAAGTAAAAAATTACTGCTTTTATTATCCTTCCAACAACTTCAGCTGAAATTACACCAGAAATGCAAAAAGTATTTTGCCTACTTCCAAAGCAGAACTAGAAATCAGGCCAGTTCCACTTTCTGTGTGTTTGATTTTTCACACTGCAAATCAGATCCATAAATACAGTGGCAGGGTAGGACACAGTAGCTCAGTGCTCTCATATTATTAGAAGGGACTGGGGCAAAGGACTTCATCGGAGCCTGACTAATAGCAGCACTGACATAAAAGGAATAGATATCTAAAGGAGAAAAAACATCACACACTTAAAGAGAACGAGAACAGAAACTTATGCTGTTAGAACACCTGAGAAAATGAAGCACAGAAAAAAAAATTCTACAAGCCTGATAAGTATTTCTTCAGACTTGTGCAGTTTCTTTAAACAGAATGTTTGCCACAACAGTTCACACCACTTATTTGTCAAACCCAGCTTCCCAGCAGAGGGCAAAATGCTACTTCTGTATCTGCTGTTCAAGCTGCGTTAAGGGACACCAAAAGAGGATGAACAGCTGATGGTCCTGAAAGTAACAGCTCCCAAAGAGGAGAGAGGGCACTGGAACACTGCCAGGCTCCCCTGCCCGGACAGCGATGGAGTCAAGAAGATAGAAGACAAAGAAGAAAAACTAGCTAGCTTCCTCCTGGAGATGACACAATACGGCATCTGCTCCCCATCGAGTCCATAGCTGGTCTACCTCCGTTTGTGAAAATAAATACTATGTCCCTATGCTTCTCCATCATCGACACAGCATCGACAGCTTCTCGTAAGATGACATTCTGTAGCAAATTAGTTAGTGATTTTACTTTGCAGAAGAAAAAAATCTTTACAGCTGCAGAGAGTAAACAGCATCAGTAATTAAATTATATCACAAAAAGGAAATCTAAAAGAAAAAGAGAGAAAAATATTTGTAGATAACAAACACCACATTCAATATTAACAATTCTAAAACAGATGAGCACATGGAATACACTGTAAATAATTTAGGAACCAGTGCCCTCATTAATGATTTGATACTGTTAGAATGTTGCTTATTCCATTTCCCCCCCCATCTTCCACTCCCCAAAGTGGTTTTATATTTATATAAGGCAAAATATGTATTTTGTCCTTGCCTTATGATAAAACATTGCCTGAAGGACTTAAATGCTACTGTGAAAATAGCCCTTACAATCCCTGGATTTGCTGATTTCAGGACAACAGGATACATTGACAACACCTTATCACAGATGCAATCCACTAGACAACATGAATAGAGATCACTATATCCAATTAGAGAGTATCAAAGATAATAGAGTTAGATTTGCAGAAAATTTTCAAAGATGTCATATCTTTGAACAAAACTTATTAGGGCGCTCCATCAGCCGTTTGAACAGTTTTAATGAAGTCGAAGCTCAGCTAAATATGGAGTTATTTTACTCCATGATTAACTTTGAAGAATTTTATTTTTGAAGCCTTAACATCCTGTAATTCAAAAGAATCCTTAACACATTGCAGTAATTCAGTATTCAGTAATGTATGTTACAAGTTTTACTTTCAGAAATGGTCTTGATATATAGCCAAATGCTGTTAACCAATGGGTGCACTTTCATTTATTGCTACTGGCTTCTTTAATATTTTAAATCTCTCAAAGAAACCATATTCTTAGCTCCTCATTCAACACTACAGCGATACATTTGAAAAATGCCCTTATTTTGGCAGCCAGCTCTTCTGCCTGCAGTGTTTGCTGCATGTTAACATTTACCTACAGCAGCGCAAGTCAACTCAAATGCCAAGGTGCAGGCCCAGTCCAACCAAGATATTTCTGTGAAAAGATGAAGCATGTGCAATTATTGATACTTACAGCTATTTGAAGCTACATCTTAACATCGTCTTAATTCCACACTCTCGCTCACTTAATTTGGGTCTCTCTAAAATTACTCAAAATGCATACTAAAGGTGGCAGCTAGCAACCTATTCCTACTTTAACTGCAAGATTGATTTTTTTTTTTAAGTCTCCAGGACACTAAAGAAAAATATTAATGCCACTGCTATTTTACCAACACTTTCCAAGAACAAAACTAAAACAATCACACAGATCACACCAATGTATGATACGAAAKAATGGATTTCAAATACAAAGCCCAACAAATAGCTTGGCTAGATTTCACAAACCTTGTTTAAAATCACACTGTTTGGCACGATTTAGTAGCTCAGGACTGAAATGACCTCTTAAGAGCGCATGCTGTTAGCACACMACCTTTCATCCTAGCATGAAAAGACTTAATGCTACAAAGTATACGGTATTTTAAAAACAGAGTATATTGCGTCCCACTTCTAAGCCAGTCCTCTTGCCTTCTTGGTTTTCTTCAGCTTCAGTACTACACAATACATTAAAAAGAACAAGGAATGAAAAGATCACCTATAATAGCTGAAATAATGAGCACTAYATAAGTAATTACCTACAAGCAACAAAGTAATAATTCTCATCCTTAACACCACAAACTATTTGCAACGTATGTTTTTGAAGGTTATGCAGGCACTGTACGTGGTCTTCGCAAGATTTCCTTTCGAGTAAAACTTAGAAATTTCAATTGGGACGAGGATATATTGTATTCAAGCCATAAAGATACAGCAAAAAAAGCAGAGAGTCACTTCTCAAACCTGTTAACAGAGAGCAAGGATTTCTCACTGAAAGCACCAACTGAAGATTTTGAGATGTCCCAGTGGCAACATGTGCAAAGACGCCTACCAGCCTGGAACTGCAGCTCTCGATAAAAATGACTGCTTTCCTATTTTTGGAATGGAAGTAACGCACAAAACCACTGCCATCAACTGAAGAGTTAATTTTGAAAAACATCTGTATTTTATTTTGCTTTGCAAAAAGCCTCCTTTCCGTAACATTCTTGGCTTTAATCCATATCCAAAAGTCACCCAGCCTACTCTTATAATATCACAGTAGGAGCTTAATGAAAGACTAGTGGACCCCTTCTTTTGTGACTCCGGAGTATCTGTATGCCTTTTCTTTCCCAAAGGGAAGCAACAAACAAAGAAAAAACCTCGTGTCAGGCTTGGGCTAGTTTTGTGGTGGCAGCCATGCTGGGAGTYGAGAGGCACGTATCCATCTTATACCTCCCATCACCCTGACATAGCATCACAACAGAGAGCTCTGGGGGGGGTCCAGCCTGCTAGAGAACACTGGAAGCTGTCCTCCATCACTTGCTCCTTGCCAGTAGGACACCTGCAGGGGTCTGACCGAAGGGAAAGCAACACAGCTCTGTCCCCCTGGCAGCTCTGTGACAGAACAGGAAATAAAGTCAGAGAAAAAGCTACTGGAAAGAAACAAGCCATAAGTAAGGAGGAGCAAAAACATTTCAGAGATGTTTGTTATTTCCCTCTTCTCTGTCTCTCCCCCCCCTCCTCTCACACGCACACTCCCTCCCCTACTTTCCCCATTATTATTATTGTTTTCAGCTCTCCTAACCTGTGGGGAGATATTTTGGGTAAAATGAGACAAGGCTATATGAAATGCAAGCTTCTGATGTAGACAAGAAATCATCTTTTTTCCCCCCAGAATATTTGGCTTGACACTTCAAAGGCTTATTTCTCACATTCACAGTGATTCTTCTATAAATACATCCATCTATATGCACATAGCGACTACAACAAATCCACGGTCACATAGGACTTCACAGTCATTACGTGCACACCAAACTGCAGCCCTACAGACCTCACAGTAAACCATGGGGAAGAAACTGTAGACCTTCCACAAACACCCCAGTTTGTGTTAATGGGCTAGAGAAAAATATCAGATGCAGTCTTCCTAGATACTGCTCCATGTTCCAATCATTATCAGACAATGGGGGCAGACYTACTCCTTTCACTAGAGGACAGGGGTCTTGGTTCACATCATACCTTACATGGGYATAAGGTACACAGAAACTCATCTTTTTGTCTGCTCAATCAGGAATTTACAGGCTACAGGAGAGAGTTTACAGCATGAAACATTGTGGCTCTTTTTTGGATAGGGGAATTATTTTTAAAAAGCAAAGATGCATTTGCACTGTTTTCCACTCTATCCCCGATAGCTCTGTGAACCTCTTATTTTTGCAGGGGTTATACTCTACTGCTGTCTGGTACCAGCCCACGCCCAAACCATACTATTAAGTCTTCCAAAATGAATAATAGATGAAAGGAGGTGCTGCTGAAAACAGTGACAAGCAACTCATCAAGAAAAGCTGTTTTTCCACACTAAGAAACCTCCTGCTCAAAAACACTAAGCCATACCTACCATCATACAGAGCATATTCTATTTACAGTTCATCTACCTGGTTTTAATCACATCAGAGGAGTCTAAATTCTAGGAGTGAATCCTTTTATCTTTAAAACCAAGAGATGTATCAGAAGTTAAAAACACAATATCAAAATATTTTCATCACATTTTGAGCTTCATCACAAAGATGTATTTATAGCATCAAGTCTGTTGTGCAGACTTTCTGAACCAACTTTTATAGAAGTGCCATACCTATGCAGTATTATCATATGAAGTATTATCGTATGAAGGACATTCTTCATTATTTGAATAAGCTCTGTGAGCTCTCCTTTTAAAAAGACACCACTCAGGAATTTAGCTCTCATTTTAGGTTTTGAAAAACAAGTATTTGTGAAAGGATGGGATACTTCACTAAATGCAGTATGATGTGTTCCCATTATTCTTTTTATTATAGCCCAATAAGCTTTTAAGATACTGGAAAATGGGATACTTCACTAAATGCAGTATGATGTGTTCCCATTATTCTTTTTATTATAGCCCAATAAGCTTTTAAGATACTGGAAATAAAAAAAAAAAAAAAAAAAAAAAAGGGTATTGTGCAACCTCCACTTAAAAACCCCAGTGCAACAGCTACCTGCACATTCCAGAGAAAAACATTGCTTAAGTAAGGGGATGTATTTAATGAGAAATATAGTTCATATTTGAATACATTCAAAAGGCCATATTTCATATATTGATGTTGTTTTCTTATTAATAATATATTGTAACRATATAGGTTCCATTCTGTATCTAACAGTTCCCTGGCCATCTTGTCAGAGCCACTTGAGTACTTTGCAAACCTGAAATTTGGGTACTTTGCGAACAAAACGCATTCCTCCTTACATTACTGTAGAGCGCTCTTCCCGCTTCACAGAGAACTAAAATAATCACACAGATCACACCAATGTATCTGCTTTCCCAAAGTCTCTGGGAAAGCAGAGAGCTGACTTGGATCACCCACCTTTCAACCTTGAGTTTATTCCTACTCTCTGCCCASGTACAGGAATCTGTCCCCAAGTGAGTCATGCACACTGCAGGCTAAAGATTCTCAATCTCTGCAAGCGCTGAAGCGTGGACACTCCTAAGGTCAGAAAGAATCAGCACAAGCACAATAATATTTTACAGTTTGTTTTTTAATCTAAACATGAATAAGATTCCAGATCCCAGCTATTGCAGCATTCACTCGYCTATGGTAACTTCTCATGAAGAAGAGGCAGACACTGCAAGTGAGAGTCAGAGACAGGCGCAAAACAAACCCCTCCATTCCTGCTCACTTGAGACATTTTTGCAATGTCTACAAGGTTTACTATTTCTTCCCTGAGGCAATGACTGGGACGCATTTTTCCATTCCCCCTTCAGCTCATCCAGCCACATTGCTCATCTCTCCTGGCATCTCTTAGCTCCTTGGTGATATCTGCTAGCTCTTCCATCTTCATCTTTCAGCTCAACCAGACATACCTGTTAGCTCTGTTATGATTGATCTAATTTTGACAATTAATAAACATGACACACTTAATGTCCTGTTACTTTAACACTGAGAATTCCTGGGAAGGCACTGTCTTTAAACAAGATTTTCATGAATTAAAATTTCATCAGAAACTAAACCAATCCTACTTTCAGGTACAGTAATGTAATTTACTGTCTCCAGCTAAATTGCCACATATCCACATTTCTAACATCACAGCGATACACACTCCAGAAAGTCTTCAAATGACAACAAACAGCCAATTCAGACATATGTGACTGCACTGGTGAACTGAATTGCATTCTGATAGCTGTCTCCAACTAACATGGTCAGAAAACAGGAAAACAGTGTGCATTCTTTATATTAAGCTCTGGAGCATAGTTGCTGATTTTATGACAAGTCAACTCCTGCAATACACAGTGTAATGACTCTGCCACTGTAGTGCACGATCTGTCATCAAACTACCTGTCAGGACTAGGGGACAAGAGTGAGTACCAGAGAGGAGGGAGAAAAAGTTCCTTGCCTCCATTCCTTAGAGACAACCTTGGGTTCTGGTAATAGGATGTGATCTGTCAAGCCAACAGAAGTTAGTCACTTCAACAAACCAAACTCAAGCCTGGGTAAGAAACAAAACCAATGGAAATAAAGAGCTGAGTTGTTTGTGCCAGCATTCCAGTAGGGATGAAACTACAGAGTGTCCTCAGGACAACTGTGCTGTAGACAGTTCGAGCATTTATGATCATCTGCAAAATCAACATCATATGGAAATTCTGCATCTTCTGTGCTGGGCATTTGGAAGTGGCCCAACCTCTGCACACCTTTGTGGAAGATACACGGAAGCTGGCATGGTAGTAAAATAACAGTGTGGCAAAAAAACGGTTAGTGTGATTCATGTTCTCCTCCTCTGCTGCACAGTGATAACATCTGGGAAGGCCCCAGCTCCTACTGGAAGCTTGAGACATACATGTAGTTAATACAGAAGAATGATAATGCTTCCATGAGCTTCACTTACTTTTAAAATGTATCCATAACCTTTTCTCTGACTCTTGCACATGTACCCACCATTTACATAAGATGCAAGTCTTTCTTCTTTCTGTGCAATATGCTTCAGAGTAGTGGATAAGTCACAGTTGCCTGAATCACAGAAGAGTATTCTCTTTCCAGTTGAGYGTGACTGAAAATGCAGCAGGTGAAAATGGAGCAGTGTAGTTTTTGCTGTTATTACCACATGGTCCCCTACACACACCATTTACACAGCTGTAATTGAACGGGGTGAATTTTCCACACATGCCGTGAGTGATGAGCTCTATTCTCCCCTCCTCTTGAAGTTGAGGATTGGTAAAACTGTAGAGGCACAGTCTCCTTTGATCGTAAGTCACCAGAAAGAAAACATACTGCTAAAAATGCTAGAGATTAACAGATTTTCCTGGARATTTTTTCCCAGTGTCTAGATTTGAGAATAAATTGCTAGGGCTTTGCTGTCAGTTTATCTTGTCATCCAGACCCTCCAATTGAGATTACTKCTGTTCTTCACTACAGACCATCTGTTTCCCTGTATAGAAAGGATGTATGCACACTGGCGTTCATTAGTGTACATCAGGAATGCCCTCTTCTTGCACAATAGCACCAATTAATTGCTGTTACTTTAAGCTCCGAGAGAGMAAAGTGGAGCCTAACACCACACATACACACAGTTACAAAAAAAAMCACTTTCATCTATAATTTAGGAAAGTGGATGCAGTTCAGCAACAGTTAAAGACTAATCTCTTATGCTTTTTGTGCATTTACATAATTGATTTGCTAGATAATGCACTCTRCTTCCTTATTTAATAAACATGTTAATGATTTCAGACAATTACTCAAAACTGCCTACAAATGTCTGCCTAAGAAACATAAAAAAAATTTAAAATGAAAACACACACCAAAAGGCACATCCTTCATATCACATTACACAAGATATTAAGTCAATATGTCACCCTGTCAACAGTCACTTGCTACCTGCTGTTATACATTTATTCAAACTCTCGTGTATTAGCYGGGGCGAAGGCACTGACTAGACACCCATGTGGGCTAAAAAAGAGAGCTCGAGAACAAAACTGGTGTGCTGTCAAAAGTCTGTGTGTATGTGTGTGGGGAGGGGAGCTGAGAGACAGAAGGAAAGGAGGAGGGAAAGAAAATAATGCAGGGTAGGAAGAGAAGATTAGAGAAGACATCTCTGCCACGTAGTCTCCTTTGGGCTACGGGGGGGAAAATTATGGAAAAACTAAGCTTGTTCTATTCTTCCCTCCACAGCTTGAAGAAGGCCCAGCAGACAAATGTATCACTTTGAATCTTGTAAGTCAGCACACATTTTAGCCACTCTTTTGTTCAGTTTCAAGGCACTAGAGAAACCGCTGATTGTAGGGCTGGGATTGGGGCCCACATCCCACCCGTGTCTCTGCTATCCCAGCCTGCAGCGAAAGCCCCAGCGCGCAGAGCTGCCGCCAGAAGAGGCGGGGGAGACGTTACTGCTAGCTACACCCGCGCAGAGCAAGCTCCACAGGGAGGGCATTTTCAGGCTGAGATGCTCAGGACTCCCCTTTCTTGCCCTGCCRTTACAAGTCGCAGTAAGGATTTCTACAGACGCATTTAGAGGCAGCCCTGGCTGAATCGAAAAAAGCGGGAGGGGGAACGGAGGAAACATCGCCTCGCATAACAGCTGGTATCACCATTACAACAGAATATCTAATACTGCACTTAGAGGAAATTCCAGCACAAGCGGCTGCAGGTCTGATCTCCTACTTGACAGAAAACATTATACAGCAAAGGTCAATTTGCTTTTGGAAAACTGGCTAACGCGAGGCACTGCATAAAGCCATCCACAAAGCTATTTTCATGGCCTGCACTGCAAAGAGATCCAAGAGGGTGCTACTTGTCCACCCTCCCAGCTGGAGGTTAAATTGCTCCAATAACAGCTTGACAACCAAGAGAGCAGAATAAGAGAAAAATTGTCAATGTCTTTTATCTACAGGTTTTTAATCATAACAGGTATTTTAAAAATAGTATTCATTCCTCTCTGTGTTGGCTTGGCAATTCAAGGAGGGAACGGAGGGAATCAATAAAAAAAAATATTATGCTACACCACTGTTATCTTCATCCAAGCAAGGTTAATGGAAAAGTATCAGCAAGATGTTTCACTAACTTCAAGTTAAAAAACAAGAATGTAGGTATGGCTGTGCAATAAAATAAAGCCAGCACATTACGAAGAGAAAATGAAAAGTGGAATGGTTTTATTGTGGCACAGTCAAGCACTTGACCACTGTACAGTGGCAACAGCAATACTTCATATTTCTGAATTCACTACTCTTTAATAACACACAATATTTTACCTTTATGCACCATATCACAGCCTGGACACAATACCAATCTTATAGAACTGTCTGCTTATTAAGATGGGAATTAAAACCATCTTACTCATCTCTCCTAAAAATAAATGGGTGCAGTATCAAGCATTTTGATCATCACTTCTATATTGAAATTCCTCGCACTGAAGAAAATGGGCACAGAGACTTTTTACTCTTCAGACCATGGCATACAAATCCCACACTTCCACAAGATAAATTTTTAAGCTATGAGTTTAGCACTGTTTTTAAGGAAACACACTCACTGGTTATACTTAGTTTCTATTGGTTTGACATATCTTAGGAGTCATAGCAGGATGCTGTATTTGACATACAATAACTTCTCTTGGACTGGCAAACTTTTCCATGCACTGGAAATATTTTACAACCACCACTGATGGCATATGGACTGAAAGGCAAAGTTTTCCATAACTCCAGCGTCTGTAAAGTTTCCATAACCAGACTGTAGGTCATTAATAAATTCCGACCATTTTATGAGCCTAGCTGAATGGCAATGACATTACTGCTCTAAAAATACTTGCCACAAACAAAAAAGCTCCAATTCTCTATCTCTGGGTTTCCATTTGCTTTCCATTCCCAATGGATATGGAACAAGTCAGCACCACCATACTTTCAGACCCTAAACTCACATCCACTCTCAGCAGCAACAGCTTGTCTCATCATCCTCCACAGGTGACCGTCAGAAAAGTAACAGACTTCCCCAGTTTCCATCATCCCCCTGTTATCTGCCACCAACGCTCAGGTCGATTGCCAAGACTTCAGTTTGCAACAACATTGTTCTCATTCTCTCCAACCTAAACAGATACACACAGTCACCGGCAGAGACACAAATGAAGTGTTTCGAACAGGTTGTAAGCACCCTGCCTACTAGACACCTAGGAAACRAATGCAGTAGCGGGGGAAAAAAACCTCTTAATTGAGCTGTGCAGCTTTAGAGCATGACCAATTTATTCAGAACAGAACAGCAATGTAATAAAAATAAGTACCGTTACAAACCCTTTAGATTTTTACTCCCGAAGTTAACTAATGTAAAATCATATTGTATTTGTTTACCTGAAGTGGGCATATAAACTGGGAATTTTCTGTGCATCCAGTTACCTTCTAACCTGCAGATTTATTTACATTTAAGAGAAGAATATCTATGGAAATTATGAATTTAAAGAAGAAATCCCACTCCAGTTTACCACACTGCAACAGAAATTTGGTTACTCTACTTCTTCCATAGCTATCATATCCAGAGCTACAGTAGCATCTCCTAGAGGGCACTGTGGACAGGATGTTAAATATAAGAGATAAAATCATGGTAAATAATAAATCATCTACATCTTCTGTGAAGTTGGTTTCCACTTTCTCTGTCATATCAGGGTTCACGATTTCCAGATGATATCTAATTTGTGAGAGGATAATAAATTCCAACCTGGAATTAACTCTCCATGTTTGTGTGTGTACATTTAAAACACAGCACACGCTGTCAAATCTAACAACTAAAAGTTTTAGTCTACTCTCTCTCCCCAGGAAGGCTAACTTAAAATCAAATACAAGATAGTGGCTCAGACTACAAAACCAGAAATGTAGGCAGAGTTTTGCATGTCAGGCCTGACCCTGTGAAACTCCGCTTTTACAAATAGAATTATAAGTTACAACTTTTGCAGGGACTTTGTCATATCTGAGAAATATATATATATAATATACATACAATGCCCTTCTTCATACATATATGAGGAAGTTTTGTTTGGGTTTTGTTTGTTTGTTTTTACAGTGAGGGTGGTGAGACACTGRAACAGGTTGCCCAGAGAAGCTGTGGATGCCCCATCATTGGAAGCGTTCAAGGTCAGGCTAGAAGGGGCTGTGAGCAACCTGGTCTGGTGAGAGATGTTCCCTGCCCACGGCAGGGGGGTTGGACTAGATGCGGGAAGAGACTGCAGGTCTCTTCCAACCCAAACCATTCTATGATTCTATAATGGCTTCAAAATGTTACTTAATTTTGTTACATATGTGTATATGTATATTTCCTTCCAAGGAGAAGGGTCAAAACTATAAACTGAAACATAACTACTACTTTTAGCTCTATACAACATTACTACTTTGTTGCTTTTCTATTAAGTCTATTTGGAAACTGAATGAGAACAGGGAGATCAGGACTTGTCCTATCCAAACCTATTACATTGGTTAGTATTTGGTCACCTAAATTCCTTCTGCTGATCCATCAGTTCTACTCAACTTTCAATTTCTACATGTTCTTTCTTCCTCATGGTACCATATTCATTTTCCTGCACCACTGCTGTTATTCCACCAACAGCAGATTCCGGATGATGACAAGTAAAAATGGTATCAATTCTATTAGTGAAATACCAAAGCCAAGTCTGCCTTATAGTCAAAATAAAAGACAGACAGCAAGTGAATGCTTATAGATTACGGCTAATAAATACCACAGCAAGTCACAGATTGATGCCTAGTGACTCTCAGATTTATTTTTTATTTCAAAGACTCTGATGAACAAACAACATAAAAAAAGCAAACTTTTTGCAGAATGTCAAAACACCAAACACAAAAAGCACAGCACGCCCATTTAACTGCAAGTGCACCAAGCTAAATCAATTTTGCTGTTTTAGGCTATTTTTCCCTCTATGCTAAGAAACCTTAAATAAATGTAGCATCCCATTTTTGCAGTCTCTGCCAAACACCTACATGTCAGAAGGCAGGGAAGAGGGAATGTGAATAACCCTTATTCTGTTTCTTCGAAAGGACCAGCACAGTAAGTCACTTCTGTTGTGCATAATATGCCAAAGCACTTGCTTAGGAGTAAAGGTGCAATTCAGATTGCAAGGCAAAAGGCTTAACATAGGTAAAAAAACYACCCTTTTCCCCTCTAGGTCTATTACTTTCTCCTAACTGCTCCCACTGCRTTATATCCTCAGCTGGAATGAATCAAAACCAATGAAGCAAAGCTTATTGACACYAGTTGTTCACCTATTGTAAAATCCCCTTGCAATTCATGCTGCTCCTAATGTCCAAGACAGCCTTTCTTCTCCTTGCACACAAAAGAACACCCTTCTCTTCCTCTACAAACTCATCAAGACCAGTGAGCCTGTTCAGTGAGCTCTGCTCCTAAACATTATCTGATTTCAATAAYAACAGCAGCGAACAATATTCTTTCGAAAAATAAGAAGCTGACACAAGAATATAAGAACAGGACCTGCTCTCCTGAGATTTATGCCCACCTCCCTTCCCCCCTACCCACCACTTCTCTGCTTTGCGCTTCTCTTCTCTTCTTTGATGCTTTCTTCCAGGTTATCTATTTAATTTAGACTATAAGCTCTTTGAGGCAAGAGCCAGTATTCTCAAGGGTTTGAAAAGCATCAGCGCAAACTTAGGGCATTCTATTAAAGAGCTATTTATAAATAAGGCTCTGTTGCAGGCTGAAAGTGATTTATCCATCATGACACTGGCAGCAATTAAACATATACCCTGTACTCAGCTCACTGTCCTAGGAAGGGCGCAAGGTGTCATGCAATCCTTATTCATAGGATTCAATGTTTGTAAGTCATGATAAATTTTCATTTAAGAAACTGCATTTTTAAATTAAAAACAGATGGAAAAAAAATCCACTTCTGTAAGTAGAAGAGTTCCAGTTGTGAAATTCAAATGTTATGTTTATTTCACACATTAAATTATATATAAGGTGCCATGTTAAATTATACATATAGGAAGAGCTCATGTGAGTGAGGTAAAGTCTCTCCAGATTTCTCTACTTTTCTCTTTCAAAAAAAAAAAAAAACCAACAACAAAAATCTGCCACTTCCTTCTCCTTTTTATTTCGTCAGCAGAAGGCGAGAACTGTGTTAAATTCTGATCGCAGGCACATGTCATAAGCCTTTAAGGGACATTTAGCTTCATCGTGCCCATCTGAACCCAAGGCATTTTCTGGCATTTGAAACACCTCAGTGGTGTCTACATTTCCAAGACAAGGTGGCATCTATTTTCTCCTGTGTATAAAAGTACCCTTTAAAAGGCTGCTGTATCCTTTCATTCTTGCAATCAATACGCTGGGTTTTCCAGGCAGTACTATCTGAAATGACACACCTATCAGTAATATAGCAGAATCATGAAAAGGTGGCCTTTCAGGGAAAGAAAAAAAAAAAACAAAAACAAAACAAAAAAATCACTCGCAGTCAGTTGCAGTTATTTCTATCTCGTCATCACTACTGTTTCCCAATATTGGACAAATATATTCAATTCAGATAATAACATCCATCCGTTGGTGAGATCACTCAAAATGGGAAGGAAGTCAAGTACAGTAACAGGCACAACATGTGGACACCACTCAAAAATTCATTACCAGGTCTACTGAAAGCCAGAACTGTGGCAATTACGAGGTTTGGAAGCAATTTATTTAGGGTACATAAAGTACTTCTTTCAACTGCTCATTATTGCTACTACCCAGAAGAATCATTAACAAGTACCGCAGTGATGAAGTTTCAGTGCTCACTTTGTTTCCTCCTGTTGCTGGGCCACCATTCTCCTTCAGATTCTGAGCAGCTGCACAGGTGACCCAAAGCCCTATTCCCAAAGAAGCAAAGTCTAAGACATAAAACTGTGCACAGTTTAGCAAATTTTCATTGCATTTTGGAGGGAGACAATAATTTGTTTTCTTATCTTTTCCTGAAACCGTTCTCCTTCTCTAGCACTTCCAAAATCTCATCCATTACTTCAATTAGAAGTGCTAAGAACTCTTACCATTCTACTGTCTTAGTGTAAGCAATTTCACAGCTCAGTCTCCAATGCTGCTCCCTTGCCCACCCAAGTTTCATCTTGAAGGTGCCAGTAACTAGGTGCATCATGACTCGTTATACAAAAAGAGCTACTGAGACAAATAGGACTATCGGCATCTTAGCAAGACAAAGAGGCAGCATCACGTGAAGAACACCAGAGCGATGGGTCTTTGTCACTGTATGTAGCAGAGCTCCAGCAAACCAGCTAGAATGTTTATCCATGCCTGCCTTCTCCTCCAAAGTGTAGTTACTAGCGGTAGACAYGGGAGTCTTTCAGGACAAAGGTATATACAAAGAGTAAGAGCTATCATCTGATAACGTATGGTATGACAACTATGCCCAGGTAGGTACTCAAGATGCAGGCAGTCCTAACAAGATTCAAATTACATCCCAGCACCATGATAAAGACAAAACATTTATAAGGGAGTAAGAAGTTATCTTTTCAAAGTGCACTCCTTCTCCCACCACATCATCTCACTCTGTTTTCACTTAAAATTTACCTAAYGGGGCTTTTCCTTCCTGAAGTACTGGGGGGAGGAGATGGGAAGATGATAGCATCTGCATTGTTTGCTACAAATGTCTGGAAATGTCTTCCAGTTGGAAAGAAACAAAATTCACAACGTTTTCTTCTGCACCAGAAATTATCACATAAGAATAAACATGTTGTGAATGCTGGGGATGTATTTTGAAATTAGCTATGAGCTGATCAATCTGGGACACCAAACAAACCAGCACAAAGGAACAGCATGAGAGGTAACAGCCATCATYCAGATGGCAGAAAACAGATCAACCCCATGGAATGTTTCTCCTCTCTCCTCCCAGGCTCTCAACTAAATGGCCTACGTCATCTGAAGAGCAGATTCCGCATAAGTCTCACCAGAGGCACAACCGTTTAATTCCTCTTCTTTTTCCAGCCATTGTCAGTTTCTTCTACCTCCACGCGTACACTCCTTGCACCATCCCTGATCTTCCTGCTTGCACCAAATGGAGAGATGTAATCTGTTGCTTCCCTTTTTTAGCCTTTGGAAGGAGAGACCTTCCACATAACTCTGAGGCCATAACTTCAGGCCATCTCCAAGCGTACTACTTCCACTTTATTTATTATTACTATTCTTCACTCTTTTCCCATATTCCCTATAGCAACCAAGTCCATGGGAATAAGAATGTTTTTAATTTCTAAATGTTACTCTAAATTCTGCCTTTTTTTTCCTAGCAGAAAACACCTTCAGAAATGCTCTTTCTTCATGCTAATTTCACTGCAAATACCTGATCTGAATTCTGGGTAATCAGCGTATGAGGTGCCCTGTGATAGAAGCTCGTCTGCCTTAATATACGTATGAAAGCTTATCAGAGAGGGTGTTTTCAGATCAAGAACCTCTATTGCCTGAAAAGCTTATGGGTTGTTCAGGAATACTGGAGAATGTTACTTATTTACATTAATAAAACATTATTTCAGTACCAACTTGGAGAAACTGCAAGAGACTACGTAATGGACCTGATTCTGAGTGAAACAACTCACCTCATGCCTCCATGATGCATGTTAATTTGCACTTCCACATTTAAAAAAAAAAAATAAAATTTCTCTGCTATACCAGAATTACATTTTCTTATATGAAGATACTACAGATAAAGGTATTTCTCGTTCAATGTCCTTAGTGCTCCTACTTAAGTTATAATCACTGAAAAGGAATGTCTGTAGTATCGGAGAAAATGACCATTTGTTGGAGAAATGTATGTTTCATCCAATGAGTAATTCTCCTTCAGAAAAATAAATTGCCAGTTTTAATTTTTGACTGCATTTTTTTGCCACAAACCAACACGTACAAAATATTTAAATTTGGAAGTATTAAATAAGCAATCCAAGCATAGTAACTGAGCAGTCTGTTCAGTTATGGCCCACAAGCCATTTTGAAGGCAAACACATGTGCCAGTATATATTTATACAGGCATATACGTTCTCACACCACAGGAAAAGACAAATGTGTTCTTAGATGTTATATAAAGTTTAGAGTTCATGGGGATTGTTTTTAATTTAAAAAACAAATCATCACCTCTGCAGAGGGAAATCTACCATGTAGAAGCCTGTGTTTAGAACTTCCCCCAAAACTGAAATACCATGTTTTCACATTCATAGCCATATATTAAATACGAAAAATTTAAAAGCAAGTGTTTAAAGCTGCTGAGTATGACAGAATCACTCTGCATGCTCAGAAATTGTCTTCTAGAAAAGGCATATGATCTCCTTCAGTGAATGTTAAGATACCAAAGTAAAGAACTCGGACCAAAAAACGATCACTGGAATATCTTTTAAGCTAACAATTAACTTACTTTCTAGCAAGATAATCCCCATCTAGCTTAAGTTATACGAACTTGAAACGTTGGTATAACTTTTGTCTTTAGGGAAGAGAGGGAACTGTTTCTAAAGGGACAGAGCATGAAGCCTCAGTACACCAAAATAAGCTGTTCAGTAAGAAGCTACTTGGAACTCACCACCAGGCAAGAGRCTGTGCCTGCTATCATCATACAGGCACAGGGGACCGCCTCCTCGTACGGCTGGTCCTGGGGGAGCCGAAACACTGTAGTTCCAGCCAGGCTCTAACGTGYTGCTGCTCTAGAGTCCCTGAAGCTGGTTAAAGTGTCAAACAAATTCAGATTCCCTATGCTGTGCAATTAAGAAATCCCAGCACCCACAGTGCGTACACAGATGTTACCCTCAAAATGCTGAGCGACTGGTGTCAAATGACAGAACCTCCCCCCATTTCATTCAGTTCTTTAAGAAGAGATTCCATTATCAAGCCAAGAATACAATACAATAATGTAGCATCATCTTCCCACTGTATTCTTTCACATACATACTTAAGCTTAGTGCAGAAAAAGAAGGTTTTCAAGACAATACTTAAAAAAGATCAGCTATCTTTTGAGCTTAGGTTGACACAGGTGAGGAGGCAGTATGTACTGTAAAACATGCACCCTAGAAGACAGACAGGTTTGCAAGGATTGATAAGAGGTAAAAACGATACTAGAGAAACCAAGTAGGCAGGTGGRAGAGGTGGATGAAAGCTCTCCTCCAGCCAAGTTGTACCACTCACGTAAACACTGCAAAACTGGTTCTAGGATTGCGCTCAAAGAGCCTCTATCTAAAGTAGAAAAAAATTCTTGCCAAGCTAAACACAGACACGCACACTGCTGTTACTGTGCAGCCCGCAGCATTTGTTAGTAACGGCCCTAAGACAGATCTTTTCTCATTCTTTACCTCACATGAAGCTCCAGATATCCACACACCATTGCCTTAGTGCTATGGCACATTGCAATCATTTGCATTCTCCTCTCAGTATCTCTACTGTTAGGTAGCGTTGGGGGGCAGGGATCACAGAAAAATGGTGAACTTTTAAATATCTTTTTCCACTGGGAGCAGAGCTTGAATGGCCAGCAAGGAGACTTGCTCTGCCTCCCCAGTCTCTATCTCCCCTCCACACCTCACCAGTGCCTCCTTGCTTTGCCTTTTTTCAGTTATAATCTGAGCCTGCAAAACACTGTCTGTTCAGCAAATGGTAGCAGAATTATCTTTTACTCCATTTAAGCTGTTCCTTTAGTCATCCCCTCCACACCGTGGGAAACTGGCAAGTTGAAAAGAGGTCATCACAGTTTGTATTCCACGAAAACAAAAAGTCTTCATGGAAAATAGGTGTGATGTCCAAATGTCTCTGTTAGACACGACCAGCATGCACTAACAGCAGAATAGGTTATTCTGATGCAATTCTATACTGCAGAATGGCCAGGACTCCAGAGACTAGTAATGTACATCCTGATGTATAAGGCAGACACAAGAACTTAACTATATTAATTATCCCTTTTACATAATAGATGGAAGGAAGAAGGAGTTATAGAATGGACTTCAGTCTTATCCTAAATGTCTCTGCCTATATAGGTAGCTTCAAGGTAGTAAAACAGACTTACATGACGTTTTCACTAGAAAAGATTTCTAAAAATCTAGACAACAAATCAGCCAAAAGCCTCAACACATGCAAAAGCATTTTAAGAACTTGCCTGCAAAATGGAAAACGAAGCAGTCCTTCAAGTGCTAAATACCAGATGCTTAAAAAAATTAAACATAAAAATACCATTGCAAAGTAATTGCAGGTTCAAATTAAAAAAGAAGTCTTACACAAGGAAATAACTTTTAAAAGTCTACACAAAGCTGAACATTAAACTGATTAAAAAGCTAGGAAACTTCTTTTTGATGAATATAAATCCTCACCCTTAGAGTGAATACGTCAGAATTCGAGACTGGTGAATAAATTCCAGTTCTACTTTAAACGATCGCACAAATAAGGAAGTAAAAAAGTAAAGATCAGCCACTGACATAATACAGTCACTGGCCAAAACCATTTGTGGGTATGTGGCATTTTTAAAGACACCACTGTTTTCCTAAAACTCCTCTAGTGTCATAGATTTCTACCTGGAATTGCATGAAGTATCTTTACTTTAATGTAGGGCCCTTCAGAGAGGAAGGAAGTGGCTGTATCCAAGGCCCTCTGACATATACCTTTTGCAGTCAGGCATGGTGCCCTGCAACCAATTTATGTCTTTTTTAAAAAAAAAAAAAAAAAAAAAAGACAGGAAAAACAGAAGGAAGTTCCCTAACACATTCTGGATCTCATCAATATGATTACAGCACTGCTGTGAGGTATTTAGATATAAACCTGTCTGAAATAAGCATGAACACATTAGCATATCATGGCAAACTGCAAATTAGGATTTTAAGCTTTACACAAGAGACCATTTAGCCTCTGTTGGATCTTACAAGAACAATACATACTGCAGACATTTGAATATATTTTTCCCCAGGAAAAAAAAAAAAAGGAAGGATAGGAGCAAAAACCTATAAAAGGAAGCACACTAAGTTAGTCCAAATTTCTGACAGTGAAACTGAGTATTGAGCATTTGGGTCTTAAGACAGACATCCTTTTCCTGGGTTTCTGCATGCTCTAAACAATAGGTGTATCACAGGATGGTAAAAACTATAGCAACCAATATACCAGGAAGGTATTTTGGTACTCCCTAGCTGCAGCAGCAGATTCTTGTGCTCTTTCGTAAAGTATTTGGAAAACCAGAGCATCTGAGGTGAGAGGATTTCTGAAAACAATTCTATGTAAGAGAAGGGTAAGAAGCCATTTTGCAAGATTTTCAGTGACAAATACATACAGAGCATAAGGAATGGGACATAAATGTAGTTATCCTTTTCCCAACATCCTTTCTCAGTATCTGGTCATCAGTGGGTGCGGGACTTGCCTAGCCAGGCAAAACACTTGGACTACCAGTTTTCAGTCAACGAAGTAACATGAGATCTGCCACTAGTTTTAGATTCAATTTTTATTCATTATTAAGAGATTTATGAACACTTGAAAAGTAGTTCAAGATAAAATCACTATGCAGGTTTTATAGGCAGGCTTTATATTGTTCATACAAGTATCATACATAACCTAGTATCTTTTTGTGTTGTTCTTAATGTTGCAAGAACTAATGTACACACAAATAATTCTGTATATTTGTCGTCATTAATGATAACCTAGTAGCTACCACACTGAAGTACCTGTAATTAGCCTGACTGTGTTTTCCATAACCACCACAGTTTTCCTTTTGCATAGCTTCTCTTCTGAAATTCCTCTGTTTTCAAATTGAGCTATATACCTGCCAGCCTTATCCATGTCTTGCTCATCATAAAGATGAACATGCTGGAACTTGTTCTGTTTGCAGATATACATTACATAAAATCTTCATCACCACCAAGAGAGGCTATCAACAGATTATTCCCGTACTACATTTATAAGAAGCACTTCTGGCAATAAATCAGAAGTCATAAATACTTATTTAATTAAGCTATGTAAGAAAACATGAGGCTGGACTGTACTAGCATTTACACACTAGGTTCTGATAAACCCAATGGCAGATCAGTGCTGCAACTATCAAGCCCCATCAGGTAAATTACACTTTTTGTGCCTGTAAAGCCATGTAGAACATTACCTAGAAATCACAGAGAGACTGAGAGGTTGTCCAGATTATAAAATACAGGGGAAATTTCCAGTGCTAATAGCTGTCAATTGAAAACCCAAAGGAAATGCAGGAACTTTTTGGCAAGTACAAAACCCCACAACTTTCAAGTGATCTTCTCAATTTCTATATTATCAAAAGCATAACATATCATGACCTCCAACTTCAAATAAACTAGTTATAGCCAACACGTATTCATCGTCATCAATAAATGACATACTTTATCTATAAAGTGTATGGCATGAACACAACACAGGAGGGATGATCCCTAAGGTAAAGACTTGGTAAAAACCTCCCATCTTGATTTATAACTCTTATTTTTCTTCATGCACAACTTGTTTAGACAATACAGATAGCACTGTATATTTATATCATCATCAAAAGTAACAGAACCAAGAACTATTTTATTTTTTGATGAATGAATCTTACAATGAAGCAAAAGCTGAGAGGGATTCTTATAGATAATAGATGTACAGGAATCAAAGTCTGCACTGCTATTTCATTAGAGAGTGAACAGCCAAAAATATGAGTTAGATACAAAATGGTATTCACCCTCCAAACACTGTAATTCAACATAAGCTTAAATGGCAAATAAGCTCAGCATTGAACAATGCTCTAAAGACACCCAAACCCAGTCAAATAAATCATCTCTCTGAACAAGTAAGCTTTTAAACAGGCATACTTAGAGAAGACCGGGCTCTAAATTATTATTTTTTCCTAACTTCCAAAATAAAGCTACAGCAATAACAAAATCAACGAGATATTTTAGAATATCCCCTGTATGCCAAATTGGAGCACTGAGTAGTATTTCAATTCTCTTCTCCATTTCAACTTCCGACTCACTGAAACGTCCTCCTCAGTTTTAACATTCCTTTTCAACAACTCTTTGCATAAAAAAGGATTCATTGTGCTGCTACAGACAAACCAATTCTCTTCTCCCTATTCCCCTAAGCACATTTACTAGCAAAGGGGTTTGAACCTGCAGAAGGCATTCCCCAAAGCACAGTGCCTAAGCAGCCCACGTCAGTAGCCTCCTGTGTACAAAGGCTGCAGGGAGCTGCCATTGCCCATCGCAGGAGGGAAAGGTAAGCTGCAAGAATCCGTGTACCACAGTGCAGCAAGCAGGACTTGATCCTGYATTTTGATTTGACATATACCAGTTGTTTTTGTCTAGAGACTACATTTTTAGAGAACCTTCCAAAGACTGTACTATCAAGTGCTGCTGTTTCTGACTACTAACCACAAACAAGCATTGCATTTTCATCTCTCAGCAGCCCCATTTAAGAAATCAGCTGTAGAAATACTTCCAGGCTTCTGATTCCCTTATATCAATCTCCAAGAATCAGAGCAATACCTACGCACCCAGGAATTTAATCATGGGGTGAAACTTGGACTTCCTTTTTTYTGTGGATTAAAGCTGAGTACTTCAAGGCACTTCTGAAGCTGCACTCATGCCATACTTTCCTTAAAAAGAACTTGCACAAATATTGTGAAAGAGACCCCTCAAGCAAGCAGCCATCCACATCCTAGATTCTGACTGAAAGTACCACTTCTAAATGAAAATAATTGTATCAAAATGTGGTTATAGAGGGAATAACCTTGGAATAAAGCACCTCAACAGCAGTAGAAAGGACACGATAGTTCAATACCCTGAAACAAAGCCCTCTCYATTACAAGAATAACTCTCTGCAAAACTCAAACCCAACAATAGCTTTGCTTTCAGCAGTACCTGTGCCTTACCAAAGTCTGATTTCTCATTCCTGTAATCTACATAACCAAGCTTCCTTGGGGGCTGCTTAAACGCCCAGTTCATTTTGTCGCCCATAGTTCCTTTGATGCTCTCTCCTAATCCTCAAGCACAATCACCCCAAGACAGCTCTCCGACGCTGCTGATCACTGGCAGCATTTTCCCGCCTTCCTCTGCTACACGGTGATTTGCAGCATAGTGGTAATTTAATAACCCAGCATCTGCTTTCCTCCAACAGCACACCATTGTGGATTACACCTTTTTAAAAAAAAAATAAAACATCACTTTAAAAAAAAGTCTTTACACTAAGAAACAAACTATTTGGGTTTTTTGCCTGGAAAACATGGATTTGATTACAAAGAATCACTGATGGGAAAGACAGCCCCAGCTTAACTATTTCTGTGAAAGCAACCGTTGTTCAAAAGAAAAAATGCAGCCCTTTTATTACCAAACATCATCCACAGAGACACAAAGGTGGGGGGCAGCAACAGATATAGAGGGAACAGCAAACCCCAGGAAGAACGGAGGGTCAGGTCTCGCAGATCCTACACTCACATCACCTCTGACTTCACAAATAAGTAACTGAAAACAACTCAGTGCAACAGAGCTGGAGAGAAACACACTTCTGCTCAGCTGTGTTCTTATTCTTGACATCCAGACAAAAATTGAAGGAGATGGCAGTAGTTGAAAGCTTTTTCAGTAATGAGGGAACTGAAGTTACCAGTTATAATTCTGGCCAACCTTCCCCCTTTTTAATGCTGGAGGGGGGGAAGAGACAACTACTACATTTTCTGAGACCATGAAGCTGCCAACTGGCTGTTCTGCTGGAAAGGATTAAAGTGTAACGTCAAGGAGGACTGCTGGAAGAATGGGACTAGGAAAAGCGTATAGCTGGGAGTTAGGGACTCTTCCTTTCGTCTGACAGTACAACACGGATTTTAATACTTCTCCAGGACCTGCAGAGCTGCTCTTCAGTAATTTAATACTGACATTTTAAGTTTACTTGGCAACAAGACCAGGAGGCAAATTCTTCTCTACAGCTTCACTGGTGTAATTCCAAAGCAGTGACAGTGGAGTCAGCGGCGCTACAGATTTACATCATCATAAAAGAGCTGGACTTATTTCACATCTTTTACCATCTCCGCAATGAACAGGATAGGGAACTTGAAAAAGCAACAATTCCATATATATTTGACAATATATTCCTACTGGTAACAAAGACATTACTACAGTTAAACAGAAGGAATTAAACATTCCTTCCTTTTCTAGCACCRGATGCATATTAATTGCTGCAGCTCCATCACCATGACTGCCAAGGCTCTGTAAGCACTGAGAGGCACCAGGAACTCAAAAGAAACATCTGTTTTCTGTGTTCTTCAGTACTAGCCCACCACGCACACACACAAAGTTATGAAAGCCTTAGTCTTACAAGGCACCCAGACTTGTGGGTGCTCTCTCCACTGCCATCCTTCTCCACCTCCAATCCAGCATTTGCCACCCCCTCCAGCTTCATTTAACTTGCATAACGAGTTCTGCCAGAGAATCCACCTTTGTCAGTAAAGCAACATCCACAGCCATAACAAATTAATAGTAATAAATGAGTAGTGTCTTATATTGACAGTAAACTGGTGGGTGTGATGAAGAAAAGATGCTCATTTGCTTGATACATTGTGGGATATTAAAATCAATGCTTGATTATTTCCAGCTATGAATCTACTCAGCTGTTTTAATAAGCTTAAAGCCTCTCCTTTCCTAAAGCACTAAAAAAATAACTCAGTCTAAAAAATAATCACCAATTATACAGAGGCACATTCAGAAAGTCGAGGAAAATGGTGGTATGGGGTTAGATACTTTTTTGCCAGGTCAGAAAATCCAAAAGGGCTTGCTGTTTGCAATTTATTTTCCTTACATACATTCACATTAATGTTTTTCATTAAATTTTCTTTGATAGAAGTTCTCTGGCCAACTTCACATTCAACCATATTCTTTGTTGTAGTGACCCTTCCTAACGAAGCATGTATGAAAGGTGGTGTCAAGAAAGAACTGCAGCTGCCCGAGCAGGAACTAATGCACGTAGAGAGCACTGCACAGGTGTCAGACAGAACATTCTTGTTTATAATGATCTGTTCATGAATAAACACATATGCCATGACATCCCAGATCACCAGGGCCACCAAGGCCCACTTCCTTGACTTGAACAGAAATACATCAGTTGAAAGGGTCTTGAAGCTGGAGTGTGCAAGCAAATAGTATTTCTAAAGGGAAAGAGAGGGGTGAGAGTAGAAGGCAGAACAATATTTTTATGTAACACAGCCCACCTTATAYTACAGAATTTTGCTGGCCCAGTTATGCCAGGAGAAAAAACCCAAAACACCCACAAGTGGCATCACAATGCCAACAAAGCCTCCCATAGAGATGAAACTTTTCAGCAAAACTGTCATTTGGTCAGTACAGTTTTTACCATTTAATCAAGATGATTTTAGAACAGCCAAAGGCATCCCTTTGACAGTATTTCATTGTCCTCTCGAACGAGGAACTATGCTACCTACACATCCCGCTTTTTGCGAGTCTTACATGCATCTTCCCTAAGGGCACCCTCTGTGCAGGGCAAAGCCTCGCAACATGGACCACCTCTTACAGGCAGTGCTCAACCTCATCCTGCTCCTGTCACCGCACCGAAACAAGACACACTATAGTCCCTCCCACCTTACCGACTCAGAGGCTAGAGAAAGGAGATCCTACCTAGAGTATCTACAGCCTGCTAATCTGCTGTCTTTGAAATGCCAAGGCACTTTGTCCAATTAGAACTGTGGAGAAATATTCATCCTGTTCCTGACTAAGATGAAGCACTTCTTTCAAAAGCTACAGTGGCACAGCGCCAGCACTAGGGAGTCCAAGTGTTCTGTGTGGAGCCAAGAGTTATTAATTAGTTTTATTAGTGGCAGGTCCTTAATGTGAAGTGACAGGGAAAGAGAGAATATCCCATCACTACTGAAATATAAATTGTCCAGATTTCAGTTTTGTTGTTCCACAACACATACAGGCAACCAGCCAGGGAAGAGTGAGGAAGAGTGAACAGAGCCAAATGCCTGTATTCAGTGTTCCTGTATATTAATGGCATACTGAAAAGACTCTGTTACCTCAGGTGGCTCTCTGGGGAACTGCTCATGAATTTTAATTATGAGGGAGGGAGCATTTTGAAAAATAATGCCGCCTGCATGTTAGCATTAAGCATGGCCTAAGCTACAGCAGTCACTTCCCATGAAAACAAAATAGGCAAGATGAGGGGGACAAAGCCTACTCACTTTCGCTTCAGTAGGACTGCTAGTCTGAGGAGAAGAGGATTTGGCCTCAAGGATGGATTCAACATTCAGAGATCAGCCTAAAAAAAAAAATGTTACGAGCACAAACAACATTAATTCTTGTACAGACTAATACAGGCACGTAGGTAATCAGGTCACATACTTCAGAAGACAGATGTGTGGAAACAACAGTCCCATCTCAAACAAAAGATCGTTACTGAACAGGTTAGAAATAAGTCTCAGGCACAGTTGTGTCCAGTGATGACTTCTGTCCTGCAGCTTGCTCCTAGTGCCCACTGTGTCAGCGAAGACTGTGAAGCTGCCYAGGCTGGGACTGCCGTATACTGCAACAGCACTCAGTAGCCGATTGCCAATTCGTTTCTGTAGGCTGATGCGTTATAGTAAGCTTATCCAGTCTGTATCAGGGTTTTAGAAGTATTTAGTTAAAAACAACAACTTGAATTCTAGATTAGATGCACTGATGGAAAGCAAAGAGAAAAACATGTCTGAGCTGAAAGAATTAAGTATATTGAACAAATGCATAATATGAGTTTCACTGCCACCTATTAGTTGCACCAGAGTAGTACTGAGGGCTAAGCAGCTACCAAGGATCATGCTAGACTTTACAGAGAGAAGAAAATCTCATAAGGAACATCAGATACAGGATGGAAAATGCAATACGAGAATGGAGGTGAGGTCACCTACGTTAGTCACACCAAAACTTGGTTTAGAGCACAGAATTTACACACTGCTCCACTCCTCCACCCTATACCTGTAGATTATATGACATATGACATTAAGGTTGCTTCCAGCATCCACTACTGTATGGCTTCTCCGCAATAATACAAGGAATAGGAAGTATAAATAAAAGCCTGAAGACCAGACCTCCAGCTAAACAAGCTGTCAATGTTATTGCTTAAAACTTCTAGTGAGAAATAGAGGATAGTCACATAATTTCTCTAGCAGTCCCCCGCTTCCCCCGCCATGTAAAGCCAAAAAATCCTTGGAGCAGAAAATAAGTACTTCCAGCAGCCCATACAGCAAAAGGCAACTTTTTCACTTGGAATGAAAAAATAAGGGGAGGGGGGCAGGGAAGAGGGGGAGAAAGGAGAAGAGGAAAGGGGTAAATAACCAACCACCCAAAACAAATCACTGTCTCCTTTGCCATAAACCCCTCCAATCAGAGCACTGCTCTGCAGCAAATGCCGCAGATCTGAGCAATGCGAGTTATCTCTAAATAACACTGTACCTGCAAGAAAAGACCTGGAAAAACATTAATCTGATGGAAAGCTTTAAAGCAGCTGCATTAAACAAAGCCAGCCAAGGCTACTCTCGCAAGTTCTGAAGTAAATAATTTCCCAGTGGAAAAGGAGCCCCATGGACTAAACTAATAAAGAGAACTGTATGATCTAATGGTAATATTTTTAATTAAGTTAGCTTTATCAGATTGGCAGGAATGAAGCGATACCCTAAAGAAAACTAACCTTCAAACAGAAAAAAAAAAAGGGGGGTGAGAGTACATTTGCATTCAGACACCCATGAAATTCCAGGAAAACTTCAGAACATCAGTGACAGACCTTGTTGTATTAAAATCTCTTATGAATGTTGTGGCAGCTGAAAGACAAGCAGCTTCACGTTGTGTCTCTTCATAAGGAGGAAGTGAAAACAGTTACCTTGTTTAAAGAAAAAAAGTCACCAGTAGCAGCAAAAAAAGCCCCGAAAACCTTTCATTGCTTTGCTTGCCCAGGCCATTAGGGAAAAACAAAACAAAACACACACCACAGCAACTTCATGAAACTACTCTCAAACCAGAGCCTCTGGCACATAGAAGATTATTCCTACTGACAAAAAAAAAAGTTTTAAGGGAAAGGAAAAGGTTTCAAAAAGCCAAAGATGAGCTAGCTATCAAAGGCACTGACCATTTCCACTTTGCAGATCTCCATAAAGTACTTGAACTACATGGCAGCGCTGCTCAAGAGACATTGGAGTTGCTGACGTATAAAGATGGACACAAAATGTATCTGAAAATAGTGCTGTCTTTATTAAGAGAATAGTTTCATATAACACTCAAAGAGGTCAAGACCAGGCCCCTCCCCTTGCCCCCCCCTTTTTTTTTGAAAGCAAAACCATATAATGCATCAACTCTACAGCTACTAACACTTTAAAAGCTCATTTGGACTCCAAAACCACAACTGTACTATCTCTGATTTCATTTTTAAAAGGAAGTGACTCACATTAGCACATCCATTTCTGCTTTTTAAGAATTGGAATTAACAATACAGAGATGAAGCTAGGAAACCGTTATTTACCACAACCAAAGAGATTTTTCTAGTATGTTCAAGAGAGACAGGAATCATGTTTTTCCTTGTCATTATTTTTCATTATCACGCTTTCTTGAGTCTTCTCATCCTGAAAGTAGTAACCAAAATGGCTCTTCATGTAACACTGTCCAAGAAATGGAACACAAATTACGAAACACGGGAGAGCTGAATAGGAAGGGGAAAAAAAAAGTGTTTTATATCTCCTCATTCTAATTGGCATAAGCAGTACATGTGTTCACTGAAAAGAGAAAATAAGCCCATTAGCTCTCAAATAAAAGACAAATATCAGGGAACACTCACAAATGGAGCTCTGTCTGTCCAAAATGAAAAATACGAAACAAAAATTTTAATCCATTATGCTGGGGTTTTAAGATCATCCTGTAGCAAAAGAGCGAGCCCCATCTCTGAACACTCAAATACCATCTAACTATGGCTCCTTATTAGCTCCTGTAAGCTTTGCTTGAGGGAGAAAAAAACAAACCATTTTGCTCTTGAATACCAGTTAAAACACTGATTTCTTATACTGCAGACTGCAGCAATGATTTGAGTCCTGTGTTGCAACATTGGGTTTTTTTTTTTTAATTGGTATCTCTATTGGTGACATTCAATAACGTTTCTGAATGCATTACAAATGAGTTTGAAGAGTCTGAAGACTGTTAGTCTTCATCTACTTCCTCCACTAGCAACACCCTGTAAGGTTTATGGTAACCTCCGTTCTTTCAACAACTTGGTTTTATGCTCTTCCTTTTAGACTCCTAAGGCTTCTCCTCAACACCCGAAACCAATCCCCTAATGATTACAGCGTAGTTTCACGACAGTTATCCCCTCTGGTACTGTTGCTGCCATTCTGCCCTGGGCCCCTCTCACCACTGTGCTCAGGTCTCTTTTGCACACCGCAGCTTCCCTTACGAAGTTAGCCCAACAGCGCGCTGTGCAATGGTGCATGAGAGATTTTAATGGCTCTCTGCCAGGCTCCACTGCAGGCCACAGGCGTTTTGCCAGCGAAAAGATACAACCCCCTCCAGGGATCATCTGGGGTACACAAACACCCAACCTTCAGGCTCTTCGTGTGGTATGGAAGGTCTTCACTTTTATTTCCTGAGTGGCAAGCACAATGACAGCATAGAACACACAAAAACCATTACTGCTTCAGAGGTGTCCAAAAAAAGACAAGGATGAGGGAGAAGCACAGGGGCTCAGCAACGATGTGGAGGAAGTTTCAAGCAAACATACAGCCTGGGACAAGCTGTCTCCCAACCTCAAACCCTTGCAAGAATCCAAATCTTCAACATCTTCTGCCTTCCTCCCCATTGCCTTTCCTCACCTCCTGGGAGAGTTCGCATTTTGATTAAATGAGAAGTTGGAGAATTGTCTTTATTATTTAACAAAGCTCTGCAAACACTCCCATGGGGAACTGAATGCCTACACTCAGAAAGGAAACTCAACAGTGCACTTGGGCATGCTCTCAGCAGGGATCAAAAGCTGAGCCGTAACACATTAATGACAGGATATGTGATAGATGATCTGACCACTGTGGACTTGTGAGCATGCAGAGGTAATTGCTTTATACTAGCACAAGGATTCTCCTCCGAGTACTGCTGGAAAGAGCTGCTGGGGAACTGGGGTAAGAGTAGTTGCAGAACAGTACATGAAAGCTGAGCAGTGTTTAATCACCATAGTACCTTACAACATGCCAGCCTTAATACTATTATCTAAATGCATACAGTGGTGTATGCATGTTACTTAGAAACACAACCATCTTCTCACCCATCTTCTAACTTACAAAGTTGTGCAACAAACATTATCTGCCAATGCATGAGTTAAAGCCCTAAATAAGTCACCGGATGGCCAAACACCCAAGTCAGAGAATAGTTTCAGCAATGTAGAAAAGAAAATTAAAAAGCTCTTTATCCTCCTGCCTATGTAACATACCAAAACCAGCCAGCTTTTTCATGGCCTGCTTTATCACTGTGTTTGGATTAGTGCAATGTGAAACGCAGCAACTGCTGTTATGTAACTAAACCCTGAGTATACAGTTGTCATTCTGGGTAAATTTAACTCTGCAGGTTTAGGACAGAGGTCTATCGCCAGGCAGACCATGTGAAATAATAGAAATTTAAAGACACAGGGCCTTTTTTTTTTATTCTTCTTGCACAGAAATAATGAGATGGGTTACTCCCACATCAAGGCCCCAGTCTGCCTGTTACAGAAACCTGGTGGTAACAGCCACTGTAATAGTGAGCTCAAGAACAACAAATCCTGAGGAAAGCACGGCTGCTCAGTGACGAAGCTGGCTCCCTTCTCCTCCCCATGCATTCAGACAGCAGGCACTGGCAATACAGACAGTTCCAGGGTTTAATGCAGCGAGGAGCCAAAGTGCACGTGCTTGTACCGTGATGAAATCATAACAGGGAGCCTTATAATGAGAATAGAGTGTATTATTAGCACTGTTATGAAACTGTTTTAGCACTTGCAATTAGCGCTTCCCTATGACTATCAGTTAACATTAATCTGTGAATCTGTTTTCCTTCTTTTATCATGTATCAACAAGCAAGTCACTGAGTTACCTTAGTGAATAACCACTGACRTTGGAATAGAGTGTCAGGTAACGACACATAGCTCAAACAACTAACATCTGAAAATAAACACGAAAAGGAGTGGTAATAAACCCATGAATAGCTCAGAACTGAAGTATTTCTAGAAAAGCCTCTTTGAGCCTGATTATAGTCTTGTTTTAGGACTTTTACATACACAATTCTAATAAATTTGAAATACCCCAAAGTTGCCCCCCTCTCTTTTTTTTTTTTTTTTCTTTTTCTTCATTTCACACAGTTCAAGAGCTTCATTTAGGTGAAGAGATACTTCTACCACCACAGATTCCTCCCCTGTTCTACCAGCATAGCTGTGCCACTGGGCCAGAGCCCGGAGGTCACTGACTCTGYCTAGGAAATACCTTCAGGTTTCACTGCAAAATGCTTGTGCTTACTTGAGAGGTAAAACTGGCTCCTGTCATGGCTAGAACAGTTTTCACTTTTCTAAACAGAAACTTGTTTTCAAACTTAAATGAATGAGGACATTGCAGAGGGAATAAAGATCATATCATTGACTTCCACTGAATTACCTCCTGATGACAATTTATTCTCCAGTTCACAGGTTAGGGATAGAACGTGTCAAAGCTTTTTGTAGATTATTCTATTCCAAAGGAAAAGCATTTAAAGCAAATATGCTGAAACCCTGCAAGCTAAAAATCTGATTGACATGATGAAAGCGCGTACTGAAGCGACATCCACAGATGTTTTAATACATTTAAAAGACAAGCACATCTGAATGTCTCTTGAAACATCAAAATAATTCTGTTGATAAGCAAAATACAACAGACTGCAATAGGATGAGAACTAAAAAAAGAAGGGTGAATGGCAAAGAAAAATCAATAGTTTTATAAAATTAAACAAAAAAGCATATGCTATCTGATACATTTATAAACAGGCATGTACCATTTGGGCTATGAAAATGACGTGTCTTCCAACTGCAAATCTTGTTGGGGCTGCAAAGCAGGATTTACAAAACTTACCAGGGATTTCTAGACATTCTGCAAGCCAGCCAAGAAAGTAGTTCTGACTGCACTGCTGGACAGCCCAACACCCAAAGCGATCCAACTCAGCATGCCCAGATCACCTATACAGCACATGGCTGGCCAAGTCCAACCCCTTCCACACCAGTAGATTCACTGTTTACATATTGCACAACAAATGTAATTTTTTTTCTTCTTCTTTTTATGGAAACTCCAGAAAGAAATTTGAGCGCCCCATCAATTGCCCAAAGGCATAATTTCTATAAATAAAACATAATAAACTCTCATAATAATCAGACTGATGAGCGGCTAAAGATCTAAGCGCTATAGCATTCTAGATCTGTAGATCTCTTCCCTAGAGATAAAAGCAGCCGGTCAAAGTGCTTTTCAGCAGTTAGTGGATGGTGTGGCTTTGGTCAAACCAATCCTACAGGTTCAAAACCTGTCTGACACAGACCCGGCTATACAGTACTGCAGAGTACTAAGAAAATTCAAAGGTTAAGACCAACAATGAATGACATAATGCTTTCTTTATTTTCACTTTCTCCCCTTCAAAAATATTTATCGACAAAGAAAAAGCGAATCTTCAGTGATAACAACAGAGGAAAGAGCTCAGAATTAGATTTGACCAAGTACTTTCAATTTCTTCAATCATAAGTTAYGTTCACATGAAGGTACAAGTGAATCTCTTCCACCAACATCTGCTAGAAGAATTATATACTTTTATTAGCAGAATCATTCCTTCGCAGCACTACTTTAAAGTAGCTGTGCCAGATAAATGCACTGGCTTTAAATACTTATCCCCCAGTTGTAGTATTAATTAACAATTTTCCCATTAATAAGTGAACTAAAAAAATGACCTTTCAGCCAGAAAAAGTAAGTGATAGTAGCTAGTTGTTAGCCTTTGTATGCAAGCTTGGCATCAGAAGCCCTGCCCACCTAAAAGATTCTATCAACCCAGACACTCCTCACACATTCAGTGCCTGTTGATTACGCCCACAAGCCACACCCATCTTTCCAATTACTCCTGGCTTCATCATTCCCTTCTCCCTCTAGGCTTGTAGACAGTTCTGTATCTTGTTTCCTAATAGACATAACAAGGCCTTTGATGTTCTCATCACTTCTCTTTAACTTCCATTATAGTCAGCATTTTCATTGAGACTGAAATTAGGGCTTAATGCTCCTAGTTTAAAAAGACTTTCAAGTAAGTTCATGAAAATGTATCAAGTGACATATATATGTTTTTTAAATGCAAAACCTCTACACAACTCATTGGACTGGGCTTTTTTTGACTTGAGACCACAACGCTCCTTTCAGAACCGAGCTGAAATTCCAAGCAAATAACAGAAGTCCTGAAAACATCCATCCTAAGGAGGGAGGAAGAAATTTTAAATAGATACCTCCTTAGTGTTGAACTGGTTACATTTATTTTATGTAGGCTTGGTATTGTACACTCCTCTATGACTTACACTCTGATGACAGTAGGAGAAACAGGGTAATATATAATTATAGGAGGGAGGATTGGAAGCAGTTGCTCAGGAAGCTGGCAACGAAGCTGGCAAGGAGGATGTGCCCAACATCAAGAACACTGACTTTCTGATTCCAGGGTTCACACCTAAGTAATAACATAGAAGCTTCACAGGTAGGTCTTGAGAACTTCATGTTTCCAATACATTTGCGGAATGAAAATTAAAGCACTCAATCAGCCAACCAATGGAAATTGCCAGTCAAAGTCTACTAATGTACTGATAAAATGCTTCTTGGGACATGATTATAGTAGCATACTAACAGAGGCCCCTGTCTTTGTATTAGATACTGAGAGTCAAACCTGGTTCTCACATGGGACTTTTTGCTTACTTCATAAGAATTTAAAATCACAAAGGTTTGTTAACATTGCTAATCATCTTAGACTACGGAAAGTTACAAGTCTTCCGCAAGCCCATGTCTGAGGGCATACAAAGAGTATTATAAAAGCTGTGTGGTTTGATAAGAGCAGTTAATCTGCTTTTTCATGAGATGAACACTGCTCTTCCCCCGCCCTGTCCCACTCCTTTTCTTGAATAGGGAAATTTCTAGTGTAAGGGGAAGGTAAATTTTTTCCCCCCTTTCTCAATTAAAAATGTATTAAAGTCTTAACAAGTTTTCATTCAAGCACWCTGAATTTCAAAGTGCACCAGCAGGTACCCACATATCACAGCCTTCTCCACAGGCACCCCAGGTTTTGGCTTTTTTCCCTTCTGTGTCTGTTGTTCTTATTGCACACTTTCATCCAGGTTTTTAAGATGCCTGCAACTCATTTTCAGGTTAGCAGCAGACAAGTGGCTTCTGCTTCGCCCATGAGAATATTTTGTCTACTTTCACTGGTTTCAATTCCAATTTACCTTGGACGAAGCCCGGTGCAGAGAAGACGTCATCCAAATGGCAGTGTAACATCAGCAGGACCTCCTYATTACCCTAAAGTTCATGAAACCTAGTAATTCATGAGGAAACCGAAGCTGCAGGGACCGCATAGAGAGAACAGAAAGGCAGGGTCTTGCCTGCTCCGTGAGATCAGCACCAGGAAGAGCTACTTCAGCTCTTACTGGGGGGCAAGAGCGGGTGAAGAGCACACTCTAGATTTTAGCTATAGGCATCACAGATGGATTTCTAAATTGCCAAGAAAAAAACTTATTAATTTATTTGCAAACAGCTGAAATCTCAGAGCAAAGGACAGTTAGTTTGGGGACTGCCTGACAGCTCCATCATAATAGCTCATTATTTTCATGCTTTCATAGCCTAAGGACTTTGGGCACATTAACAACAAATAAACTTCTGAGGATAATTAAAACATAACGAGAATTCCTTACTTAAATGAATACAAGAGTGAAAGGAAAGAACAGTTCCAAACATGCCATACTGGTATGTGACAAAAAGTAAAATCAATGAAGAAAGATAACAGAAACCTGGGAGTTGTTTTATTTTTAGGCACCTCCCAGCCTTTTCTTCTACTTGCCAGTGTGCCTTTCTGGCTGGCTGAACTAGTTACTCAAAGCACCTGACAGTTTCAGCTGACTCAAGGAACACATTTAAGCTTTATCTGTGCCGCAGAGTTATTTGCATCAACTCAGAGTCTGTTCTTTTGACAGTTGTCTCATTTAATTGAGTAAAAAAAGCTGTCAGTCTAAAGAAACTGAGCCCAAGGTAAACTCRCTTTGAACTAACCATCTGCCAGAGCATCTCTCAGGACAGCCAATACTTAAGGATACGTTGAATCCAGTTCTCTGGATCCCTAATTAGATCATTCCTGAATTAAACTGTCAATGGCCCTAAAAATTCAGTGTGCACCTTGCAACTACAGACACAAATCTCTTTTCCCTAAAGACAGGCATGAGGGAAAGCCCACAAAATGTCTTTGATAACAATGTAGTAGAACAAAAACATTTTCATGACAGACTAAATCCATACAGAAATCCCCCAAAATATCAATTTCTATGGATATGCCGATCCAAATACAGGTTTCCATGTTATATCACAGCATAAAAATAAAAAGCAGCAATATCCCAGAAAAGGAGAAAGCAGATAATATTGCCCTAGGGAAGATTTTCTTTCAGTTCCCGACAGTACTGTGGGTCAGGCCTGGTCAGGTAATTTACTAATTGGAGTGCATATACAGGACTCATGGTTGTTGCAGGTCCATAGCGTTTCTAGCTGCAGTAGTAAAAGAATTAAATGTACTTTACATTAGTAAGCTAGTGGATGAAGAACCAGATTTACCACTAATGTTACTGAGCCTCCATCATAAATGCAGCCTGATGCATACATAGCAAGGAGCCTGGCACTATTAAAATAAGATTTCACAAGGGTCTGATGCTTATTATCAATTACAAAGTCCGCTGGCATTTTTTTTTTGCAAAGGAGTGATTTTTAAACTCACTCCTCTATATGGATTCTCTAGTGTCTAATAATAAGTACTTTCCTTTAATTGCATGCAATTAAGCCTCTTCTGTATGCCTGTTCTCACAAACTTGCGGATATGTCATTATCTTTGAAACATCTGTCCTTCTGTCAAACATGACCAAAACTGATGGATTAAAAAATAGTGGTGGGAGGGGAAACGTATCTAAAATTGAAATCCCCATGAAAGAACGAGAATGAAAGGTAATACGAAGATGACAACCTTGAGGGTAAAAAGAGTAAGAAAGGAAAGGGAATGAAAACATTCTATGATTAGTTTATTGACAAGAAACAAACACAACTTGAAATTCTGCGTTCACATTGTTAACTAAGCTGCCACTTCAAGTCTTCCACCCTTTTTAAACCTCACCATTTTCACGTACAAGCAGGTAAAGCAACATAGCACTGGAATACAATTATTAGGGAGACCTTCAAAAGCTACTTGGATCTAGTTAAGCTTCTCTAAAAAGTCTAGACAGACCATTTCAGTGGCTGTAGCTGAGTGCTGGAGAGTTAAAGATTAATTTAACACTCTTAGCAGACACAAATTAGCCCTATTTATCTTCATTTGAGGTTAGAGTTGTTACTGTCCAGTCTTGCACAGAAAACAGCCCTGAAATCAGGAAAATGTAACTGAAAAGGCAAAGTAATAAGGCAGATATTTCTGTGCAACTTCATTTACAATAGAAGGTGGGAAGGCAGGAAAAACAAAAACTTAACTCAATGTACAGTGCTCCTCTTCAGGCTTTTTCACTGTCTTACTTTCATCCTCAGCATCCTGGCTTACCTAATAAAACTATTTGTCAGCTAGCTGAATTCTCAAGTCACTGAAAATTAATTCCACATTTGTAGTTTCTTCGGTATATTCTCAACCCTTTGAAATATGCGAGGAATTAATCCATTCAAAGAGGTCTGTTGTTCAAAGCTACCCCTTCTCTCATTTTTTTGAGGAAGGATTCAAGCAAATATAAGAGCCTGGGTTTTACAACATGCATTTTGTACCTGGTCATGACCTGCTAATCTTCAAAGTCTATTGATCCATGAATGTTTCTGGAATAAAATCATTGATTCTTTGGAGAGTCAGAAAGAAGCAGCTAAAATGAGGATGTCTGGGGAGATCTGTGTAAACAAAAAGTGAAATTTCAAATTACTGTAATTAAATAAAGATTTTCAGCTATTAAAATGTAGTATGTGTTATGACAATTTCATGAGGATTCCTGGTTTTGGGTTTGGGGCTTTTTGGTTTGTGTTTGTTGTTGCTTTGGTTTTTTTAAATACAATATAGTGGTATAAAGGGCCAAATCCTACCCTCAGTTATGCAATGTGTAGATTCTGACAGCAGCTTCATAAGTGCACACAGAAGCATATTTAGGCCCTAGAGTCAGCCATAAAAATTTAAATGATATTGCATATATAGAGCTGGAAGTGTCTTTTCACTTAATTCAATCTGAAATATTTCCCAATCGGTGGCAGACGTAAATTACTTGAAGACGAATAATATTATATAGTGCTTGAATAAAAGGAATTTGAAAAGGTYTTAGTTTATAACAATAATTGCATTAGATCTGAAACAGACTAACTGTAGTGGGCCACCTCTTCTCAACATGCAGTTTTGACTATATTTTTTTTTTTTTGCTCATAATGAATTATGAGTATGACTTTTCTGATTGCTGCATTAAGCCTGTAAAGAATGCAACAGTCATAAGAAAGGAAGGACTCTTCCTGCATTAACGAGTACACAGGGCTGCATCTCTCTCAGTAAAATCATGTTCAGCTTCGCTGGCTTGACAGCCATGCTCAGCAATTTGAAAATTATGCCATTTAAATACACAAAGATCCAATACCCAACCTCACAACAATTAATTTTAAAAATCTTGGCTAGAAGAAAAAAGTAGAGAGAGATCATTTGGTCTCAGTTTATCTTTGCCCTACAAGTTGTAAGTGGGGGAAGTACACCCTAAATAAACTCACCCACCTCTGATTCTTACCTGCAAACCATGCTGGTGAGATGGATCCCTTTCCCTCTCCTAGCTTTAAACACCCATGGTGTTGATACGTGAATCTGCTGTACTCTAACAGACTGGGCTTGCTGTACAGAATTTTTATGGTTTAAAGGAGAGAAACAGGTACACTCAGGGTGATTCCCTGACTTAATTTGGACATCAGTCTTCTGAAGAGTTACCCTCCTATATTATCCCCTAAAAATGCTCACTTCTTTATGTTAGACAATAAGGGGCATTTTGAAGAACTCATTTAGATGTACATATCTACTGTGCAAACATCTCTGTATTGTTAGATGAGTCCTACGTGAGATGACTACTCCACATTCTGTAATTTGGATGAGTAAGAGGTATCAATATTGCATACCTGAAGACAAGTAGTATTAGAACACCTTACGGTAGCTATCGCTGTGGAAACTGAAACACAATAACATTTCTTATCAACCTTGGAGACCTGCCCCTTCCCCTACTAATGCTTTTGAGACAACTAGGAAACAGAAACCAGATGAAAACAGATAATGCAGACCTTACTCGCCTGTTTGCAGGAAAAATGTCTGGAGCTTCATGGCCATTACAGAGTAACTGAGGATCAGAACAGCTGTAAAGTTTGTGAGCAAACTAGGTAAATGTCTTCCACCTCAGTGCTTTACRTTGTTGGACTTAAGAGAAAATAATGCAGCTAAGAGTCAGCATGCATATTATTCCACTATGGCTTAACTATTATCAACATTAAATACTCGAAGCAATCTCAAAACCTGTAGAGTACATTACTCRCTCATCTGCCTTCCAGGCATCAGAAGCCTCTTAGAACAGGTTTCTCCCATCTTCTGCTCTTTTCTAGTCCATATTATGCATTTTCTTAATTTGCCCATTAATCAGCTATCACACAAACCATATTTTCATACTCCTTTCCGCAGCCCAAACAGCAATTTCCACTTGTTCTTCGGGATTTATGCTTCCAGAGACAAGATCTACTCGCGATACCACTAGGATTTTTCCAAAGTTCTGCCAGAACTCTTCAGTGTCATTGGCACACACGTAACCTCCACATACGGATCAAGCGGAAATCTGATGTAGGCACCAGAATAGACCCTTTCTTACTTGTCAAATCTAAATTAAAGAGCACCAATCACTCTTGGAGACGGTAAGTCTTTATACCTTAGGTTAGAAACTGGAAACTTTATCTGCCATAAAAGGTACAAGTTCCTCAGGATTCCATACATTAGCCTGTCTGGAGAAGAAACAGAGCCTACATTCAATTTTTTTTTTTTTTTTTTTTTTTTAAATTACAGCTATTGGCATATCATTTAAAGCAAGTGAATAAGTAACGGCCAAAGTATTCCCCCTCCAAAAATTCCTTTTATGTACATTACAATGCCACAGTTTTGATTGTGTAGTATATCAATAACAATAGCAGCAACGCTGTTCTTTGAGCAACTAATTTTAGGAATATTGTTCTTTTTGCCTTTAGGAGCAAATTTGATTTTGCTTGTTTGGTAAGACTGTTATTTGCATTGCATGACTACTTCATACCCCACAATACTGATCACATACCCAGCATCACCGAGTAGAAAGCAAACAAAAAACCTGGCACTACTTTTACTTTTTACAGACTCTAAATAAATTGATTTAAAAGTGAAGGGTTATGTAGGAAACATTCTGAGAGCCATTTAAACCTCTGCATATGTTTATTGCCACTTCCAGTGAGCTGAGGGCATACATGTAGACTACACCTGCGGGGCTCCGTGGTCTGCTTTCAGCTAACCTMAGCAATTAAGTTCCAGAGTATTTCACAAAAAACATTCCTTTCCCTCAGGCTGAGTCTTACAAAGAGAAGAAAAACAAAACAAAAGCATTAGTAATCAGCCTCATGGCAAAATAATAAACTCTGGTCATGGTAACCCTTAAAGCATGGCTGGGCTAGCAGCTCCCTTTACCAAAATACTAGTTGTAATAGGGGTTCTTCTTCCAGCAAATACTCGTTACTGCCTCCTTAATATTCAGAATTGGTAGTGACTACTGCCAGCACATAATCTTAGCTTGTTTTCAGCAGTCCGCTAAAGTTACTTGTCAAATTTCTACACAAAAATGTCTTCAAAGAGACTGAAGCTTAATTTTGTCTAGCCAGAAGGAAGATTGTTAGGACAGCGATGAGCAAAGCTAAATTTCATTAAGCTATCACAAAGTTTACTCACCCTGAAAAACACTTGGCTATAAATGAGGAATAAGATATATAAGGAATAAATAAGTGAGAAATACCTACGGGCGAGAGACTGAGAAGGCTGGAGCACAAGCAGCACAGAGGAGAAAAAGCAAAACAGTAAAACAAAGTTAGTCCAACACAAGGCACAAACGAAACACAGCTTATTAATTCTCAGTGGAGGGCGACCTCAATTCCATTATACTTTCAACACGCAAAGCATACAAGCCAGTAAAATAATAATCTACTGGAACATTATTTTTATTAGTGTGATTGTCAGTACTTATCTTACTAAGACAAAAACCAACACTTCCTCAAACTCTTTCCCAGCTGTTTATCTTTCAGAAGCAGTACTTCAGTGCACCAATTTAGCAATTTATGAGCATACCTGCAGCTGCTCTGGTTGTTCACCACATCAATTTTCTGAAACAAAATCATCTCCTTGTTTCCATTAATTGGTCATTACAACATGTTGATCCCAGCAGTCCATCACTTGTTACAATTTTGTCAATTAAAAAAAAAAMCAGTCTGGGAGATGATCTCTACTAATGGGACACCACATCCCTTGCATTTGCTGTTATCTAAAACCCTCCTTTGCTATTTTAGAATTGCTTGATAAAGCTTGTTGTTAAATGCTTTGAATGAAACCTTCACATTCAGGACATTTTACTGGCTGGTTATTTACACCRTAATTCTAGCTTGGCACCTCCATCTTCCTAACTGGCACTCAGTCTCAAATTTAGAAAATCTTGCTGATCCCATTTATAAAAAAGCTTATATTCAAAGGGGTCAGAGTTTCAAAATCACACAGACCCATAAGGGGAGATGAATTTTCACAAATGTTCACTGAAAGCAAACACAGCACATATGTCACTATCAATTAAGCAGATGTTCATTTTTTTTATGAAGATGCACCTTTCCTCTAGGAATAAAAATATTTCACTTAAATTTTAATATCCAGCAGCTCCCACTGTCTTCATGTTGGAAAGAGAGCTCTTTAGAAACCTGCTTAGCTGGGAAATGAAAGCTTAAACAAGCTGCTAGTTTGAATAAATACAAGAGTATTTTTAGAAATAATTCTTGTGTTAGAAAAGTGACTCCCATGCCCACTTGGGTGTGATAAATGCTAAGAGCAAAACCTCTTCTGCTTCCTTCCACCACACAGAAAAGAATGAAAGAAGTCAGTGTTGTTTCACTGCAGATTTAACACATAATATCTTGGTAACACTTGCATTAGGCAAGATTCAGACAGAAAGAAGAGCAGAAGCTTCCCTAGTCTCTTGGGAAGCCGTACAATCTACTTCAAAAGGACAACATGTATATATTGAGGAGGTAAGGAAATAGAATTTCAAGAGATATTTCTACTCCTAAAATGAGAATTTTCATTCAGGACATTAGTGATCTCAGAAAGATGCAAAAATTAGAGTCTCAACAGACACCTAAACCATTTTTAATAGCTGAATATAAAAAGGGTCTTCAATATAACTGACAAAATCATGATGAATCAGGTAGCTGAAAATCAATCAACATAATCAACAGTGATGGGAATTTGTGTGTAACAGAGAGTCACTGCATTATTAACATGAYTTGAGTGACACTGCCATGTGAGGTCTTCATACTAAGAGTAAATTTTTTTCTTGTTATTTGGGCTGGTTTCTGGAAGAAGTGSTCTAATACAAACCTACTGCTGAATTTGATCTGTGTTTGAAATATGTGGTGCACCATGCACAGTGCAATATTCAGTTATGTTAATTGCTGCTTTGGGTTCTGGTATGAGAAAAGTCCATAGCCTACTGATCTCTTYTCCAGCTTCTGAAGGGTACACAAACCTTCTCTCCTCTCAAGGCAGACAGCTGGCATTATCACTATTCCGAATTTGTTTATCTAAGCGAAGTTCAGAACCMGGAAGGAGGCAGCAGAAACCTGTATGGTTTTGTTTTGGTTTAATATTTTTACCAGTTCTCTTATACTCTGAGGGAAGACTTCTAGCTTGGTTCTCCCAGAAGAATCTCAGCATTAAGCCTCTGACAGAGAATCCATCTGCGTCAATTGCTGCAAGCACATCTGCCCCTCTTCTCTTGTCAGAGGATACTTTCTCCCTTCTCATCAAACATGTACAGATGTTGCTGCAYGCAGAATACGCCATTCCAAACGTACTGATAACAACACATTTGCCAGATTTTCCCAATACAAGAGAGGATCCGTAAGGGGCCAATCATTTCTTCTTTGGTTCTCTCTTCCCTGTGCTAGCATGTTTCTCAATGTTACTAGTTAATTCATTTGTCATAATATTCTAACTGGTTATATTCAAACTCCTTTTTATGCTGAAGTCTGCCAAACACAGGTTTCTCCAGTACTCCCTGAACGTATGAAAGAAAAAGCAGGTATCAGGCTTCTTTCTCTGGCTAAAACCAATGGCAGCAACCTATCTCCCCTTCACTGGAAAGTTCACTTTAATACAGCTTCAGACTTTAACCACCAACCAGCCTTCCCTACCCATTTTAACAACTACCTGCCTCAGCAAGATACTGTTAATAAAAAGCTGAAAGGATGACTAACAATATTTTGGATATCTCCAGTTCCCTTAAAGTGCTTTTTGCTAAAACTTGCCCTTAATCCTTCTTTGTAACACAACCGCATACTAGCAACCTAAAGTTACATAACCTACTGTACTTCCAATTCTTTTCACATCCTGGATCTGAAACATTAAACAGTCTTTGATGGTTGATATCATCAACTTACGTTGAGTGAACACTTGCATTTTAAGCTCAGAACTCGCAGTAGCGTTCGATGTGGCCAAACCAGAGCCCTCCCAATGCCCTTTCGTCCCCCAGCGCTGCCAAGCCATGCGATACTCACTCTYGCTAATACCTGCTCCTGGCTATAACATGTCAGGCACAGTCACACAGTGACTGCGGTCACCTCACATGTACTACGGCTGAACTTGGCGAGGGGGTCGTGGAAGAGAAATAGGTGTTTTTCCCTGAGTCCAAAGGAGAAGGTGGTTCTAGAGAAAGGGAGTTTTAAAGCCCAAGCATCCCTTTCAATTTCTAAGAACACATTTGATCAGGTAGACTAAACCGCAGCAAACACTGCTACCAAGGATTTCCAACAGAGTTTGTTTGTTGCTTTTATGCTCTCCTGCAAGACTTTTCCTCCTTGATAGCTCAATGGCCACAGTAAGAACTCTTACCTGAGACAACGAACTGAATTATCTTCTTGCAGTATAAAAAATACACAGTACAAATGTTTCAAAACCCTGTCCCAACTCTTGACCACAGTAACTCTGTGGACACCTGTATCCAGACAAACAAATGTGATACTAAAGAAAGCACACCACATCTGCACCACATCCTTCCAGTTTCACCCTGTGAAGTTTTAAACAAATTTGAAGGAACAGACACGTTCCCATTTGGAATATTCATGAGTAAATTTCACCAGCGATAGAAAACAAATTTATAACCACATCTGTGCCACTGAAATGTATTTATTTTTCTTCCAAACTGTCCTTACGGAAAATGTGAAGAGGTTACTTATTATGGCAGTGCCTTGAATAATGTGTTTTTACGTTGTAGTAGAAACCTCTCCATAGTGCTAGAAGCCTACCTGGTTCTGCAAAACTGAATGATTGCCATATTACTATTAACTGCACATTAGAAGACAAATTACAAATAAAAGCGTAACCTTCAAAAGGAGGCAAGTAGACTGCTTAGTCCTTATTAAGGCTGGTGGAAGTCATGCAGAACAGCTTCMTGATATGATTTAAATCTAAAGTACGTTTTAAATTAAAATTACTTTATTTAAAGGTATTAAAAATTTCAAATGCCTTAATTTTAAGATAGCTTAATTATTCCCTATATGTTCTTGGTTTATATCTGTAGCTTTTTTCTCAGTAATGTCCTCTCTCCTTAAAACAAAACACATTAGAAAAATATCAAAGAGAAATGCAAATCAAAAGCTATGTGTTTACAGAGAAAACATTACATTGGAAAACAGCAATGTAGAAATATTTAYTTTTCTGGAGAAATAATCACATAGAACTGTCAGCATTACACAAAAACTTCAGCTGCTTACATTTACACTTAAATGTGGTTGCAATAATTGGACACTACATGAAATAGACTAAAAACAAATTTTTCAGCATATCTTGACCAGACCAGCACAGACAAAATGCTCACAACAGGTAAGAATTTATACCAAATGAAGGAATACTTCTTCCTCCCACTGCCATTTATCTATTTCTTATAAAGTTTTAATACATAGCATACTGCAAAATCTTTTTGTAGAACACCACAGAACTGCAGTGTACAGTTTGCAGGGGGATCGGAAGTCCTTCATATAAATTAAACCATGTAACTCCACTGACCAGTAGTGATATAATTGCCACTTTATAAGGGCTAACCAGAGAGAGATCCCTACAGTCTCCTGCAGATTGTTAAGCACTSTCTATATAGCAGAGCCTCTGCTAACACAGCTAGGACAAAACCACATCACCCTCCTCCCCAGCCCTCACTGTCTCCAGCACGACAAGCTATAGCTTGACAGAGGACAATTTTTAAGGAAGGGAAATAAAAAAAAATATGCTGGCATTGCTACACTCTTCCCCCGAACACACGATAAACTGATAAATGCTCCCTTCTGCTGGCATAGCTGCACCCACACCAGTAGTTTAGACTCCAGTATCAGTGACAGAGTGTGGATTTCTCATTTCCTGTGCCAACAAAACACACAGGTATCTCAGGGACATGTGGTTGCATAGAGCTAGTCTTACGAAAGGACACCTAGAGCAGATGCTGGAGAATAAGAAGGAAAACCGTTTAGGCACAACTGCTGCCTCCTCCTCCAACACTGACAGAGGGAAAATTGCCAGACTTCTGCCCACCCCTTCCTTCTGTAGGAAGTAAATGCCTAAAAAGTCAAACCTTGAAGTACCTTCTTTGGCACTTCAGTGGCCTCGTGCTGTTAACTTACTCCACGGACAGGGAAATAATGGGTCAACTCTCTTGCATCTCTTGCCTTTTTCCGTCCTCGTGATTTGAAACTCAATGCATCTCAGCCTAAACCTCCATAAAGCGTAGTCTACAAGCATTCCACAACTTCTCAACCCTGATCGTGATCTCAAGAGGCCTCAAGGTGCAACATTACTGATGTAGCAATACACAATCTTGTTTCTTATTTCCGTGTAGGGAAATAAGAGAAATGAATGAGAAAGCTACAGAAATAGGAACAAAGTCCAGAAAATGTACAGTGCTCACTCTGACATCATACCATTACTCTGTCCCCTCCCAAATACATATTACAATAACATGTGATGTCTTAAGCTATTGCTCAAACCCAGTAAGATACTCTTTTTGTCTTAAGCACGTGTCATGTCTGCAATAATTTCATTATAGCTTTAGACTTTTTATGTGACAAATACCACACAGGTATAAGAGTAGTTATCATATAAAGTGTCTTGGAACATTACGACAATAAGATTAGAGTAAGTCGGTAGAAATAAAATACTGCTGTAACTAAAATATATTCTATCCATAAGGGAGAAGGGACTGTTATACAAGACAGGAATTCAAAGAGACTGAGTTACATGAATCCTGAATTTCATGCGTACCTCTGCAAAGCCACCACTTGACTACTTTTTAAAGCAATTTCTCTTACAAACAAAAAATAGCTGGTAGTAGCCTCTAATTTTATGTTTCGTGCTTTTCGGAATAGCCCAAAAATCTGTCCCAGGACTGTCTACCAGAAAGTAAAAGTAGCCCTTTAGTCACTGACAAGGTTTTGAAGAAGGAACTGCACAGCTGCCTATGAAGTTAATTTCAAAAGACAACAACAACAAGAGGTATCTTGGTAGTTTCTCTTCCTCTTGATTTAAGGCACCAGGGAAAACAATATAAACCTTTTCAAGGGAAGCTTGAAACTTATCTCACCATTTCGGTTACAAAATGCACTTGCTTCATAAAGCTTCCTCACAGCACCCCACTTTTAGAGCACAACTTCTTTTTTTTTTTTCTTTTTTTTTTTTTTTTTAAATATTTGCACTGTTCCTGGACCATAAAAACAGGCTTTCATTTTAATCTGCTTAACACACTGTGGGGAAGGGCTTCTAATTTCACAGCACTGAGATAAGACAAATAATTCATATAACACATTAGCACATCGATATAGACAGAGCTCATTGGAAACAATAGGGTGCTGAAGCAAATCTGTGAGAGGCAACTGTTTCAGACCCCACCATGCACTAAAATACATTTTATGACATTCCATAGTAAAGACAAGATCACAGAATACTAATATAAGAATTGTCCAGAGGCAATAAGGCAGTAAATTCCCCTCCCCTCAATAGACACCGTAGCTTCCCCTACTACTCCAGTCCTTTTCTAAATGTTTTGGGGTTGTTTGTTTGTTTGTTTGTTTTTTCAGGTCGTTCTCCAAATCAGTCATCTTTCCTTTGTGCCCTTTCATTACACTTCTTCCTTAAGTGCCACGTCTTTCTTTTACTGTTCATTACCCAAAACTACCCTGCTCCCCCTTTGGCTTCATTTACTTCCTTTCTGGGTTTGTTTTTAYATTTTCTATTGCTGCCTTTCCAGAGCTGAGAGTGCTTCCAGTGTGTGTTCTGCTGTGTGCAGAGAAAAGCAATGCAACAAAATATTTTCAGTATATTGGCACGAGTCCCCACCTAGCCACTTGTGATCATTTGCTCTCAAATCCCTAAAGACATTCTGCTTTGAACCTCTGCTGTGGAAAAGAAAAGAAAGGATACGTGGAAGAAATTCAGAGGAGACTTGCCAATTGCAGAGATCTGTGACAAGCCATTTCTACAGTCTCTAAACTGGGCTGAAAACAACAGGAAGGTGGACTTGGGAATGCCAGTCAGCCATTTCAGCACATGGCTAGAACAGAGAAGCCCAACGCTGGGACTAAGTACAGCCTGCTAAATGGAAGCTCGTGGCTATCTGTAAACCTAGCTGCTCTGTTGATCCTGGCTTCGTCCAGAATCTTTTGTCCTCATCCCCTCTAAGGTGAATGTTGTATGGGGGAGCGTTCTTTGGAGAACTGAAACCAAAGATTTTAGTGACAGAATTCCTTGAGTCTGCTTCTAAGAGATGCAAGCACTGCTGTGGAAAGTCAATGACTAGCTAGAATTTTAGAAAGATTTTGCTTCCCTTTTAAAAAAATTTAAAAAAAAAAGTCTTCCCTTGTTCTTTTGCATAGCCTTGGATATTACACTACTAGTCACACTAGAGCAATCTCTGGGACACTGCTGACCTGGCATGGTAATTTCAGTGGGGTATTATGGTCAAAAAAATTAAACTACTGCAACTTCTCACAAACTAGAGCCAGGAGTCTCTAAAAAGGGGTGAAGTGGTATAGTGTAATTTACCCAAAAAACAAAAAAGGGAAGATAATTCAGTTATGGTCAAACCCTGTTAGAAGCAGCCAAGACAACATAAACAAATTTTGACAACTAGCCAAAATCTAGAGAGATAAATACCAATAAGCCAGGCCACCTCAACAGTCAGCTTTCTAGATTTTCTGCAGGTAAGTCTCTATAATTTGTTCTCCTTTCCCTCCCTTCTTCTCTCCAACAGGAAACAGGAAAGACTTTTTGATGTCATAAGAATGGAGCTAGGATTTCAGCAATTACAAAAATAAACCTTTTACTAATCTTAACAGACGCATTTCATATGCAGCAACAGACAAGTGCAACTCAGGTTCTGTATATGAGGAAATTCTTGCTCATCTCCTAACAGCTGTTCTTAAGTAAGGATATAAACTCTTCACCGTGTGATCCTGCAAGCAAAATTATAGCAGGGTAACAATATATCTGCCAAAGTAATTACAACTACTCACCCAGACCTACCTACCCTGAAAACAGTTAATTCATCTTTTTTCCAAAGTCATTTTCGTTGGTATTAGAATTCCATATTTGTCTTAAACAATTTCACAGTGCAGTTCTTGATTGCTAGCAGTCCACCCTTGATCTTTATTACACATCCATCCCTAGCTCTGTACAGTGAAGTAGTATCACTGACATCAACAGAATCATTCACGATGCTTAGTATTAAACACACATATAAACTGTCACAGGATCAAGTCTTCTGCCAGTAGAGCAGAACTCTTCTAATGGCCAAGGTAGCTTTCACGCTGCTAACATATGACTGACCTTGATCTGATCTCCTGCAGATTCATGTTCATGAAAATCAGATTACTTCAGTTTTTAAAAATACATCTGATTTTAGCAGAAAATAATATACCATTACAAATGTCAAGAGTGTTGAATGGTAATGAAATCTGTAGAAATTACTTACTGGTTTGTTTTTAAAAGACTCTCAAAGTGTAAAAACTGGCTGGCCATTGCCAGATGGGCAAAAATGCTTCTTCACCCATCATTCTTCCAAGCATCAACCCTCGAAAGAGTTGCTTTTGTGCTTTTGCTAACAGACTTACTTTTACGTATATYATCTCGGAAACACTATGACTCAATATCAGATGTTAATAGTCCAGAGTATATTTCATTACCATTTTTAAAAGGCCTCTCTGTAACAACCCAGGCAGTAAAGGACCCTTCCTAACTTCTATAATGACAACACAGATGACTAACAAAACTTCTCTTGAAGATTACACAAATGACGTATGACAGAGAGAGAAGAGGTTTTTGATATGCCCTAGTTTCCTTTGAGATTGATTTCATTTTATTTTTTAATATACACACAGGATTTAGAAAATGCTTTATGCTGACAGTTTTTGACTCCAAGTAAAGTATTAACAAAAGCTGTATTTTAGCCTGTCTTATCAAATTGCAAGACTTCTTTCGAAGGAATAGTTTAAACCTTACCTTTCTGCCCTTAGTTAACAGATGTAGTGCAGCACAGCCCTCTAACTGATTTACATTTGGTACAGACTGTAGCAAAATCATCTATCAGTTCATAAAAGGGAATTTTTTCCCACCTCTACCTTTGAAGAGAAACTACGAGCGGAAATCCTACTTTCAAGTATTCTTACACTTCCACGACAGGAAGAAAATAAAACCTATAACCTGTATTTCACAAGCCTTGGCCTTGGTTTTATCCTTGACTGTATCTAACAGACCTTGCTTCAGTGCCAAAACCAGTCAAGTCAAGCTCTACTAATACATAATTTAAGTCTTCCCCATGGTGTCTACAGTTTTTCATATACATGTATTTCAGAACTGTATGGCACACATTTCCACCTAACTATGGAAAAAAATTCCTCTCTCATATGTAAGGAGTTGGCAATGCTATTGGATGCATACTTGATAGCACTTATGCCAAACAGTCTACCTCTGGTTTTTTGTTTTGTCGGGTTTGGGTTGGGTTGTTTGTTTGGGGTTTTTTGKTTTTGTTTTTTCCCTTTGGTATTCTTTCAGCCATATTTTCAAAGCCAGCTGCAACCTTCTTGGCCATACATTCACCATTCTTCACACAAACCTCCACTCTGGATGAGTATGCCCTTTTTAAGGATTTCTATGCGAATAATAAAAAAAGGTGTGGGGGGCTCTCTGTTCAACCCCCTTCTAGGAGTTCAGGAGTTTTCATTTCCATCACTGTTGTATATTAAACACTTTCAACCCATTTGAACAGTTACAGAACTAAAGCACACAGACATATTGTCAAATAATGCTGTAAATATCCCACAGTCTGTACAAAATGAAACATTTAAAAAGAACAGCAGCACCACAGTTTTTCACTCCGTGATCACTACACCTGCCTCATTAATCTCATGTACCCATGTGAGGTAAATACATGGTACAACTACAAACTAAAAATCAATAAAACCTTTAAAAAGGTTTAATTTGATTCTACAAGGGAGGTTATCATAATCCAACTCAGCTTTCTCACATTCTGCTAGCAATTTCTCTCAGCTCAGTTTCAACTGCTAACTTTGTTCTCCATCTCGCTATCTATCATGCTGTTATAATGCCAACTCAAATGCTGTTTGTAACAGCACAGCAATTTCTCAGAAGTTGCCAGCTTCATAGTGTGTTCCTTTAGAAGTGCATGGAAATTACTAGATTAAATTACAAATGAAAGACACTGCAGTTGGTCATGATTATTGGAACATTTATGTACATCCAGTTGATGATGAATTTTAACTTTTGTTCCTTTACATCTTTTACAAATCTTCTGTTTATGTTCTGTTTTTCTAGATTATATGGGAAGTGGAATTGCAGACAACTGGAAAAGAACTGTATGTTTTCCCCATACTCCCCTATATCCTCAAAAGAAAAGACTGTGACACCCATCTCCCCCATCCCCTACTGGCATAGTGTCAACAGATCCCTTACAACCATTTTTAAAACCTCTGTTAATATGACTGCATTTCACATACAGCAATGCAACTCACTATTTAAAGAATGCAACTGCACAGGAATCTGCTTTACAAAGACAGACCTGCAACATCCCAGTTGTCCCCCCAGGTTTGTAAGATTTCACATACCAGCATGGGACCAAACAATTAATACATCTAGAAATACCTGAAGAAAACATTGATCATACCGCAAACTGGTGATCACAATAGGGTAAGCAGCAGGACCTTCCATTATCTCGCTGCTGGGGGTATCATTTTCAGGAAGATAATTCAAACCAATTTCTTGACCATGCACTGCCACTGAAAATATCTAGTAATTTTCTACAGCAATAGAGCTGTTTGACCCAATTCYGATACAGATAATTATATTATCTGTACCTAAAATCCCTCTGAGTGTTTCAATCAGGTATGGTATTCTTCACTTTTTGTTCTGATCTGCTTAGCATGGCTGAGCACCATTAAACAGCTGTCAGATTCCACACAAGAAGTGGTTGGATTTCAGTAATAAGCAAAACGGTTCCCAATAGTGTTTAAAACACCTGGGGATCCTTCCAAATGAACAGTGCAATGAGGCTAAACTGTAAGACTAAACTGCTGTAAAATAAGCCTCACTATTTCCTCACAAAAGTACACACCCTAATACACTTAGTCTCTGAAGACCTCAGTTGTTGCCGAGAATGCAACATACCTAGATAAGACTTCAGATAAGAGTATGAAGAATAATTCACAACCTTTACGTTCAAGAAATTAGAGAATTAACTCCTCGTGACATACAGGCCAAGGTATTCTTGTGTTTCTATCAGCACAGACCATCTACAACAGATATGCTGAAGTGCTAAACTGTGAGTCAGAGAACAGAGCTCAGTATGTTAGTTCAGCTATCACAAAATACAGTATCAGCCTCTTCTTCATTTTCAGTCCAAGGAAATTTTATAATCAACATTTAAAGAAGCAATTGAACWAACGGATCATGAACGCAGTTAGTTAGAAGTAAGAAGAGGCTTTCTAATCATCAGAGCAGCAAAGGTTTTGATGAAGGTAGAAAAGCCTCCTACCAAAACGCTGGCGCCAAAAATGCTAACAACCCTTAAAATGAAGTTCGATCCGTTTATGACATGAACTGTGTAACATGGATCTAGTGACAGCAGAGGATTTAGACTCTGCTCTGCGGGGCCCTCCTCTACATATCTGTAAGAATCTGTGCAGGTAAGGAGGCATGGATTGTCTGCCAGCCATGGGTTTATATAATCTTAAACCTAACAGCTCTATAAAATACATTTCCAGAAGTGATTATCAAGGCTACATAGACTGCCTCAGCAATAGGTGRAACACAAGATATTTGAAAAAAGAATGAGAGGAAGAGAAAACAAGACAGCAGAAATCTGCATAGGAAGTGTGGAAGCTTCCACACATCCGAAAGTTTCTCCAACACCTTACCTGTAGGAAACTTCCTCTTCTACCAAAGCCACAGAAATTCAGAAAACTACAGAATCTCCCTAGTGAGCTCAGGTCCCGGCATAAGTRTACTGTGACAGAGAAAAACTTCAGCTTCACTTGAGAAGTTGCCACTGCTTCCCTCCCACAACATCCTGCCCCAAGGAACCGAGATGACAGGAAGTCTTTGGTGGTACAGGCACCTATAGCTAAGAAGTCTAGGATGGACAGACAGCTGAGGAGGTGACAATTGCCTTGCAGTACAGAAATGGAAGGCCCTAAGTGTATTGTTCTGCTTTGACAGCTCCCTGTAAACTATCTGGGCCCAGCATTCCCCTTTACTTTCCCCTGCCTTACACAGTCGCGCAACACCAGCCACTACCGCCTCCGACTGCAGCCCCTTTGCTTCATGTTTAGAAGCAAGGAAGCACAGTCTGTAAACAATCCTTCAGCTATACAGCACCCAGACTTGCCAGGGCATTCAGATATACCCCCAATTTTAATTTTTGTTTATTTATTTACACCTGTTCCTACAACTGTGTGTCACCGAAAACACAATCTTAAAAATATTTCAGCAGAGAACGCATCACCTGTTCATGAATTAATGGCAAGAGTGACACAGGTACCACAGTAATTTAAAACTAGATCAGGTTTTTTCCCCTCTCTTTTTCACTGGGATAGCTCTCAGATTAAATCCACTGAGATCAATTCAGATTTCAGAATCTGAATTAATTTCAATTTCAGAATCATTCCAGATTTTCCCCAGCACACATATTTGTAGCTTAGAAAACAAATACTGGGGGAGGGGGGGCGGAAATCAGACAACCTCCCAAAGCTGAAATTGCCCTTTCCAACCAAACACAGTGCTATACCCAAAACTGAAATTGTCACACAGCCCATTAATCTCCATTACAAAACGTGTTCTTTATTTAGTAAAATTACACCATTTGGTTGGATGATAACAGTATTTACATACTGGTTTATGAGCTCCTGAGATGTTTCTCAAGCAAATAAAATAAGAGAATAGGTTACAGTTTATTGAAATAAGAGAACTGCATTGTTCCTAAGAGGACAACATACTGCTGCTATTATTGCTCCTATGCTACAAACATTTAAAACAATGTTGTTCTTTAAAGGATTCATAGCACATATCATTTACCAAAATAGGACTTAAACCAGTGGTGCATGCAGAATAGCCCTCAGTGATGACAAAGGCAACCCAAAGAGTCTACAGACAACATCCAAATATATAAAATTCAAAGAGTCCTCCTGAAAACAACACACGAAATTTTGTACCACGACTATGCTCCGTGGAATAGTCTAAATCCAGAAATGGGAAAAACTAGCAGTAAAGGATTTTTTTTAAAGAAAAGGACACCACAAACCTACTGATGTCATTATTAATGATGTCACATCCCTACTTGTGGAGCATCACCCAAATTAAAACAAAACACAAAAAGCAAGCCCCCCCGTCAACCTACCAGCAGAGAAAGGATCAGGTTGAAGAGATGACATGATAATTCCAAAGGCTTCTGGAAAATAGCAAATACTCTCAGTACCTCAACAGCAAGAAAACAAGAACAARTACCTACATAGCTGCAGCTTTCTATTATTAAATACAAAGCATCATAAAAATATTTACACACAGCATCTTCCAATGATGCAAGAGCTGATTTTAAATTTTTTTTCAGCAAGACATTCTCTCTTGATTGACTTATCACTGAGACCAAGAGCTCATTAAAAAAAAAAAAAAAAAGAGAACATTTTTTATCAGATTAACAAGTTTTTTATATACTTTTCATTTTTAACGAGAAAATAGCTATCTATTAAAATTTAGTTTATTCAATTACAACTATTTCTAAGGGGACTAGCAGAACATTAAGCCTTAGACTGCAGCATGGGGAGAACTCCATAGATGTCAAAGCCTGCAGTGAAAATGAAATGGCACTTAATAGTCTCAGTCCAGGCCCAGAGTTAGTGAGTGAAACATTCYTTCTGCTAACCATGACAAACCACAAACTCTTGTTGCAGAACACACACAGATAGAAAGTCAACCTGCTGGACAGTGACTGCTCTTAGGAAAACCTTAACAATTAGTGTTAGCAGTAAAAATATCCTTTTGAGGGAAAACCAGGCTTTTTATCCATTTCCTGGTATCAATTTTCTAACTATCAGTTTTGATATYAGACCACAGGTAATTTTCCGAAACATGCAGGTATGCATGCTCCCATATACTAAATAAATCAGGTAACGATTCTCCATTTGAAAGGTGCTTTTGATAACTCCTGAATTTATGTTTTCAGTTAAGCGTTCTACACAGCAACACAAACAGCATAACCTTAGCAAAATAAAAATGAAGTTATATAAGGATCTGGCGCTCCAAACATGCATGTATATCAAGGAATAGGGTATTTTGAAATGCTAGCATTATAATAGCTAAAGCTTCGCTTAAGAATTTATTCCACAGCAAACTTTCCCCACTTCTTCATCTACAGCCCTTTCTTCAATTTTGTTTTCTTCATTCCCTAGGTAAACTGGTTATTATAAACTCTGAAGTATCAAAGCAGCTTTGCAGCAGGTGCAGCTATGAAAATAAAGGATATGAAATAAATATTTCTAGTGTTTTAAAAGGTTTGTTAAGTCAAACAATAAGGATTTTTACAGTTAGAGGGGTGTGTGCATGTCTACATATATCTAAATATCTATATATCTGCATCACCCCTCCATACAAACTGTATGAGAGTCCAGATCTGCCAGCTTACAACACATTGCAGAATCGTGACCCAAACAGGTAAATTCTTGAACTCGATACACAGCTGAACATATGAGCTTATAAGGTAGCTGTTCTAAAAATAATTTCACCTATACTGGTCACACATTAAGGTCACACTGTTGCCGTAAGAAATAAAGGATCGTATGAAAAAAAATCCCAAGAAACCAAATTCTATTTCAATAGCTTTAAAAAAAAAAAAACAAAAAGCTACAAGTGTATAGGGACACCTAACACCTAATCCACCAAGTCCTGGTTTCAAGGAGGCCAAAATGTTAATATTGTTATGTTTTCCTCCATGGTTCTGTATCTTCCGGTTTTAACTGTTAGAAAGGCATAATCAGCTGGTGTGTAGGTCAATTTATTTCCAATACGCTAATTTATGCAACATTAGCACAGAATGCCAGCTCCAATTCTCTTACTGTTTGCACTCCAGGAGTAGACTTGTATTTTCTGCCAACTCCATTACATCATCCGAAAAAACCCAAACATTTCTTTTTTTTTTTTTTTCTTTTTTTTTTTTTTTTCAAAATCCCTGCCACTCTCCTTTTCCTTCTCCCCGAGCCCTCCAAAACCGCACGCCAATGACCGCCGTAAGCTTTATCTGACTTTCCGGGCTGCAAAGGCACAGTAGCCAAGGGCCCTCGCTATTGTGCTGCACACGGATGCCTCCCTCCATCACTGACCTTCGTTTCTTCACTCGGGCTGTTACATAACCCCGCGCCTGCCTGCGTGCGGCGAGTGTGAGCCCGGGCGAGCGGCGGCGGGTGCCCGACCGCCTCCCCCTCCCCTCTTTAATCCCAGGGGAGGAGGGACATATGGGTCAGCAGGTTAGCAGTACCAAAGCCTAAACAATTCGGGACCGCGGAGAAAACACCCTAACCACCGGAGCTGCCTGGGCTTCCCAGCCCCCCCTTCTCCTTTTCGCATCCACACAGAAACGACAGCCGAGCGTTACATAATTTATGGGATCCCAAAGTTACCCCCTCCCCAAGCCCGCCGGAGCCGGCTGCCGGCTCCCTGCCGCCGGCCCCGCTCCCCGGCAGCACCATCTGCCCGCGCCGCCGGAGCCCTCGGCCGGGAGAGCCGGGGCGGCGCGGGGGGGGCGTTGTATAACACCCGCGAACTACGGCCGCTCCGCAAACATCCAGAAAACTCCCCGACAAATTAAGGAAATTTTCTCCAGTGTTTCTGATTAACCTCGTTACATAAGGCGCTTGCATTCCAAATCCACTCTCGCAAGCTCTAAATATACCCCGCGCAGCCAAAAGCTCCCTGCACACACGCCCGTGGCCACTCGGCCTCCTCCGGCCAAGCCCGCTCCTCCTCGCCTCGGCATCCGCCTAACTGCGCGCTCCCTGCTCGCAAATCGCCTCTAATTAAATGTTTCGGCGTGTGTCATCTCGATGGCTTTTACTGTACGCGGATTCCCTGAGTGGGAAGCTGCCTGGGAAGGGGGGGTGTGGCCAAAAGGGGAAAAATACTGTAAAACACAAGCCAACACATGATCAGCCATATTCCAAACCTACAACCAAAAATCCCTCCGTCCGAGGAGAGACGGTCTCCCCACCACCGGCGGCCGGGCATCGCCGCCCCAGCCCCGGCGGCGGCCGCCGAGGAGGCTGCCGCTCCCGCCGGGGACGCACTTCTCTCCGCCCGTCGTTTCTTCCCACAGACGCGTGTATTATTACATAGCGTTATTTAATTAATTTTTACCCATCACCGACTGATTTTAYCCAGCGAAGCCTCGCTAGCGCGCTCCCCCTCTCGTAGGAGCAACGCTTCATAAATTATTTACAAGTAATTAAAGCGGCAGCCTCCTCCCTCTCGCACGTCTCGGCAAACTCCGGCGGCGTTTGAAGCCGGCGCCCCTCACCATGCCCGCGGCGGGAGCAGGGGAGAGCGCGCCCTGCCCGCTCCGCTCCGCCCGGCAGCGCGCAGCCCTCCCGCCGCCGGGGCTCGCCTCCCGCCGCCGGGGCGGCTCAGGCACTACCGAGCTGACGCCAAACTTCAACCGCCCTAAGCACCTTCAGAGCCGACCCGCACGACTAAAAGACGCAATCTGAGACAGGAGAGGGCTCGGCAGTTAGCGACAGGAAAGGGGGGGCTCGTTTGTTTGTTTGTTTGCAGCATTTTATTCGGGAGCCGGAGGGGAGCGAAGGAGAATCCTCGGGAGCAGAGAGACCCTTCTCCAAAGTTGTGCACCTTCAAGAAACAACAGCACCTACGAGATCATCCGCTCCGCGAGGAAATCGTTTTTAAGATACACTTAAATGAATTAAGGGAAAACAGCGTGCAAGAGAGTGAATAAGTCACCCGCAAACCGCAAATCTCCTGTTTAATCACAGATCCCCCATTCACAACAAGCCACAGCACACCAGTTGAGAAACTGTCAAAAGGAGACAGACGAGGGGGAGAAGAAAGGCAGGGGGGAGGAAGGACGCTGCAGCTTTAAAAGTTTGTTCCCTTGAATCTCAATACTCCTGCTATTGCTTTATATATTTATAAAATTATGTAATTTCAGGGGGACAGTACCCATCCGGATACCACAGGCAACAAACGAGAGAGATAGGAAAGCACCAAACCCCGCTCAATATTTTCATTGCGTTTGTCCCTCCTCCTACAGCAATTAAAAGCAGCTATAAAAGTTTGCAAGGTTTTGCAGGGGTAGAAGCGTGGCTTGTCGGCGTGCGCGGCTTCAACAAGCACGAGCAATAAACCAGAAGATTAAATTGCTGCATTTCCCCCTTCTCTCTTACCCCCCTCTTCCTATTCCCACCCACCCCCCGATCCCACTCCCCCGGCCCCCTCCCCCTTCCCCAAGTCTCCCTACCTCTGCTGCTGCTGCTGGAGTAGCTTTGCCTGCGGACGGGAGCCGGCGCATCGCTTTTCCGGGCAGGCTCCAGGTTCACCGGGGTGTCCCTGGCGCCGGCGGCCGCCTCGGAGACGCTGCTGCCCGGCTCACTGGCTGCTGGATCGGGGGCTGCCGGAGCGGACTCCATGTTTTTCCCAATGTAGATCGCTTGGAGATGGCGAGCTCCTACACTCCCTCTATCTTCTGTTTCCAGCGCAACTCTATGGTAGGAAAGCAGAAGGGAGAGCGCGAGCGTGATCCAGATGGGATGTGAGCTTGCCTGCCTGTGACCACAAGCAGCGCTAGCGAGAGCTGCACACCCCCCCGCCCCCGCACCCCCCGCGCTCCGCCGCCAGCCGCGCGCCCTGCGCCCGGCATCGCCGCCCTCCGGCGCGGCCCCCGGCCGGCCGCCGCGGCACGGCACGGCACGGCACGGCTGCGGGCCCAGCCGGGGGGCGCCCGCGGGGGCGGCGTGCGAGGCGCCTCACGGCCGCGGAGCCCCTGCAGCCCCCGAGCGGGGCCGGGGAAAGAGAAGGTGCTGCCGCTGCCCCGGGCGGGCAGGAAGCCAGCCCGACCTCCGCCTGGGCTGGGACCCGCAGCTCAACGCGTTTGTGGGGCCCGTCCAACAGGGGCGCCGGGCCCACGAGGAGCTCCCAGCTCTAGCCCCAGTACTGATGGAAAGAGCTTCTAAGCAAGGCTGTCTTTTCCCCCATGACTGTTTCAGATGAAGCTGCATCAGAAGATACCAGCTGTATTAAGTGTCTCAAGACCCACACATTTCGCAGCCATGCAGGCAGAGAAGGCAACGTTTCTGACAATACCTCTCTTGCAATGAAGTACGCTTTGACATAGGACAAAAGGTGACTAGCGAGGTGCCAGAAAACCTTCAGATCTGGTCTGACTTATGCAAGCACTCTTGTGCAGTTCATAGTCTCTGGTCAACTCCTTGTCTGTTACCCCATTTTAAAATAAAGTAAAGCTGCCACAAACAGTGTGCTGAAGAGCACATCCCTCTTGTATAACAGAGGCCATGTTACATGTAGCCCTCCAGCCCTCCTCCACAGAAGGTGCTAAAGCTTTTGGCTTTAGCTCCAGTCCGTTTTRGCTGTTCTGACTGGAAGTGGCCTGACTGAGTAGACCACGATATTTGTACTGAGAGCAGTACAAGCTTTTTCCAAATGGTACTGGGTCACGTGCAAGCAGCTGACATGCCAGCTTCCGCCAACCAGGACTGCTGCTACAGCTTTCAACACCGCTGGTGCTGGTACCTGATGAAACTCACAGGTAAACCCTAGACAAATCCACATTCTGCAGTCTATAATCACCAGTATTGCACTGCTCTGTCACAAATGGTGGCAGCTCACAAACAGTTGTGAAACATACCATGAGTCCTATTTGCCCCAGGAGCTTGTCCACAAATTGTATTACATCTTGCACTGCTGGTAGTTCTTTTATGGGAAGGATAGAGTCTTGCGTCAGTTGATTTGGTGGTCCTGAGATTCCAATTACCCGTATCTGGGAAAAAAAAAAAACCACAATAGTTGCGATTATCTGTTGGCTGCCTACATCTGAGAGGGATAGGAAGAGACTGCAGAAGATAAAGTAGCATTAAGAATGATTCTGCATTTATTTTCAGAGCACAAATAAATTTGAGGAGGACTTGCAGACCTCGCCCATTGGGTAAGCCAGTGCTTGTTCTGACGATTAGGGCAGGCCAGGAAGCCCTGGGGTAGGGACACAAAAGGCTACAATGTTTGTCACCAGTGACAAGTGAAACCATCTCAAGCCTGATAGAAGCTGTTCCTAGACAGCAGAGTTGGAGGGGGAGCGAAAATGGAAGAGGGAGGCAGGAGTACAGCTTKCTCCCTGTGCCTTATCTTGAGGCTGTGAGGAGTGTCCCATCATTACRCTTTAACACATGCTGACACAGACAGGTTCACAGTCTTTTGGCATGGTCTGGCTGGAATCTGCAGAGAGCAGCAAGGTGGTCCTTCTCTGATGCAAGCTTGGTGGATTAGAGCTGCAATTTCCTGCAAACTCTCTCCCTTTACTTTTCACTAATTGGCAGCCTCCAAATAGAAGCAAGAATTATGTGAGCTGTGGAAACTGAACTGCCTGTTATCCTGAGAGAAAGCTTATCCCTCCCTCTTCAGATCAGGGTTTAAGCAGGCTGACCAGGCAGTGTGTGTTGGGAAACTTGCCCGGCTAATAAAAAAAAAAAAAAAGAATTCATTCCTCAAAGCTGCCAGACCACTGCCTTTCACCAGCACTGGGAACAATCGGACTACTTGCCACAGTAAGGATTATTCACGTGAGTGTTTTGCAGGACTGTTGTTAGTATTGCAGATACTTCAAATTATCAGTGTGGGGTGTTTTTGTCTGTTCTCCTTTTATCTGTTAAAGGCTGCTGAGATTTAGTACCCCTACCTTAGCTATACAATTGTCATTAGTGCATCTTTCCCCCCATTTTCTAAAACTAAACAATTTTTCAATTTACTTTCTTAGAACAGAAAGGAGAGGGAAGCACTGAAGGCTACAATAGGACAACATACAGTAAACCTGTTTTTCAAAAGAAATTACAGGGGGGGAATCACAAGGGAGTAAACTCAAGTGCCTAGAACATCTGAATCAATAAAGAAAAATTAATTTTATGTTGTTTAACAACATCTCTTAAGTCATTAGCAATAAGAATGAGCTAAAGCAGGACAAACTTGTAGCATGTTTGTAGAGGCAACAGTCTAAGAGTTTTTGTAGCACCTACACAAGCAAAGAGACAAAGCAGCTTTGCTCTTTTGCAAAAAGAGAGGGTACCCAAAAAACCTGAAAGCACCATGAGAAAAAGAATAGGCTGACAGTTCACTTGAGCTTTATATAATGGAGAAAAACCATCATGACTTTTGTCAAGCTCCCTCTCTATGAAGCTGCTCTGCTGAGACATTTCCTGGGCACAGAAAAGGTCTTCCTCGTTCTTCGGTCTTTTATTTCTAGCTTCTAACCCATACCAAAATGGTTCATTAACTTTGATCACTAAGCTTGTTTAAACAAGTGAGATGACATTAGCAGCAAGACAGGTATGCTGAGAAACTTGAGGAGAAATGTTTGGTTAGATTTAAAAAGAGCTTTAGAAATTGCTGCAGATGTTACCTGCAACAGATCCTACCAGAAGTAACAGTAATGGAAAAAAAAAAAAAAAGAGACAGGTATCACACCAAACATTTCCTGTTGATTTTCTTGATTCCATGTAGATAAAAAATTAATAATTTTTAAAATTTTATTCAAAAAGAATCACAAAAATCTGGTGTGATTCTGGAGTAGACAAGATATTAAGATCATATGGACACTTTTTCAGAGCACTGACACAGTGAAGGAGTAAGTGGCAGAAAAGCTATAAAGCACACAACCATCAAACACTACAGAAAGCACGCTCTCACGCGGGACAGGCACAAGGTACACAGAGCACACACACGTGGAAGAAAATCATAGTTCACAAGAGAACAGTACAGCACCATTTTGCCATAGCATTCATGGTCCATTAATATGCAAGCATATTTTGAATTTGAGGTAGTCAATAATCGTCTTCTACGTACACAACTAATACAGCTGTTGAAATATCCCACTTTAAAAATAATACCAAAGTACATTCCCAACCAGGAAGTATATAATAGCCCGCATTCCCTTCTGTGGATCTGGGCTACAGTGACCTCTGGCCACACCATGCACATGTCAAAGGGGACTGTCAAACCTTCCTAGGAAGTTTTCTTAGTTCCAGTCTAGCACTTGTAAAGAACATATTGCTGCACAGCTGAATAATCATGAAGGCAAAGCTTGGATAATATCGCACAAAAAGAACTAGCAAGATATTTTGGTACTGATGGCATTTCCAGTCTTAGGTGTTCCGTTGTGACATTTCCCCAAATTCTTTCAGTTACAGTTCCTCCTCCTGTACAACAATTTGCCAGGGTTAAGGTGCATTTGCTTCCATTGGACACATTGCCCTGCCTGTGTTTTTGATGTCTTTGCAGGGAAAGAGAAAGCAAAAGGTCATAGGTTGAGGACATTTAGGAGAGCAGATTTCAGCGTCATGCAAGTAGTAGGACATCCACTAGGTCTTCAGTGGAGTCAGCTAGTACAATTCTGATTACTCATGATTACAGACCAATCTTGAAAGAAGAATTAAATCGTATGCATCTATTCCTTGCAACCATATTCTGTGGCATATCTTTTAATGGTTTACAAAACTTTAGTTCATTAGATTTTACAGGACAAGAAACTACTTCCCTTGAAACACACACAGCCTATAATACGCAAAAGCAACTTTCTTAAAGTTATGCACCCCATTAAGCTTCAGCAAAAACAGGTAGACTAGTAAACTACATGTATAGAATCTGAACTAATTACTGAAGCTGAGTATTTGGCAGTAATTAAATTAAATACTACTTTAACAGCATTCTGTCTTATTCTAGATGAAAACAAAGTAAGAAATAACAGGAGAGAAATAGGACAACTGTGCTGGAGGCACTGTGACTGGATGCAGTTTCAGTGGACCCTTTCCCACAGCCTTAATCTCTAAGCAAAGTGGCAAGTTCATCAAACAGTTCATCTGGAATTTACACTCACAGATATAATTTTGTTTGTTTTAAAAACTGAGGAGCATTCGTTAACTAGCTAGCACAGCACAGATTCATTGGAATCTCCTCTTTCCTGCTGCAAACTCACAGTGTAAACTACGAGCTGCTTTTCATTGTTTGTTAAGCCTCTATTTCCACTTTCCTCTCCTGCCATTTGGATTCATTCCTTACTGGATTTTCTATTTCTGAAAGAAACTGAAGTGGAGAAGCATACAACATATGCAGTAAAGAATCCTTCGTGCTTATCTGTACAGCATTATGTCCATAATCAGCATCCCCCRATATAAAGAGTAAGCTGCAATAGCACAGGCCAGTTCTTAAGAATTCAATACTTTTTGTGAATGAATTAAGGCAAAAGGCCCAGAGATATCTGTCTTTCTCAGCATACTGTCTTTGCTGCTGTTTTCTTGCAGATGGTTAAAAAAAATACCAAATATTTTCCTTTAGGCAAGACGAACACCTTTCTCACATTCCATACACTTGCAGACAACTCTCCCTCCCACAAAGGTAAGTTAATTGAATTAGAGGAGCAATTCAGCCTGCCCATATTCTCTGGAGAGTTGAAGGGAAACAGGGAAGAGAAAAACCTGAACAAAAGATACATTTTTCATCTCAAGAAAACGGAAGCTCTTTTAGTGAAGATCAGTAAATGAGACACTATTTCTGAAATCTTGGATCACTCCTGGTCCAAAGTGGGGGTGGTTGTTTTTTAATTAACTCTTGCTTCGGTACCTACTTAACTGTGTCTTTATTCAATGGCTATTCCCTCAAATACCACATTTATTATCGAATTCATCCTTTATATCAGACTGATAACTCATACTTTTTGTGCAAAAAATGTGTTCCTCTAGAAGTAGTAGTAGGTTAAAAGCCAGTTAAAGCAAGGAGAAAAAATAGCTTCTCCCTAAGAAAAGGTTACTATTGTCTAGATGATGGTTGTGCATATGCCTTCCTTCATCTCTGTCATTCTCCCAGTGGATTCCATGAGTAACCCCTTTCAAAATACCTTACCTGAAAGAACCATTCTAAGTTATTCRGTTCACTGGCAAGATCCTAAAAATATTAGAGAGTTCAAATGCATTTGGAAAGCTAACTTTCACTCAAAATCATTATGGAAGTTTGCACTAGCCAAATAAAAGCGTATCAGACTAGTTCATAGTTCCAAAACATCCTGAATAGGAAAGCTACAAGTTACCTTGTATTACTGTGCATAAACACTTAATTAATAAGATACTTTCTAGAAACTGCCTAATGCATGCACAGGAGGGCATAGTTAAGCTGAAACAAAGTTGCATATTTGCAGGACTCCACAACATGGCCAAGTAATATTCTTCGCAATTAACTTTTCCTAACTATCTGGAAAGAAAGATGACAAAAAAATACCTGCATATTTGAGGTCTGTGAACAGCACACCCACGCTGACACTTAACCACAGTGAAGTACTCACACAAACCTGTTACAACCACTGCCATCCTTTTAAGTCATGATGATAAATAGTAGTGCACTTCACCTCACCATGATGAACTCACAACCATTTCCAACATAGTACCTTCAGAAAGGTGGGGAAGTTATGATAGAAACCATCTGCCTTTTCCCACTCCATCACAACCCAGCCATCTAAGAAGACATCTGAACAGGTGGTGGGAAGTCTTCTCAGGTATCCCATCACAACGGTAAGGAGCCATGCCTGCACACCTTCTGATTTGCCTCCCTTTCCTCCAGGTCACAGAACTTCGCYTTCTAGCTAGCTTAGAAATACAAAAATTGCCTTCACTGAACATATACAAAAAAATTACACTAACCATCAGTTTATTCAAGCAGCCCAAACACACAGCAGAGACATTACAGCTTAGATAAGCATTAAAACTGAATTATACCAGAAAGGCAGAAGTGAAAGTTGCAATTTAATTTAAAATAATTAGTCAGGTTTTACATAATTTGAAGCCTCATTTAATTCATTTAAACACTGTATCTAGTAAAATATTTTTATTTCAAGGAAAAATGGAGAGCCATCTACTGCATGCAAAGGTCAACTAGCACACCCAGCATTACAGAAAACATATATTGTCCTGTCTGTTTTAACTCTTTGAGAACTTAACATTCCACAATAGAACACAACAGTCTGTCTTTTACAATAGTAAGTCCAAAATTTCATATTTATACAGACTAGMAGGATGAATATGAAGCTTCAAGTATTACGCTGAAAAATGAAACCTTGGAAGAGGAATTTCATAGTGAATATATTCTAATGTGTTAATGGAACAAAGGTATAGTAAGGAGGAAAAGATTGGTTTTCCCTGTGTTTGGAGATGAGAGGGAAGAGGGCAGAACTATTGAACTTTCACAACTGACAGTTCTAATAGTGTTAAAAAAAAAAAAAAAATTTGGTGGTTGTTAGAGCTGTCTTCACATTCTGTAAAGCACCAAAATCCAAAGTAAGCTTTGCAATGTTTTTCAGCTTTTTTCCCTCTGATGAAAAATAAGATGGGAAAAGTATCTTTTAATCAAACAAAATAGTTAATTAGACGTAAAAATAAAAGATGCATTTTGCACCTTGATTTTTTAACTTGTTAAAAGTGAAGTTTAGATATGCTTCAAAGTAAAATGGTATTTCCCTTTTTTAAAGAAACACTTTTGAACACATTTAAGAATGAACAAAGTCTTGCATATTTTCCAATTTCTTCTTCAATTGAATAAATCCATCACAAAATAGAGTTCATTAAATTGACCCAACTATGGATTTTTCTAGCCAAAAAAAGCCGCTCCATTTTGGATATGGTAAAGCTACACATAGCTCTTTGGTAGCCTTTGTACAACCAACATGGTGATTCTTACACAATTTCAACTACAGAAGTACACATATAATGTAAAGTAGGCTACTCAGTAATAGCATCAAGAGAGGCACTCGGTATGTCTTAAACTAGAAGACTCAACTATCCTCAGAGACTTTTACTTATCAACATGAAAGAGTTAGGTCTTACTGTAACATTAAAAATGGCTTTCATACTCAGGTTGTGACTCCAGCACAAGTGTTGAGGCGCCTATGTCTGTGTTGGGCCACAAGAAGCTCTCCCAAGACAAGGACTTAGACCACTGGCAAGCTATTTTCACATGTCATTTTGGCTGAACATCGTTCCTGTTCCATGGCTCTGGATGCACTCCCCCTCACAGGATGAATTTCCATGACCAACAGCTGCTTACGGCAATGCCCATCGCCATATTACCAAACAAAAGGCAACCTCCGTCTCTCAAGCCACCAAGACAATCTAACCAATCCACAAATGACAAAATAAAAAGCCTATTACCGAATGATTTTCAAAACTTTTATCAATTGAAAGTCAAAGAACACTGGAGGGAAGAAACACACATTGACACGCTTGGTCCCTCTCTGTAAAGTCAAAGAAGAAAATATAAAATAGGCATCCGGTCTAAATAAAAATTATTTCAAGGGTAGATTTTTTGATATTTTGTTTATTTACAATCATCTTTAATTTAAACAAATTGGGCAGGGTTGTTTGCCAAATAGCTAGCTACTACCTTCAAATCTTTTGCCAGGGGTTTTTATTTACATCTTGAATTATGCAAATTGTATATCAAAACATCAGATTTTTTCCTTCKCATTCAAAGAGCACAGCAAAATAGCAAATTTCAGCTTAAGTAAGCCTAGCAATGCAAGATCCCAGCCCTCTAATTTCTGAGTCTTTCCAAGCCTATGAATGCAGTATCAACTGAGATAGATAAGGGATTTCTCCTCTTTTTCTTCCTGAAAGATTCTTTACTTTTCTTTAAAAGAAAGTTTATTTAAAAGAAAGCTATTATTTAAAAGCAAAACCAGGCTATGTAAAATATCCTCACAAATGTATTTAGACACACTATATTCTCTCATTTAGAAAAAAAATTGCCTATGGTTTCATAGTTAAAATAGGAAGCTCTTTGCTATACAAAGTTTTAGTTGAGGTTTGAATCTTGTGACTGGGAGACTTCATGATAACCCACACAGTTATTTTGAAGTTTAAAGCAAAAATAAAACCTGCCATACTCTATAGATTGTTAGAGTACTCTTTTGTTTGAGCTTGTCACTTATAGCAAGCTTTATGTTATGTCTCTTTGTCTTTACTATCTTCCATAATGCATGGGATTCTTTCATAAATCACCTCAGCGATCCTTGTTGCTATTGTAGAAATTTAACCACCATTTGAAAGTAACATAAAGCAGCAACTCGGGCAAAACTACTAAAGCTTAAAAAAAAAAAAATCTATGAAGGTAAAATCCTAGGTGGTGAATAACTAACATGAAAATCAACTTAATTATATAAAACAGAATATATTTTTTCCACAGCCTTCATGAATATGTTACCCTACRGACATATTAATAAAGTGTCCACAGGACTTTTCCCAGTTTCTTTTTGCAGCTTCAACCATGTTTCATCTCTGCAGGCCTGCCATTAGTTACTCAAAGTAAACACCACAAATTTTCACCAGCGACAGTATATGCTTTTTCTCACCTTAGCATGATGGCAACCATTTGCCTCCAATTTAAATAAATTAAGCAAATAATTTAATATTTACAGCACCAGCTTTACACTAATACAATTTTACTCTTCAAATTATCTATAATCTTTATAATACACTGATATTTTCCTGGTACATATTCCAATGAAAACTACTGCTGGGCCTCCGCTCCACTGAGACTTACAGTTTTGTAAGACCTTTATGGTCATGTTCAATTACCATAAGGAACATCAAGATCAGTGAAAAATTTTCAAAGGAACAAAAAGTGGTTCACTTTAAAGTTCCTTACTAATGTTTGTGGCTTTTCATAAATCAATACAAACATGCAAAAACAATGTAGCAGCTCTACTTAAGAATTCTTGATTATCTGAACGTAAAACTGAACTCATAACAAATACTAGCTTTAAATTCTCTTTTTTCCCTAGCGTTGCAAAATTTGTCTGAGGAGAAAATGTTTGAAATTGACGAGATTAGATTTTGAGCACCAAAAGATTTATATTTCTCACAAAAAAAAAAAATCTTAAATATTTTAAATCTACTGTTCACCATTGTTTTTCACCATGAAATTTTAAGTCTTTCCCACTTTCTATCCACACCTCAAAAAAATGCCAAAATCTAACGGAACTAGGGGAAAGAGGTTTAAAGAATACGAAACAACTAATATGGCTTTTATCACAAGTGCTTCATGCCCCTCTGCTTCAAGTAGACAAGGGGTAAGCAGCAGCATATAATGATCTTCCAAAATGGATGGTATTAGCTATTCTGTCATTTCAGGTTCATGAACAGATCCAGGAGAGCAATTTCTTACTTTGAATTAAAAAGCTCTTAACACTTTTCCACCTCAGAATCTTCCAGTTACATTCAGAGATCTTGTGTTCTTCCATTTGGCATGCTGGGCCCCYGTCTGGTCAGCTGTGAGCTTATGTTCCAACACCAAAAAAAAAAAAAAAAAAATTATTTTAGGCATGCTCTTTGCATTGGTGATCAAACTACAAAAGCTTCATGCGACATAAAGTTTACGTTCCTTCTAATCTGATCTCATAACTGTATTCCATAGGGACATCTTTATCAAGCAATATATTCTTGGCCTAGGATGCTGGAATTAAAAATTCCTTACTAATTCATTTTTAGCTGGCACAAATCACAGTCTTTTTAAGTTTCAGTAGGAACTGTAAGTCTATTCTCCTTGTTTAACCACTTATAATTAAAGATAAATAAATAGCTCAGCTCTATTTTTTCCCCAGGTGAATGTACTGATTACCACAGTAGGTTTTTCTACAGAACTTTGGTTTGCAGATGAGATTTTTTTTTTTTTTTTTTTTTTTTTTTTTTTTTAAGAGTTCAACTCTTCAAATGCTTTCCCCCAAGAGTAAAGGGATTGGGGGGATACTTCTGAAACTGATCATAAAAAGTTTCCAGAAATGTTTTTTTAAAAAGCCCATAATTATTTTTAATACTCAAAAATGGAATATTCGTTTAAATGACCATGCTTGCATATGCTTCTACAACCCTTTTATAAGCAAAATTGTGTACCCTCTAGACTGCATACACAGACATAGGACAACCATACATTTGCTCAATATTTTCTGTATCAGGTAATGACATCTGTGTGCCCCTTCTGGCTACGCAGAGTTAATAGAATGTATACCTCAGACTTTATGGGCAAGCAAAACTTCTGGAAAGCAAAAAGCTCAGTGTCAATGGAGCTACACATATTTATACTATTAAAAGATTAAGTTTTTGGAGAAGTAAGGCTTGGGAAAGTATACAGCTAACGAAGAGTGAAACTGATCACATGATTTACATGTTACATGCCTAAATGCTTTGCTAAAGTAGGACCTCATAAATGCCAGGAATATGGTCTTTAATATTCTGGATGTGAAAATGGACTATTAAACCACAATATTTTTAAGTTATTTAAGCTTCCTTCTGAGAATTACAGAAGCCCAAGTTAAAATATAAGGTCTGTTACTTTTTTTCTTTTTAAATACCTCCTATTTTTAAAGTTTTGATTCAAATTCAAGAAACTCAGTGGTACCAAGATAGTCAGACACTTGCACTTTATTCCACCTTGCTCTTTTTCCCCAAAAAAATATTATTTTGCAATAGAACTATTTCACTGTTGGAAAACTGACCAAACTTTTTTGATTGGTCACATGATACCACTTCTGTTCCCCTGATAGCATCTATGGAATTACCAAGAGGAGAGTTAGAAGAAGCCACGACAAAACCAATCCTCTATATGATTGTTGTGTTCATCCTGGAATATGGTATATGTCCATATGCACATGTATATACACACTGTGTAATCAGACTGCTCATGTATGTACTTGGTGGTTTAGTTTCTGGACCATCAGGAACACAGAAGAAACAGCACGCTGGTTCAAAGCAAGCCCCTTGCTGGAAACGTATGTGGAATCATTTAATGCTTTCAGTATTAGCTGTGAAGAAGCTCAAGCCAAGTTACAGTACTTGTTTTGCCAGTACAGGGAAGCAAGAGATCAAAAGGACCACAAATAGTTAAATAATATCCCTCTGTTCTTGTCAGACAGACTGACACAGATGCAGCAACCTGCTTGAGCTTCTGAGGAAGTCAGAACAGGGAAATGGCAAGCCTCAGGGATGACAGACCTGTTCATCACAGCCCTTCCACCGCACTAACAATCTTTTCTCCCTCTCCTTTTCCCTTCCGCTTTGCTCCATTTCTGCTGTTAAAAAACAACATCCCAGTTTAAAAGAGCTGCCTACTCCCCTGAGCCACAAACTCCAAATGGGAATAGCTCCAGCTATTCAAGTCTGCATGCTCAGGGTTTCAGAAAGTAGGACTTGACCTACAGCTGGGAGAATTTGGAGAACCACCTCAAAACTGTCAAAGCCCAGCAGCTGTAGCACTGTATTGTGAGGAGTCAAGTCATATCAGGAGCCATCTAACCATGATACCAGTCAGCTTTTTCAGAATCCTGATTCTTTCCCAGATGTGTCAATGCGACATGTGATACTACAAATTTACATTTGTAGTGTAAGATACATTTAAGCTTTTATCCAGATGCTCCTTGGTTTATGACCATCCTGAATTCACACTGTGCCCACCTTCTAAAGTGCTTAAATGGTGGCAGAAAGCCATTAAAGGCAAATAGACAAATGAATGAGGACACGCATGGTTGAAGTAAATTTATTTTTATGTTTAAGTGAATACACACAGAAACTTGTCTGTGGTATTCAGTGATCTGCACTTTCTGACACACTGTTCTCCACAAATACAGAAATTCAATAATTAGCTTTCAAGCTATTAATTAAATTTCTGGGGTAGATAAATAATGAATAAGAGCCCGCTATTCATTAGTATGCAATGCCTGAAAACTGTTATCTCTTTCAATGAATCTGACCCAAGGTTTCCCTGCTTTTGGAGGGAACTAAGATTGTAGCTGACAGAATAGTGTGCTTTACCTACAAGAAAGGAGAAAGAATAAAATGAGTTTGTTACCCAAATAAGCAAGTGGTTTACCCCAAATGCGTAAAAACTATGGAAAAAATTATTTTTAGGAAAATAGTTTAAAGCATGCTACTGTTGGTCTCATACATCCAAACAGCATGTAAGCCTTCCAAGATATAGAACAGGTGTCATCTGTTCATGACTTACTCAGCAACAAGCTGCCTGCCTAACCCGTTAAGTCTGTTGCCTATGAACCCTCCCTGGTAACAGGGAAAGGGAGAGAGGCTCCTGCATGAAACCCTCTCCATCATTTCAAGACTTCAGTCCCTACTCATCCCTGCCACAGACTCGCTTTGGTTACAGAGAAATTGTTTTGTTTGACTTTAATTTCATTCTGAATTGGAACAGCATTATTATTCTTCCCAGGAAGTAGAATGGGTTAGTGTGCAGCTATTTTATATTTAAGCAAGATTGTGCTTAATGCTTTCAATTTTAACACCACCGCCTCTGGAGAATATATATCTCAGTGCTTGGTCAGTGCTACTTACTTTATCCCAGCAGGTTCCCAATGCAAGCAGTTCATATACTGCTATGCCAGTTCAGCCAGGCAAGACTAGGAGTTTTGTGTTTGTACTGTCTGTGTCTAACTAGAGTAGCAGCTATTGATGAGCATTCTGAAAAACAAAATCTCTAAATGCTGGAGAAAATAGTTAAAGCAATTGGCTCTCCAAAAAGAAAAGATCAGATTGCAGTGCAGTTTGGAAAGTGCTATGAAACCCATTAATAGCAATATGTTCTCCACACATTGAAAAGATGAAGCTAATTAGTAAATTTCTGCAGTTCCCCCCAAGAAGCCTTGTAGATTACTAAATGGGTCCACAATACTACTAGCAACATTCAAAGATGGGCATTTACATTTGATCACTTACCAGAGCATTTCTCACAATTCTTCTAATTATGGACTGAGAGCCACACTTCTAGACTCCTAAAAAAAGACGAAAAGAAAAATCTGCAAACTCTGCATTATCTCCCTTCCTGATTTAACCCCAGGAAGAGAAATTTTTGGATGGACTAAATTGTGCACATCTCTGTACCTTCATTAGGAAGAAAAGGATTACAGCTCCCCTATCACCCTCAGGCTTGCTCATGAGAGAGGCAATTCCAGTGTCTTGTGCTGCAAGCAGGCCTCCCGCACTTGTTACTTGGAGAAGGCCTAATCAGCAACAAGCTAGGAACCACACCACCCCAAAAGCATGCGTCAGAGTATTGGTTTTTTCCCCCCTACACCCTCAGAAATAAAAAGTTACTGCATTCCCAGCATCAGCGCACCTTTGGAACAGATTTTTCCCCATCTTCTCCCTACCTTGCAGATTAGTGGGATGGGGGGGGAATTCTTCTGGAATCAGAAACATGCAAGCCTTAAACCTGCAGGCTCCAAGCAACTGACTGCTCCAGGCCCTGGAACACAGGCCCTGGGTAGCTAGGAGAGAGCTTCTATCCACTACAGCTTTGGCAATCAGGTAGTCTATTGAGTACAGCCAAACTTAATTTGGCCACTGCAATTCATTTGGCAAAATTAATTGTAGGCCACTTGCTCCCAAGAGAGGCAATTCCAAAGTATGCCATTCCATGACCATACTTTGCAAATTCCTGCTGTAGACAGTGTTCTGCCTGGTCAGTCAAAATGCTCAGAGGCACCCATGAAATAGGAAGGATCCTGATACTCATTAACAAACAGCAAATTTCATGCCCAGAAAATGCAGTAGTCAGATGTGACGTAATGCAAACCCAGTAGCAAGCACATTGTTGTCCCAGCAGTTTTTCTACTCACTGCAGTTTTACAGGTTTTTTTCAAACACAAATAAAAATCGAGATTTGCATTATGTCCTGAATGTTTCCCAAACTGGGTACACTTGAGATCACGTGAAAATGAAGGAAAGGAGTAGGAAATTCAGAGCTGGGTTCATCTTGCACATTCACATGTGCAAACACAGTTTCAATCTGGATACCTGCACTGACAGAGCAGGTCAGAGAAGCAAGTCTAGGCTGTCTAACAAGTTGTGAACAGCAGGACCTTACTGGAGGCTGGCTGTTGTCAGGCCCACAAACCAGCATCTTTCACATTAAGCTAAGGAGGTACTTTCAGATCTTAAGAACAGCCCAGCTAGAACTACTTTTGTGCATTATATGGATTTATCAAGCTGAAGATGTTGAGGAGTTAGAACTTGTGAATTGCAGCTTGCCCAGCTGAAGTTGCACTGGGGACTTTTACTAAGAGGTTGGGTTGTGTCTGAGTYGCTATTTGCCAAGTTTTCTGCTTCTGAAGTGCCCAGCGGGACGAAGCAGAATTGCTGAGCTGGGATACTACCCCACTGGTGTGCTACAACCACCTCCTACATCTTAGAAGAACCTTAGACACCCCTAGAAGGATACTCCAGCTGCAGCCTTTCAAGGGCAATTTTGAATCACACTTGGACTTTAAGAGGTTCTAACAAAGTATAGGGCTATAGACATACAGATGAATGGATGCTTCAATACTGAGTATAAAGCCTTCTATGTTATTTGATTCTATATTTATGTTTTAACTCATTAGTGGGTTTAATTGTGCTGCACAAGCTAAAAATGCAGCTTTCTCAAGTTATTTCTCCATATAAGGGATTCAGATGCTTCCTCTCTTCTCTGGTGGGGGTCTTTTATATGATGTGATAAAAATAAGTCAATACAAACTAGAATTACAGCTATCTGTTCAGCATTCCCAGAAAGGAAAAATCATCTCCCGTTTAAAGTTCCTATGCACCATTAAAGAAGCTGGAAAAGGCAGATGGAACTGCATCTTGTACTGGAACCTTAGGAAGATCTCCAGGGGGAAGAATAGTGGGTTTTAGTCTTCATAAAGGGAGAAGGGGATTTACTGTAAAAAAGATAAATTAAAAACTAAATGCCACTTTCTGGATTCTGGTAATCATAATAAAGCACTCATTTTGCTACTTTTTTCAGTGTTTACTTTTATCAACTTTCCATAGATAAAAGTAGCTGTAAACATCTCATTTGCATCCATCTCAGCTATACTAAGATGACTTAGGAAAATAATACTGTAGTCAATGACCTTATATCAACTTAATATGGGCTACGTTATGCATCTAGAAAGTCATACCTTAATAGTAGTATGGTGAAGTTTGGATAAAGACACAAATGAGGTTTGATACTCTCAGTCAAGTTTTAAATCAAGGAGAGCTACACATCTTCATAAATATCACCCAGGTTTATGCAAGTCTAGAAAAAAAAAAAACGGATGTCCTTAAACTCTTGTTTCTTAAGGGAATGTTCTGAGCATTTAGTTTTCTGACAAATTTCATTATGTCTCATTTATTCAGAATAAAGGTTTTTCTACCCGCTTATCTGGATTTTTCTCAAAGGCATTGGTACAATGTATGAAATGGGAAAATGAGATTAAAGACTACTTGCAGAGGTCATATCAAGATAGAATATCACATAATAATACCGAGAACGGTTACATGGGAGCAAAACCTGAGAATTATTTTTAGATAGTGCTGATTGTCTGTAGATCATGAAGTTCAAGTCCCTTTTCAGTAGAGGCTCCTGCATCACCTTTGAAAAATCAGGCTTAGAAAAAAATCAAGTATTTCCAAAAGCATTCACAAAAAGGCTTCTGCACAGTGACACTGAGCTTCATGATATCTAACTCACAGTCAAATGAGGCTTAAAACAATCCCCAGTGCCCAGTTAGGAGCCCAGGGTTCCTCTACAATGCAGAAGGAGGGTTAGGCAGAGATGAGGTTCACACAGAGATGTCTTAGGGCTGCAGGCACCAGGTGAGCAACCCTTACTGCAGGGAGATAGCTGCCCCTACTCTCTGAACTTCCAGTACTGAGGCTTTTTCTATCATAAAACAGAGGGTACACCTGTCTTTTATAAATAGCTGTAGAAAGAACTCTTTCTTCATGTAATAGCTCAGCAGTTAGCCCTCTCACAGTAGTTTTAGGACACCACTAATTCCTCCTCCATCTGAGGTCCACATTTTTTACACAGGGGAGCATAAGGTAGCTACACTTTCAACTTCTGTTGTTGAAGCTCTCTCCACTGTCCAGAGGACAAACGGGAAAGAGAAGAGTGTGAGTGTGTAACCTAGTAGTTATGTAGTGCTCAGTAAGATACATACCTACAAACTGTTTCCCATTATAAAAGCGGTGAACAACAGACTAGATAGTGAACTTGCTTAAAGTGTCATGAACTAAAGTGCAAATATCACTGTCACTGATACCTGCCCTTCTGGGGGAAGGCATCCAGAATATGCACGGAGAGCTGCAGTAACCAGTTACAGTTTGGCTTGGATGTCACAACTTAGCTTTTCTTTCCCAGCCCCTCAACACCAAAAAAGTCCATCCCACAGCAGCATAAGGCTGCAGTTCCCATGCCTACAATGGCTCAGGGGCAGCCATTGCTTCCACAGAGTCAAGTTTGCTGATTGGCACCATCACACCCTGGAGTGCCAGGAGCTCCCAGCTCTTGCTTAACTCTTAATAAGCAGAAACTGTGAGTAGGAAGCCAGCGCCTTTTCAGAAGCAAATTAACAACTTGCTTCTCTATGATGGGCAATGGCCTCCACATCCTTCTGTATTCCCAGCTTCTGTTGAAGTTAAGATTCAGTGGGAGCTGGGAGCCAGGAGACACTGTTTGTCACAGCATTTCACAAAAACAGCTGCAGTATACACAGGGGAAACAGAGGTGCTGAGAGAAACATGATGATAGCCCCACTGTGCACTGGCCCCAGCTAGGAACCTTCAGAGACAAGCTCTATAGAGCAGAGAAACTTCCCAGGTTTAAATGCAAATCATCCTCCCAACATTACCTACCTAAACAGTGTTCATTTGACCATAGTTCCATCCATCTCAAGAGGCCCATGGTAAGTGCAGGAAGTTTTGCTCAAATCTAATGTATGTGCCCTCAAATTGGTTTAAACATTTAGCTCTACTTTTACATGAAATGGGCCAGCTTCAACTCATTACTCTCCTTTTTAGGGGAACTGTCATAAGGATGCTAAAAATGCTCAAAATTTCTTGTCTACTTCCTCAGAAGTTATATACAATCTCAATCCAGTAAACGCTTCCATCTCTGCCCCTGTGATCGTAGTTTACTTGCAATTGGTATTTAAACCGTTGCATTTGGCTTTGAGTTGAGTGACACTTGCACCACTTGACACCAGATTTGCCACAGATATGCAGAAGAGAAACAGGCTGTGCTCCACACAGTCATTGCTATAAAGGTAGTGTGCTTCCAAGCTCAGACAAGAATTACAGACACAGCAGTATCTTAGAAAGTCTTTGGGTTTCTTCTTGGTTTGTATTGTATCTTAGTCTTACACAGTTGCACTGGAAAACACTCCCTGTAATAATTCTTTGGAGAATGCACAAAAAGTGGTATATGACTCATTAAAAAATCTAAATATTTACCATTGATAATGAAAACCATTGAGCTGAAAAGTATAATATTCAGCATTTTTATCTGACTCAAAATATGTATCAATGCTACTTTTTGACATACAAAAGAGGTTTTTAAAAGGTACATTTGGGAGAACTTTCACCCCTCAAAGTTTATACTATAAAGACAAGATATAATTTGTGGTCTTTGCTGCTTTAAACCTCTTTCAGTTGAGGAAATTACAATGAGAAAAGTATTTGAAATGTCAGACAAAGAATATTAATATCACAGGCACTCTAAAAAAAATCAAATAGTCTTTTAATTAAAACTTGTTTTAAGTTTCTTGTCAAAATAAGAAGGTAGGCTGTGTCATAGCTTTATTTAGGCAAATGTAAGCAGAGTTCTCATGCCTGGAAGAAAAGAAGTTTAATAAGAATTTGGTGCATCTGGTTTGGCCATTGATGTTTCTCATTTGATAGATTTCCAACCCCAATAGATGCTTGATGAGAAATGCTACACATTTTTACAAGTACTGTAAGTCTTGTAAAAATCTTAAAATCAAAATTGGGGAAGGTACAAGAGAAACAGAGTGGGAGACAGAGAGACTGCATATCTTTTCCCTTTCTCTGAACTAATACACAATTAAAAGGCTTAACTTCTTAGAAACCAGGTGTATTGATATACCTGAAAAATCATGCATGAAAGTGCAGTTTACCATGTCCATAAAGACAGCTACTTAGGCAAAGCTAAAGTTCTAGAAGGAATCACTGACATGTGGGTATTTCTCCCAGGGCAGAGAAGGAAGTCATTCTTTTCATTCAGCCTCATATGAAATACATTACCCTTGGCAGTGTTTCACAATTGTTTCAACCTAAAGCTTTAGGTGGAAAGACTGAGAAATACAAAGGCCTTGCCCCAGCTCCCATCTTACTAACTTAAAACTTCTACTGACTTCAGAATTGTGAAAAAGGGTTGGTCTGTTTCTGTGAGCTAGGCAACTGAATTTGGCTCCTCTTCACATACAACTAGGAGGAATTACAAAGCCGTCAGTCGTGACACATGGTTGCAACACATTATTTTGCTGCACACACACCTGACAGATTTCACCCATATTCCTCAGGCTTATTTATTTTATTCCATACTGCAGTTCTGCTTCTTGACTAGATATTTTCACCAAGAACTCACCTTTATTAAACTTGCCCTAAGAGTTTTACCTTTTCATTATGGCCCTATTTGCATTTTTGTGCAATGGTATTCCAAGAATAGTTGTGTTACCAACCTACAAATTAACACTACCAGATGGTGAAAATACGTCTGACTGGTTATTCCAAAAACATAAAATGTGACTTTGTTCATAGTTCCGTTCATTAAGATTTGTAAAGGCTTGTTTAGCTCAAGATCACTATCATCTATTCAGTGGTCAAATAACATTACAAAACCATTACTAAACAGTGAGTTGCAGTCTCTAGAAAATACTAATAATTCAACCAGAGATTATAAGAAAAAACTCATTTCAGAAGACGTCACTTCTTTTCAGCCAGTGTGCCATAAAGCTTACATATCACCCCTCCCCTTGTTTTTATTTCTGGTAATTCTACAGGAAAACTTTCACTATGGGAAGCCATTTGCATTGAAGAGCTGGTCATTTTACATGCATAATTTTTAATTTTTGTATGATAATTTAATTTTTGGCATCTTCTCATCTGAGCTTGTATCCCACAACTGAGTTTAGCAGATTGACTAGAATGAACCTGCGTTTTGCCAAACAACTTGCAGGACATACTGAATACACGAGTCTAAAGATACCTGATTTTCATAGCTACGTACAGCAATATTGAAAGTGAGAAGTTATGATTTGTCTTCAAGTTATTCACAAGAAGATTTCAATTTCCTTAATATATTCTACTGTAAAAACATTTGCTAGACRTATGCAGCAGGTAATCCTTAGGCTAAGTATTATGGATATGAGCTTATTACCTCCCCAAAGCTCGTTAGCTAGTTTAACATTTTCATACGGAAAATCTCTGTTTAGAGTGGTAGTTTGACTTTAACCAGTATTTTCCAGCATTCACTCACAGCATGCTCTGTCTAGGGCAAATACAGATTACCCGGTCTCGACTTAATGTTTTCCTATTTGTCTTTTTGTTTAAATCCTGACTGGATGCAGAAGAAACACTTCCCAGACCTCTTGTTATATTCATACACAATTCTTTCACCACAATTAAGAGTGTAAGGAAAGCAGAAACTGTATAAGTGTTATCCTCAATTGACATATTGCAAGCATTAAGTCCAGTGGTAGAAAAAGAGACCGGGACCAAGCCTTCAAGGAAGGAAGCACTCTCAGCTATTATTAAATTAATGGACACAAAGGCACTATGTACTTACAGAATTGAACAGTTCTTTAAAGGCAAAAAAAGCATTTTCCTGCACCAGACTCAAACTTCAGGAGTGTTTTAAGGAAACTAATGCAATATACAGTAACAGAGGTCATGACAGTTCTTCTCTAATTTATCCTTAGCTGCAAGCGCAATTCCTTTTTCCTTCAAAAAACAGAGATAAATAAGCCAAACAGATAAACTTCTACACATTGCATAATTTGGACAGCTCATCCTGCCCTTTAGTGGGAAAACTTGGACGCAAATGCTTTTGACTCTAAAAGAGGTAAAACTGTGATCCCAAACTGAATTATTTGAGTGCATCTAGTTAAAAGATACACTGCAAGAACCAAGGTTTTCCATATTATCCAAAACTCAAGTGCAAACACCACAACACCTTGTCTAAGACATTCTTCAAAGAGCTTTAGCAAAAGACAAAACTCCTTGCATTCTTACCCCAAGGCATTAATGTTTCTTTTTCCTTGTGCAAAAACATTTCCAAAGCATTACTTTCACAGACTGTAAAACTTATCAAACTCTTCACGTAAGAGTTGGCTTTAGACCAAGCCCTGATACACTCAGTTCTGGTTTTTAAGGAGCACCCATAGCATGAATTTTATTTGTCATACCCCCCTGTGTTATCATAGCCTCATCTTCTATTCCCTGCTGCAAAATTAAATTCCAAGTGATTTTCATACAATATAGACAAGAAAATCCCTAAAGGAACTTTTTACTGATTAGACTTCTGAGAAATTTTTCTCAGTCATTATACCAATGAATAAAGACTTCCAAATTCAGGCGTACAGAAAGCAATCCCAGAAATTCTTGAACTATAAGAATATTTTCATTAATACTTTTCATCATCCTTATTTTTTTTTAAATTCTCTTCAGATTTTCTGAAACATCAAACTACTTAAATGTATCTTAAATATTTAGAAATGATCTTGACACAGATTTTATATCAACATAAGATTAGATAAGGGTGGGGTTTTTTTTAATATTTACTTGCTTATTACACCACAATAACATGACTGTACACATACCCATATAATTGAAATCATACTGCTTAGTGTTACTTAACCTACTCTGAGCAAACCAAGGCAGATGAACTGGTTTTCAGAAAAATAATACATTTCAGTGATAATCCATAGTCAGCATTCCTGTCAGAATCCTTAGTAGTTCAGTATTTGGTTTGCTAATGCTACAAACACTTATTTACAGCTGCTCCTCCAGTATGAATTTTAAAAGGAGTCTCCAAATTTCATTTTATCAAATGCAGTTTTAGCAAATGTTTAACTTGAGGTCAAATATGAATGTTGAATTATACTGAAATGCCATTCCAGATCTTCATAACAAAAATCAGAAAAAAACTAAACTGAGCAAAAAAATCAAGCAAGCCAAACTATAAGAACATCAGTTTGCAAAAAAAAAAAAAAAAAGAAACATCAGAATGAAAAGCCATCAGTTTACTCTTACTCTCTCATGAGAAAATATTATAGCCTTTGATTATATAATAACAGTACTTTTTCCATGATATTCCTACCTTATACAAAAAAACCCCATATTTTTCATGCAGAGTGTAATTTCTGCCTTACGTGTCATGTAATCTTCAAACTTAAAAGAAATTACCATTTTTGCATTTTTTTTTAAATATTTTTACCAATTGTTTCTACAACATTACCAATGCTCTTTTTCAGTGTCTGCTTCAATTAAGATGGTAATTTTATAAGCACATTCTTATAAACACATACACCTATATAAGCAAACAGGCACCAGAAGAGTGCAGTAAGAACAAATGCTGGCAAAATTGCAATGAATTTGTGGATTTAAAAATTATTTCCTAGATAATCTTTATGCCTAAGAACCWTGCTTCTTCCATACTTCAATACAGTTTAATTACTTCAGTTACTTTCAAGAAAACTAACTTCACTCTATATGTTTTCTTCCTTTTCGGTCTCTCTGGTTTAGCCTTTATTTCTTATAATTTCTTCTGTCACTCTCCATTTCTCCCTGGTCCTCTTCCTTCTCCAGTTATCTTTAACGCATTTCATTCTCCTGAAATATTTTCTCCATTTCAGCTTTACTCCCTGTCTCCTATTTCTGGTTCAAGTTTCAAGAGTTGTCTTATTTTCACAAGAGAGTTTGTGTCACAGATCTAGCATAATCTCAGTTGCACCCTTTTCCTACCCTTTTGATCCCTGCAACTTCATTGTTTCTTTAAGCAGAAAGCTTTGAAAAGGAGCACTGTATTCTGATTCTAGGTCAGAGATGCTGCTCTCCTCTTACTTCCTCTCAAAGAAAAGTCAACAAGATATAGGAAGTTTTTTTCCCCAATTCATCAAAACCTAGGGAGCACAGATTAAAAATGAAGTTTAACTGGAAAGAGTATCTTTGTAACTCTACCTCAAATTTTTAGGATATAAGGTAAAGCTGAGGAAAAAGCAGACCCCAGGAACGCATACATCTTATATAAAATGCAATGCTTGAAATGACACTACATAGCTGGACTTCTAACATCCACTGCTTGTATTACAGGAGGTCCATCGCTGCCTTGTGCCCTTTGAAGCAGGCCCATCCTTGTCTCTTCAAGCTCTCATCACAGCTCATTTGGATACTTGAATTTGCTGCTTAGTGGAAGCAGCACCTGAAGGAGTTGATATGAAATTCAAGTGTATTCATAATTGCATTTTGATCTGTTTTGTGATGTCTGTAGAAGCATGCAAGCAGCTCTACATGTTCACAGATTCTAAGTCCTCCCTTGCAAGGCTCTGTTTGCGTTCAGATAGCAAGCACTGGAGGTACGTAAAGTAACACAGGAGGATCTAGCTCAAGAGTAATGTTCTTTTGCCCATATCTGATAACAGGAAAGGTAACCTCTTTCTGTCAGGCTCTGATGCAAGTCTTACATTCTAGAGATGTGCTTATTCCATGAAAAAGGCAAGCTCTTTGCAGACAAAAGCAAACACATTCTCCAGCTTATTACTTCAGAGACTTCTCATATAGGACAGTGACCACTTTAAGCTTATTTCTAGTATTTCAGTCCCTTCACTCTATATTCCTTCTGTGCATGTGCTTGGCCACAGAGTTCGACCACTACTGCTMCTGTTACCAGAGACACTCTTAAAAGCATGGAGAATAGCGCAGATAAGAGTCCCAGAAAATATGCATGAGAATAATAATTGCCAAACCAGGGAAACCTACTATGGAGAGGGAGATCTCAGCTGCACTAGGCAAACAAGCTGAAAAAGGCAAAGGTTAACACACTTTTTTTTTTTCCTTCTAATCTCGTGAGCTCAGRGCTGCTACAGAATGGTTCTAGTGGAAATGTGACTTACAGGTTTACAATTATCTGTTTTAAGAATGAAAGATTCTACAACTAAGAGCCCTTTAAAATTACATAATGGAGTAAAGCAGTTGCTTGATTTAGGGTTAGCCTTCAGAAAACTCAGGATGTTAATTTCTGCACTGAATACCCTAATTGGAGTTACAAGAGAATCAGTCTTGGGTTTTTTTGGTCAATATGCATCTCCAGATGGATTTTGTTGTTGTATAGTTTCAAGAGCTACCTCAAATTTTTATTAAGAGTAATACAATATATTAGAGGTTAACTCATCCTCAGTAAGGATTTTCTTATGCAACTTCTTTGTCTTTTCCTTTTATTGTTAATCTGAAATGTGTGGTTTTCCCCTTCCAGAGGACTACAAGCAGCAAACTCTTACTGTGGTTGAAAGAGACCTTATTGCTCTATCAGATAGCATTACACTCCTAAAAACTCCGAGCATGAAATGGAGAATGTCTTTTCAAAGCCGACATTAAAAGAAATTCTCTCAAGCCTTTCAAAAATCAGCAATGATGAGTTTAAGTTGTCCAAAAGTTCAGCTCAAAGCCCTGTATGGAGCAAAGACCGCAACCTAATCTTGCTCACTGTAAAAGATTCAGTGAGTCCCTTCTGCACCCTAAAGCAGCCAAAAAGGTTCCACATTAGGGACAGGGTATATATGTCACACTGTGGCCCAAAGAGGGAAGATTCTCTGAGCAGGCAGTATGTAAGCTTGTCCATCTCTAGAATTCACATAATTCGTACAGATGCAGACCGAATAACGTCAGCGGCAGCATTTTTGGTGGATGTTCAATCCCCTGTCTCAAACTTTCCTTGAACAAGGCAGTCATGCTGCCTCTTGGCTGTGAAGCTCARAGGAGGTTATTCCTCCACCGCATATTTTTGTGGTTTGCAATCAAGTGCTTTCTTTGGGAGATGGAAACATTTGAGAATCATGTTAGACCACAGAAATATTTCATCTCCACTACACCATCATATCTCGACCATTTGAAAAGGCTATTGCCAAGTAGTTGTCATTTCCATCTGAGGACGCCTTTGAAAAGGTTATTTACACTTTTGTCTTTCTTCAGGATTAGATTACTGTAATTCTTTATTGACTGCCTTGCACAACAGGCCTCTGCACAGCCTCCAGCAGGCACAGCCTGCTGCTCTGTTTTTTTGTGAGAAAGGGATGATTTGAACATATTGTGCTGATTGTAAAGCCTTTCCATCAGTTGCAACAAAGTCAATGAATTGATTATAAAATTGTTCTGTTAACTTATGGCACAGATCACATTCGCTGCCTTTTAGCTGGCATGTTTAATCAGAACTAACTAGTTGAATCCTTACAGAAATTCTGTACTATATAGTATAGATCATATCCTTTCTTTTCCCAGCATTGCATGAAAGCTGCATGAAGCTAAATATGGCAGCTACAAGCTCTTAAGACCTATCGCTCTACACCTCCCAGGATGAATGGGGTTTATCTTTTTAAAATTGAAGCTGAAAAAAACCCACTTTCTGGCACTTCATGGTGTTAAAATTGATTTTATGGTGGGCTATTTCACTTGAAGTACTGATTTCTGTGTTTTATTAGCCATGTTTTTGATTGCTTGCTATATTCACTTCAGACTGCAGGATTTTGATTATTTTCTAGCCTCTCTATTGTTTACCAAAAGAAATACTCAATTGCACTTAATACAGCAGGAGGCTCATTCCACCTCTCACAGATCTAAACTATCATTCACATTTACTCTGATAATCCAGCTAATGCTTAATTTACTGCTATAAACTAAGTATTGCTCAACTCAGGCTCAAGCAGTTTCCATCTAATGAATCTAGAGCTAACATTTGTTGTCTTAGGTTTTTAGCATCTTCTGGCTATCAAATTATTTGGCATTATTATTAATCATTCTGCTAAACACAACAAGGCATCGTTTCTCCAGAATTGTAAGGCTAATTAAGAAATGCATCTATTAGACCTATATATTAGCTGTACTGAGACTATTAATTAAAACTAGTGATTTATAGAGTTGTGTTGGCTTAGCAGAGCAGAACTGGGCCTCATCTTCAGCAGACCTGAACCTGTGATTAGCAGTTAGCCTTTCCAAGTTCACCACAGGCTTTTTCCAGCACTGGTTCCTATTTGCAGCTTCTTGTCCCCAGGATGCCAGGCCATTTCCCACAAGGTGCTGCAAAACTTATTTCTTCTGGGTCTGGTTCCTTGTCTTATGAACAGAACTCTACTGCCTGCATGCCTTCTAAATAATTATAACATGTTTGCGGTGTTTTTCAATGTTTGATAAAGCAACAAACAGATGATTCCAGCAAGACATCTAGTTCAAAATTTGTTTCCTTGATCCTTAGCCTGTATTTTATCTTGTTTAATTCTTCAATTCTGTGCGACAGGGTCCTTTTTGTAAAGTATAGCACGCTAGTGTGTGCAGCAAGGGAGACTTAGCAAGCCAGGAGGACTCAAAGGGCCTCTTAACACATTTACAGTGAAAACTTCCTGCAGCATAATAGGCTTGGTGCCCACTGACACCCACTAGCAAGTTGAGTAGTGACAATTTGTTATTCTAGTCATACTTGTTCCCAGCCACTCCTGACRTTCAGAATTGTAGTAAGAAAGTATATTTTTATTATACTGAAAACATTCTTTGAAACCAATTCAGAATTGCTGGAGATCTATTGATGTAATTCATCTCAGCTGAAACTAAAGAGCAGTTTGAGTCTTTTTCTTCCTTTCTGTGTTTGCATATTTGACAGTAGCTGTTTCTGTATGCTTAAAAAAAGTGATGTCTCTGTCGTTATTATTTAATTCTCCTCTCAATCACATTAGGCTGAACAAAGACAGGTCAATTACATACTCTTTTTTTAAAAGACACTTTCATTAAAATCAAGTTTGATCAAGAATCAACATTATTTGAAATCTTTTCTCCTGTCATCCCTAAGGCACCCAGAGATTTGCACTGAAGTTTCTTAGCCAGAAGCAGTGGAGAGATTCTTAATCTTCCTCTGAAGAGGAAGACACGGCTTGCATTTACAACCATAGTATAAACATCTAATGCAAAAAGTTGTTAAAGAGTAGATTTTTGGTAGGATGGTACTAGCTATTCTGGCCAGATTTTGATCACACTGGAAATACATAAAATAACATGGAAAACCATGAAAATATTCAAAATAGTCATAGGAAGACTGGCCCACTTCTGAGTCAAAAAAGTATCTGGCAGAATTTAATTTACTTTCTGAATGAAGATGGTTTTCCCAAAGCTTGTATAATATTAAAAACCTTTAAATATTTGTTATATGAAAATAACTTACCATAAGTTAAAAACAGTGCGAAAGATAATGATCTGCAAGAATTATTTGAAAAGAAGGAATAATATCTATTTAAGAAAGAGTCCAACAAAATTCAATTAACACAAGTTTTGTACATATGCTTGCTCCAAGAGTAAACCTCCAGACAGAAACCATGCTGTGAGTGGAGAGTAACAAACAGGATGACAGAAGATCTAGTTCCTTTCATTTAGCTGGTAGTTCATGACCAGACTGCATTACCTTCTACCTTACTTACTTTTAGTAAGGATACCAAAATACATTTCCTATAAGCCTGATTTATGTTTTCAGTCTGCTCTCATGCATTTTGGAGAGGTTTTAAAAAGAGAGAAGATCAGTGGAGGACTTTAAACAAAAGATCACCTCCTCTGAAGGTAAAGCAGAAAACTGGGACAGTTTCCAAATGTTTAACAAAATCAACTAATACTACTGGCAGCTCCAGAGTTCATTAGAGTCTTAAATGAGAAAGTAAATCAGGGAAACGTACCCAGGACATTTGATAAAAAGACTAGCTATTTAGAAAATTAAATACAGAAAGTGTACCAAAAGAATATTAAGTGCTGAAGAAATAATTATGCTGTTGCATCTCCAGCACCTAAAATTATTAGAATAAAATAAGAGAACAGGGAAGACCCTCCCGCTGGGCCAGAGCCCCACTCAGCATGCAAATGGGAAAAGGGAGTGGTGTTACATACCTGTTTACAGCTCCTTACTTCTGAGACAGGTTGCCCTAATTTTTCTGGCTCCTTTAAGTTGCTCTAATTTATGCCGTCTGTGAATGACTTAAAGAATCACAGGCCAGAGGAGGATCAGCAAGCAGAAATTGATTTCTGTCCACTCACAATTCTTTCTTCCTTTCTCTCAGCCATTTGCAGATGAAAATCTCTTCAATGGTGCTACTTCACCAGCTCAGAGGGGTTGATAATGTGGTAGCTAATCCAGCCTTACATCTAGAAGCCTTAGTTCTTTAACATAAGGGAGATTTTCTATTTTAAATACAACACTTGAAGAGGTTTACACTTACAGATGTTTCAGTGTAACATGTTCCTTGCTCTGAAGACTGTCAGAGAAATTTAAGGTATTAGTGCAGGTAACACTTGGAAACACAGAAGAGAGACCTTGCAGAAGGTCAAAGTAAGATAGAGAGATTTTCTGAAGATTCACACAGTAGTGAGTTTCACAGAGCATGATAAAAAAAAAAATTGGAGTGTAGAATGTAGATAGGAAGGAATAGATTTGAATAGTGGAAGGAAACAAGGACAGAAATGTAGCTGAAAATACATTATAAAAATCAAGATCCTAGTACCAATGAAGAACTACTCTCAAAGAGAAACAGGTTTGATCATGGTATATTCTGTTTTCTTTTCAACTTCCTCCAAGCTTACGTAGGTTTTCAGAATTAAGCATTCAAGCTCATCCACTGTAGGTCAGTGCCACATAGATGTTAAACCTTCTGGAAATCCCACCAAGAACCTGCCAAACTTTGTCAAAATACATTCTTGATGCATTCTACAATAGAGCCAGAACAGAAAACTACAATTTCTGCAGAAGTATATAATCTTTCTAGCTTTTGATAAATATTTAGATTAAATACCTTACAAGCAGAAAACCATACTGTGTTTGACCTCTGTCACAAGACACTTTGGGGCACAGAAACTCATCTCATTCATAGCAAATGGCCACTTCTTGTGCACATAAAATATGTTCATAACCTGTTCTCATATGTATCCACAAATGAAAAAGAACATGTGCACAGGCAGAGATGACAGTGGTTTACAATACAAACAGATGCTTATGAATACTGCTTGTGCAGTAATCAACAAGCTTAAGGGTTTCAAGAACAATGCATTTGTAGAGTGGCTTTTCTTATTTTAACATGCCTAGCGGTAAACAAAGTGACTTTCATTAATGGATAAATCATATCTATTTGTAGTATGAAGTCCATGGGACTCCTGTCAATCACTAGCAGTATAGAAACATTCATAGGCTAATCATGGCTAAGCTAATTTTGGCTCTTTCAGAGCCAAATTATGGTGTTTTGTGCCAGACCTTATTATAAATTAATTGCAGTCCTAGTGCACAGTAAGGAATTCGAAAAGCAATACAGAAAGGTGTTGCTGCACCTGGACACCATTCAGAGTTATGCTATTCAGTTTTTCATCTTAAATAGATAAAACAAAGCACATCAGGCATAATGCCACTAAAATTTATATCCAAGCCATCCAAGAGATCATTGCAGAATGTTTTGATGAATTAAGCATTAAAAGTCTCCTTTTGCAACTCAGCTGCTTTAGAAATAAAGACTGAAGGATAGTTCGTGGTTCATCTCCCGTCAGCTTGACACTCACTTCAGTGAGAAGTTACCAGCTAGTGTGGTGGGATGTTAAGTTCAAAGGGTAGTGGAAAAATTCTTGCTAACTTGCTAGAAGTATCTAGGAAAAAAAGGACACCAAAACAAACATAGAAGCTTGCTTGCATCATAGTATACAACCCTAAAAGTGGTATGCACACGGCCTTTTCCTCAAAGCTACCCTCCATTCTGATTTGTTTCTTAACAGTATAACAAAGAAGCCATTAACCACACACAGACATTCCAGGCTAAAAAAAATGCTGGAAAAAGTGAAGTGAGGCAAGCTTACAAGGATTCCAATAACTTACCTCTTCTTTTTTCACCCCAAACTGTACACCCACCTCCTCAAATAAAGAGAGTCATTTTGAATGCAAGCCCTCAACCAGAGAGCAATACACTGAGCCTTGTTCTGGATGCAGCATGCCTACTAGTATTTATCTTCCTGTTCATAAGTGTGGCTCACACATCAGTCTTCTATAGCTGCTTGGTGCTTCTTTTGACAGGAGGAAGCAAAGTTGACCTATTTTTGACAGTTTTTAATGAGATGAGGCTAAAAAAGTTATGAGAAAGTCTTGCTGAAAAGGATTCCTCTAAGTAGACATAAAGGTTCTACCAATTGTTCCTCCAGTGACCAAGCAGTTTGACTACTGCAGGTTGAAACCTGTTTAAAAGTTCAGGTAGAGGAGTAGATATCAAACTCATTTAAGTTAAATTCTTTGCCCAGACTTACATTTCTTATTATTGCTACAAATGGGAACAGCAAACAAATCAAAATTGTCCCCATAATATAAGAAGTCCAGAGAAGTATTTTAACTAGGTATAATGTTCTGGTCACAGCACAAGTTCTTTCTAGTTGGTTTTGGACCAACTGGAGTACTCACTCTTTCCAGTTGTCTGAAGAGAACAACTAGCCAGCTTATCTTAAAAATCCTCCCCCGCAAGCAGTCAAGAAGGCCACGTAGAAAAAAGCAGATTCTGAACAAAGAGTAAAAATGAAAATAAAACATACAGAAAGAAACCTCCCATATGTCCTATAATTGATCCAATATATTGGAAAAGACATCATCTGGTAGCTGACCACTGTACCATGCAGACTGGTATATGACACTATCTGTTAACAGAATCCATACTGCTTCAAGCGCTGCTGTAATTTTGAATGATGTAGTTTCACACTAACTTCTATAACTATCTGCTAAATTAACAGAAAGCCTTTTACTTTACAAAAGTTTTCAGCCACTTGGTCTAAAAGCAACTCTGGTCTACCTACTCCTTAGATGCTTAGGTCTGAATCAAATACTGGTAAATTTGTCTTGACAACATCTAAACATAAGTCTAAGCAAACTCTCAAGCATGCAGGTTCCTCTACAGAAATATTCTTCTGCTCTTTAAACTTAATGACTAACTCTGTCATTAACTCGACAGCCTAAGAAATGTATTATTAGCCTCCTGAAATGTCAAACTTACTATTAAAGCTAAAATTGAGGTCAGTTGGTTTTTGACTGCCTGACTTTTGACAAACTGATCCCAATAATTTTCTTGACTTTACTGGAATAACACAGCAAAAATAGCTTTTTTATTTTGCCACAAATACATTAATCTCCAGACAAACTCCTCCAATAGAAATACCATTGCAAGAGCCATAAAAAATACAGACAAAAAGAAAAGCAAGTTTAAGGATGTTAATGGTGAATAAAAATAAAACAGAAGATTTCTTCACTGCCTCCAAGGTCTCATTGGCTTTTTCTGACTTAAAGGAGGAGAAAGAAACACCAGGAACAACCAGAACCAAACTGAAGTATTTGGCAGTTTTATTTAGGAAAAGAGACTATTAAGCCACTTAAAGGTTAACTGATATGCATGAGTTATCATATACTCCTTGTCTTCAAGGTTATAGACTGTTTAGCAGAACTCTGCCAAACGCCAGTTATCTGAAGGGAGCTAGAAATCATCTCTGTTGATGACAGACCTCTGAGCAGATGGTAAGTAAATCAAGGTCCTGATGTGAAATGTTAAAGCTTTTATGCTGGAAGACACTGTTAAAGCATTATCCAGGTTAAATCAGATTCCGTAAAATACCGGTTTACTAGTAGGCAGGCATGAAGGCTTCCACTGAGGAACTCTACAAGTTTGGTGGCTTGGTTTGTTTGGGGGTTTTTTTTGTTGGTTTTTTTTTTTCAAAGACACCCTAACAGATTATTTAGAATTTTTTTTTTCCTTTAGAGTAGTCATTGCAGCAGTTCTATCAAAAGGGCAGGGTGAGCAAGGGAAGGGAGGACCATTTCCTTATTTGTCATTAAAATAATTTCTGATCTTGTTTAATTAGGCCATTAGCATATAAGAAAGGCAGCTTTCATAAACATCACTAAGAATATAGTTGGGAAAGAGAATAGATTTTTTTTTTCCCCCTAAAATTTCTACTTAGATATGCTCAGGCAAATCTGGGAGTTAGAAAACCTTTCCAAACAATATTTTAGTGCCTAAGCATTTGGAAAGGATCTAGTACATCAGAAGCAAAGTAAACACCTACTTTTGTTTTAAAGACTACAGTTACCAAAGGGCATCTGCTAGACCTGCATGGGAAGACTAGGAAAAAGCTCCGCAAGTAATTTTGTGTAACTACAGATGGGGTGAACCAATTTCATTGACGCAGAGGAAGCAATAATGCTCCTTTAACTCGCAATGCTTCAAATCAGCTTGACTATCAAAGTTAAAGCACCAAAATCTAGTGTCTTCACAGGAAGGAACAACATTTATTGGTTTGATAATTTGGACTGCTAGAATTTATGAATGGTTAATCTACATCCAGGACAATCAAATAGAGATTATGACTTGGATGAATTTGCTAATTGCTCTATCATGTTCCATGGCGGATCCAAGCTACTCATGTTGCAGAAAATTGCCTTGAAAATCATGTTGAATTGATCTATAATGTTGAACACCCGATTCAAGTTTATGGAGCTATATACCCAGCTAAATTCAACCAAAACCCTTTCAAACAGCAGCCATGACATTCAGTTTCCCCGAACCCTGAAGTTCCCATGGGAGTATTACAGGGAAGTGCTCAAGGAAAAAAAAAGACAGTCAAGAATCATTCATATAATGTATCCAGAGGACTTTGATTTAATCAATTACAGAAAGTCACAAGCTACTAGAAGACAATTCTTCCACTGGAAAAAACACATACATGTTATTTTTCTTAAGAATTTTCTTTAGACCCTTACACTAAACTTGCAACCCAATTATTTATTTGCCAGCTATAGAAACAACCCTTGTACACTCTTTTCAGTGGCCTGAAAAGCTTCATGTGAATAGAGATTGTACTACTGTGTCTTTCTTATGTGGTGGTAAACACTGGTCTAGCCACATATTTTAAGTTTCCATCCTGCCAATAGTAGGCCTCTACCCTCTTCCCCCAACCCCCATCTTGCACATGAAGATCCATAATCCCTATGCTAATGCTTCCATTGTCCTTTAACTTCTGGAGTAATTTCCAGCTTATGCTCCAAGGAATGGGGGGAGGGAGAAAGAAAAGTACATTTTTTACAAAGACCCTAAGTGATGAATACAGCTACAGGGGGGAGATATTCCCCCCCCCCCCCCCTAAACCTTTAGTCTTTTCATTCACTCTCCAAATGCATTGAGATTAATAATGCCCCTAGGCCACTGTATGCAAACCTCCATTGTGCACGCAGAGAAAAGATTATAATTGAATATCCTATTATGATGGGCAAGGAAAAAGGAAAGCAGACAGACAGACAGGGCTCAAAGGCTGAATTGGCCTGGTTTGGCTTTCAGCCCACAGCACCTACAATTATCCTGCAGTGATTTTTATTTATCTATTAAGTGTTCCCACTAGGCAGAGAGAGAATCTAGTATTAATTTGGTGCTCGTGGTTAGACAGAGAGCTTTAAATTGAAAAAAGTTATTCAAATGGATAACAAAATGTGGCTAGAGCCCTAATGTACTGCTTGGAATGAAAATAGTACAAACGACAGCCCTCTGCAAATCTTTTACAGTCTGATAGTTTATGCAAGAATTCTGCTAAATTACATTTTTACAGAACAGGCCTACCAATGCAGCAGTACTAGACCTTTACGTAGATAAGCAGCTAGCTGTTGCCGAGCWTCCCAGGGCCTCACAGCAAAACAAGACAGGAAGAACAGGAGCAGAAGAGAAAAAGCAGCTCTGACTGAAGCAGCTCTGATATATATGAAGGAAAGGATGAAACCCAAAAACCAGCATGGCACCTCCATAGCTATTCGTTTATGGCATCTAGATGAAGTCATCTAGTTTGCTCCTAAGCATCTCATCTATCTATGGCAAAACACCCTCTTCCAAATTAGTACATGGTATTGCTAGCAGTTACTTTCTGTTAGATGAAGACCTTGCCAGTACCAGCATCTGAATAATGACCCTAAGCAGCACAGGTAATAGGGGTAAGAGAATGAAACACCAAATCAAATTCTCATCTTCAGACCGTTGTAAATTCAGATGAGCTTCACAAAAGTGCCCACTTGAATTAAGCTGGTGCTCTTTTCAAATGTTTGAAGCTGCACTTCATGATAGCAAATTGTAGCATATAGAAAATAGTTGCTGTCTTAGCTGTAAGTAACTTCATAAAAGCTTTCTAGAAAATATGAATATAAGAGTTCATATGAAAAAAGTATGTGAACAAATTCAGAGAGGTAGCAGAATGCTGACTGTACAGTCAAGAATATGCAAGTGTTGATCAGGACAATTGAGAACAGTTACTCTAACAAACACAGGGACATTTCTCAACTCATCTACAATTCAAAGTTTAAAATATATTCCATAAATCTAAGGATCAAGCTTAACTTCCGTGGAACACTAATGCTGCACTCCAGAAAATAATCTAAATTTATTATCTTAACTGTATTGTCACTGCTTTTTTGAAAAGACACTAACCGCCACAATTGCTCCATTACTTACCACAGTGCATAAAACGTCTAAGGCTTTGGAAAGCAAATAACAGAAAAATATGGATTAAACTGATAAAAATGATAATTCCAGACATGATTAGATTCACTGTGTTGTGTAGCCTGCACAGCAGGTGGGGGATCCTTCAGAAGAATTAGGGAAAGGTTTAGGGAAAGCAGATTAATGGGGAAAAGATTAAATGTGCTCTAAAAGCAGGACAAAACATATTTTTAAAATGACAATTCTAACAGCAGTGTTTAGGGATGCTCTGGAATGCAAAGTACACATACTCCATTTAAATACCAGATGCACAAATGTCTCCTACTTACAATTATGCAGTGCATTGTATGACTTTAAATCATTAGCTGAATAAGCATTTGACATTAAGTGACAAATATTAATCAAAATATAGCCAATAGTTTCTAGCACACAGTAGTCAAGCTCTATTTTCCCCTTCTCTGCATGCAACTTTTTACAAAACTGATCCTGTGGATGAAAGCCCACCAATCTGTTTATTTTTATATCCAGAAATATATCACAGTTGAAAATGAAACACTGTAATAGCAACTTATAGAGCCGTGAATAATAAACATTGATGCCACTGCCCTCTCTCCAGTGTTGACGGCTTTCTATCTTCTAATAGCAGATGCTGTGCATTTAACTAGGTAAGAACAAAAATCACAGTGGAAAGGGCCCACTTCTATAGCCTAAGAGGAGAAATGCTGTTTAGCTGTTGAATGTAGGTTGCAGTTGTATTTGTTGGCACCAAAACAGGAGACAACTGCTAATGGGAGACCTAATGTATCTTACAAAAGCATTAGCAGCAGCAAAGCAAATATTTTAGATTGTTGTCATCCAAAATTTCACACTCCTTTATGTAACAGAGTGGTACACTTTTACATCCAAAAAGCACATGTTACACTGCCTCCAATGTTCATGGGAATTTTAATGGATCCCTCCTTGCTTTTTTTAAATTTAAGGGGTTTTCACAACCCTTCAGAGCCTCCTTGGTAACCTTTTCCAGCTTTGCAGCCACCATGACTACATGTCTACAGATTACTCCTTAACTATTTAATGCAATCACAAATAGTAGGAGGCTCACAACAAAAGTCAAATTGAGTTTGCCACACTGAGAAATAGATTTGGATTTCCAGAGTTATTACAGAAGCACCCACAGATCTTTCTAACATCATCTCACAGAAAGAGCATTCCTTTTTCCACAGAATCATCTAGTAAGTGTCTATCACCCAAGGCTGATTACTCAGAAAGTGAAAAAAAGGCAGCTTGAAGTAGAGATATTGTATCTGGTTTCTTCTACTCTCCAGTGAACTGTTGGCATGAGCTTTTGGGGCAAGCCCGCCGGGCTGGCCTGAGCAAAATGACTAGCACTATGCTAGCGGAAGGCAAAGACTTCTGGCTTTTCCCACACTTAAACCCAAGCACTGTTTGAGTCAGCCAAATCTCACTCAAGTCTTAGCATGCCAGCCTTTCTATTTTGTTGTCTGTGGTAAATGAACTGCTTTTAATCTGTCTTCCTACCAATTTGAACTATATGCTGCTTAGCATCATTTTACCTGTGTCCATGATGCTTCTCAAACCTGTCCCTGGTTTTTAATTCTACATATGTGACATCACTGAGAAATCTGAAGTCTTACAAAATAAAATCCACAGCCATAGCACTAAGATTTGCATATCACTCCCAAAGTGACCACATGGTCTTGCAGCTTCTCTCGCCTTTTCATTCACCCCAATCTCTTTTGTTCTCTTGTATCCATTTGTTATGTTATGTCTGTCTTTATGCTGTAATCTCCTCCAGGCAAGCACATCTTCTGTATGTTCTGCAAAGGGCTTTTTCAGGCAATAAAGCAGAAATTACGTCTCTCAATTTCCCCATTTGTAGAAGCAGCATACTAACACAGTACTCGCCTACCTCACAAGACAGCTGGCAAGTTAAATTTGTTAATGATTGTGAGGCATGTGGAGATCCTTTTATGGAAAGCTCTACAGAAGTGTGAAGTATTGTCATAGGTCAAAAGTGAGGCTTACAGCTTGAGTTAGTTTCCCATTCTGAGGGCAGACTAGTGCCTTTCCATAACTAAAGAGGGGTTTAACTACAGTGTAAAAGCATTATTTATATAGCTTGGGCATATTAGCTTGGAAGTACGTAAGGGGAGTGCTTACCAAATACCCTGGGATCATATGGAGAAGAAAAAATAAAATGGTTCCTCTTTTCCTTTGCTTAACATTAGGGCACGGGAAAAAGTGATTTACAGGATGTCATTAAACTCAAACCAGGTTTCTTATCTAACAATGTTTCAAACAAAAATCTAGAATTTTCTAGCTTCTGTCTAAAATAAAACTGCACACTACATTAGACATGCAGAAAGGAATGTTATTGTTACAGTCCAAGAGATTTCAGCCAGGCACTCTGATTTTGTATTTTATTTTTTCATAATTAAATCTGTGTAAAGAGTGTAAAAAGTGTTTGGAATAGATCCAGCCTCACTCTAAGCYCCTTATATATTCAGCCCTCCCTTATGGTGACTATTGTATGACCAAACATCAATTTATAGGGGTTCTCCCCCTCAACATGTATTTTTCTTTTATTACTGGTGAATATTCTAAAATTCTAAATAAGTAATTCTCTTCAGTCTTAGATATTGGATATTCTCTATACTCGTAATAGCAAAGGACATTAGAATCAGCAGTACTGCCAGAACACTCTTATTGAATTGTGCTCCTCAAGCCTCTGCTAATCCCACAAAGCTGTAGCACACTTGAAACTACGATCCACCCCACCTCACCCCCAAAAAAATAAAGCATACCTAACAAGTACTCTGCACTCTACACTGAGTTGCAACAGGGAGTACATCCTACTCCTTCCCTTCACTCCCCCATTCAAGTAGGCAGCCAAGCAAAGCTTTTGTACAAAGCACTATGGTATGACCTACACATTGAACAAATAAGGGTAGCTCCAGGGCAGAAGGAACAAGGAGAAAAGGTGCACGTGACAGTGAATTTGCTAGGCTTTGTACCATTAAACTGCAGTGTGAACCAGTTGTCATTCTCCCCCACCCAGTGGGTAATGGAATCATTTTTAGCATTTGCAATACTTAGAATTACACACTGCTGAAAAGCAAAACCAGAAAATATATACTATATAAAACAATAYTTATAAAGAGTTCTTATATCTCCTTATTTCCAGTCTGTGGCTTGCTTTCCATCCTGCTCTTTTATATCTTGCTTATAACAACTGTACTCACCATACACAAGTCCTCAGCGTTCCAGTAGAAATCTGCTCACAGAAGTAGGACATGTTGGTCCACAGTTAAGGTTTCCATCTTGGACAAGACTCTTGCCACAGAGAAAATCACCCCTTGCACTTGCACGGTTGAACTTCAGGTAGGATTTACCCTGCAGCAGGGAAAAACCCAGCAGTGTATTTACTATAAAACATAGTTTATAGGAATGGAAGTAGCTTAAGAGAGCTGTAAGCAAGACTACGCATTTGATGCCTGTCACTGATGTTGACAGTCGGTGTCACCACCACATGTGCATACATCTCTCTCTTTGTTACACTTTTCCTGGGACAACTGCCATATTGTCATGAGGCTGTTAAACAGGACCTTACTGAAACCACAGAAGAGCCACAATCAAATACGAAAAGCCACGTAATTATGAGCAGTACCTGTCAAGAAGCCACTCACCCTCTACAGTTACATAAATGAAAATAATCATAAAATAACAGAAGTACTTTGCAAGGTGATGATGGACTTAGACGTCTATCACAGAAGTAGTCGACCTGCCATCTAAGAGTCAAAATACCAGAGGCGAAGCTTGGTGAGTGGAGGAAGCCACAAACCAGTCCCAAAAGGCAGTTGAGGGGCTCCGCTAAGGGACAGTTTTTGAGCTGTTCCCTCAGCCCAGGAGCAGTCAAGCCCTGGCACCAGCAAGGGTTCAGCGGCTCAGCCCTCACAGCAGGCGACAGGAAAGGCCTCCCCGGCGGGAGGCGCGGAGCAGACGCGGCACCTCTCCTCACAGGGAAGACCGGACAGGCCCGGRMCCGCCTCCCCCCGGGGGCAGCGGCACCTTTCTCTGGAAGAGACAAAGTTGTTCGCACTTAACCCAGGCGGTCCCCAGGAAGGCTCAGTGACCGAACTGGTACCAATTTACCGAGCGAAGGGAGCCGCCAGCCTGCGCGGGACGAAGGGCTCTGCCGCCCCGGCGGGTTCCCGCCCTCCGTTGGGAGGCGGGAAGCCCTCAGGCACGCGACGGCGCTGCCAGGCGGCGGTGAGGCGGCGAGGCCGGGGCTGCCGGGCCCCAGGGCCCTCCCTGCGGCCGCCGGCCCCTCCGCCTCGCCAGTAGCCGTCCGGAGCAGCTGGGCTCTGCCGGGAGGGCTCAGGGCAAGCGAGCACCCGCGGGGAGGGCTCCTGCCCGGGACCGAGCACTCGCCGGCCGACGCCACGGCTGCGAGGGGACGCGAACAGACCGTTTCGGAGGACTAAAAATCCAGTATTTAGTTCCCTGATAATTTACTGTTAGAGCTTTTAAGAATTACTCAGTTTAACTGGCACCTCATTTTTGTATTTGTTTTGAAAAGTACTTGGTAATTAATTACCAATTACTTGGGAAAATAGATCAAATTCAGTGCTTTGCACATCTCCACATAAACAGGCTGTGTGCAGGCATGATCTGGTCTACTGCAGCATGGCTTTTCTTTACTTATTAGGAGAGGCATATTTGCCTACCAAGTCCGTTTCTTTCTTCTGCACCCATTCCTGAGGACAGGAGTGGAGTTCTGCAGCGGTAGCAGTGGATTTGCGAAGCCGCCTCTGAAGTACATTGAGGGAATAATCACAGCTTTTACTACAGCTTCATAAAAGGCAGCAGAATGATCTGAAAGGTATTTCCTGCACGTTCTAGATGGAGAGAGGATAAGGCTCTCCTCATACAGTTGTAGATTAATAAAACCTACACACCTCAGTTTCTAATGACTAAAGCAACAGTAAAGAATCACCTTGAACAGTAATGAACRCTTCATGTGGTTCAATTTATGACAGAAACATGGGTCAAAAAAAGTAAACATTTAAATTTAATTATTATTTTTAAAAAGTGTTTCTCCACCTGAACATTCCCCACAGTTTCTAAAGAAAGAGCAATGGATAATACCCACCCCTCTCAATAAAACATCAATACATTCCCAAGTATTTCTGTATATTTTGTTCAGCACTTTGTGATTTCCATTAAGACCCAGTTTTTGGAAAAAAAAAAAACAAAAACAAAAACACAAACACGACTGCATTTGAACTTGCTGACAAAATAGGCATATAACCAAATGTACTAAGATTATTTTTCACTTTTCTTCCTTTGAGAAGGATACAAAAGTCTTAATGCTGAAGAAACAGTCTGAATACTCAGACTTGTCCATGTCAGCTACAGAGTGGCCAAGTCAGTTGTCAGCACCCAGCCTGAGAACGCAGGCATACGGTATTGTCATGGCATTCATAAAAGCTACCGAAGACTACCTCTCCCTTCTTCAGTTTCAGGAGTTTTCTTCCACTCTGTCCTCTAATTGACATACTTTAAAACTTGGTGAAGACTCTGTTCCCCATTGTATTTCCCCAGAAGACTGTGCAATATTAAGAGTTCAGACATGGTTCTTTGCTTCATTGTATAATTGAGTTGCTTCATATTCCAAGAAGCTTTTGTGCTATTTTAAAGCTGTCTTGAAGAAGACCATGCAACTAGTCTCAACTGCAATATTATGAAACATCTGGGAGCAGGATTATTTCTGTCATGTGCTGCCAAAATAATATTTTGCTTATGGAATTAAAATTTTAGGGATTTTCCCAAATCCACATAATGTTCTTGAGTGCTTAAATTTGCATTATGACATTTACATTAGCATATACACGTGTAAAAGACCATCTTGCCAGCCAACTCCTATTGGTTATTCAAAAGCTTAACTCCACCTAAAGCTAGGATTAATGTATGCTCCTGAAACAGACTTCAGTTACAGTAACAGATTTTCTTCAGCTAAGTGCCTTTTCCCGTCTGCTTTTACAATCACATCTGCAAGTGTCTTCCGTGATCACCTTGCCATAATTATGGATGCCTTCCCAACTCCCTAGACAGGGACTGATTCCCTGTTTCTAGATGAGCTATTTCTGTAGACTTTGAAGTTTCAGCTCCTTAGTAGAAATGACCACAGCAAAATGCTGAATGTGATGCAGCAAAGGAATCTACTGCTTGTCCTAAACTCTTTTCAAATACAAATGCTTGCTGAAAAACAAACCAGCTGCTAAACACTTTGCCCATATATCCAAGCTAGTGCAGTACACAGGTAAAGTAACTCTATGTTGTTAATCACAATATTCATTTTCACTCTTTCAGCAAAAATAAGCTCTCCTGCTAAAAGGAACATTTTGCTGTATTATTTTCTAGGTGTTATAGCAGGCAGACCAACAGGCCAGTGCTCCCGCTTAGCTACAACCCCAGATGAGAGAATGGAAAAATTTTATCCTTAATTCTTGTAGTTAGAGATAATCAAGAAAATACTAATTGTATGAGAACCCATTCAACACAACTTTCTTGGATTTGTTGAAAGTCAAAACAATAGTAATACAGTGTGAACTATCCATGCATTTCAGTTGAATTGAAAGCTGAAACTATATTGTTTGCTCCTTCAGTGTTGAAGGCAGAAACAACATGCTCATACCCAGCTTCCAAATTATTTCCCACACCACTCCCAACACTGATAGTTCCCAAATGCCCTTTCCTCGGCTGCCAGAACTTCTCACTTCCCTGTGACAACCTCTACTGTGCAACTATATACATTAACACAAATCTGTCACATCAGAAACAAGAAAGGGAGAAGTGTAAAATAAACTCAGTTTACTATCCAAATATCTGCCAGAGGACATATCATAACCGCATCAGTAAATTTCAGGCTTGATTATACCAGGAAAAGTTGCAGCAGAATACCAAGTCAGTACCAAAAAACCCAACTTTCTCAGTACAGCATTACCTCACTCACCAAGCCTGAGCTGGACCAACGGCCATAGACCGCATGCACTTACTATTTCTTAGAACGGGCTCGTATGCTTTTGGCTTTTGTCACCGAGGCAGACATTCTCAAACAACTGYGCTAGAAAGTAACTGTCCTGCAATGACCTCAAAGAAACGAGGCTTCAGAGTCCTGTTGCTCACACGGGCCTCCACGCTGCAGAGCTAGCAGCGGTGTTAGAGCTGCCACACACCGCAGCCCCACTCCCGCCGTCCGAGGCGAGGCGCCGGCGCCGGGTGGATTACAAACCCAAAGGCTGCTATTCCACACCACTGCAAGGACATGCTCTTCAGCCCAGAGTTTACTTGCTTAGCCTTTTTCACATTTAAGATTTTTCTTACTTCCTACATTCTTGGTAAGAATAAAATCAACAGCTTCACTAGCCAGGAAAAAATTGGCAGACTGATAACTGCATAGATAAAACAATAACCAAACCCTCTCTCATTTCGCACTTATGTATTGCAGTAATTATTTGAYTTCTTCTGTTTGAGCAAATTAAAGGGACTGCCCAGAAACATCCATCAGGCCCTTGTAAATGCCAGTTACACCTCTTCACAACCCCACAAGGGAGCACGGGCCTGGCTGATCACAGACAAGGCTGATGGTCAAAGTTAATTGACTTCTGGGAAGCTAGCAGAATTCAGGGTTCACTATTAAATCCTGTTGGCAAGCCTTAAAACTCAATCATATTTTTCTTTCAAGTCAAGTGGTCTCTCTATAGAAATAGGTTTTCCCCAGAAATATACTCATTCATGTCTGTAGCTGAACCCTCATTCAGCACAAGACATCTTTTCTATTCAATCCCCCATAGCCTCACTTCCTTGTTTTAAGATCTGTTTAAAGAGCGTGACCATCATTTCCTGAAGCGATATTATACAAGATCATAACATTCACACACCAAGTAGGATGTCTCTTCCTGCACTCACCTCCTATTATAACCCAAAATATATAAACGCTGTTGTTCATTATATTATATATTACCCACTGCTCCCACATATTCTATGCTCCATACTTGGTTTTACTACCCTATGCACATATTGTTCACAAAACAGAGTAGGGTTTTTTTTTTAAATGCCAAAAACATGCAGTTAACAAGCCTTTAAATTATCAAAGCTGTTACAAAGGTCATACTTGCTTTCATTTCCTTAAAAGTTACATGTTACATATATATTTTGGCATTTTTTGTTCCTGATCATTCCCATTTGTCACAGGAAGTATATGACCTTTTAACTCTTATTAATAGTTTATGCTACATCACATGTATGTTCTTCATCCTCCTCCTCCTCTCTTACTTACCTGAATTGAGTGAACTTTGCCATCTATTCATRGGCCTTTAAAAGGCCCCAGACCTCACATGCAATATACTGTGTTCTTTCATGAATTATTCAGTGCCAGTGTTCTTCCATCATCCATCTCTAGCTGGCTCTATTTCTTCCGTTCTATTGAGGTCTTGACTTATGAGCAGAATCTCCTGTTATTCTTTCTCGATTGTCACACTTTATTACAATTAATATTAATTATGTGGATTCTTGTCCAATATGTAGCTTTCTGAGCATAAAAGATTGTCATGTTGTAATGTTCAGGTTTTTTCTTTGCAAACTTCTAAGTAATAAAGCATTCTCCTGTCAGGAGCTGTCAGCACCACATACATCTACTTGCTAATAACTGTGCAGTAATAGAGTTAGCGAAAGAAGTTGTGTGCAGCTGACATGAATTCCCATAGAGAAGCCAAGCTTGCAGCTTAGCCATGATTTCCTGTGGCTGACATGCAGTTACGCACAAAGTGCTGCAAAACAGCCGGCTTGATGAAATGCATAACCTGTTACAGCCTTGAAACAAATGCTGGCCTAGGATGTTAAACTACTATTGAAGGCTTAGGTATAATAAGTAGATTCTGACAAATACTGTTCACACAAATGTTTGTGGAATCAGAATGTTCCATGAATATTAATGAAAACACATTCTCGTGAGCATTCGCAGTCCCCATGAGCGTAGGAGTCTTTGACTGTGCCAGTGCCTTGTCCATGTTAGAGGGACAAATCTGATGTGATTTTAAGCTAAGATATTTTACCCCATGGTTGAAAAAGCAGGAAGACTATTTTAGCTATACAGGTCAAAATCCACAGCAGACCTAACAATAGTTATAGGAAGAAGAGGAGRAAAAAAAAAAMACTACAGTTGTTAAAAGACAAGCAACAATTAGGTATTCTGCATGTTCTCATGTAATACCATTGACTTCAAAGGTGGCCATCAGTTACGGAGTACAAGCAGATTAACAATAAAACACTGGACTAAACATTAAGCCTGATTAAAGGGTCACAGTTGGACAGAAAAGAATAAAGAAAAAAGTCTAGAATCAGTTGGTCAACGTGCAGTAATGGCAGATACAAAAAACCCACCACACACTGTACCACAAGGAGAAGGTTGCCAGGGCAGGAAGTTAAGATGACACAGAATGATGCAGTGTGATGATATGAAATAGAGAGCATTAAAACTCAAAAATACATCATATTGCATGGGAGACAATTAGAGAAGTGAGGGTACCAACCAAAAGGGACTGGAAGATGAAGATTCAACTTGGCATGCAGCTATGAATTAGAAACGAAGTAAGATTAAAATAATTCAAGCTGGACACATGGTGGGTACAAGTAAGGAAGAACAAGCACCGCTGCCCTGTCTGGTAAGTACAGAGTAATCTTTTCCCCTCAGGTGGGACCCAAAATCTTGGTTCTCACCAACAAGGAGGGGCTGATGGGGAATGTGAAGCTCAAGGGCAGCCTTGGCTGCAGTGACCATGAAATGGTGGAGTTCAAGATCCTCAGGRCACCGAGGAGGGCACACAGCAAGCTCACTACCCTGGACTTCAGGAGAGCAGACTTTGGCCTCTTCAGGCATCTGCTTGGTAGAGTGCCATGGGTCAAAGCCCTGGAGGGAAGAGGGGCTCACGAAAGCTGGTTGATATTCAAGGATCACCTCCTCCAAGGTCAGRAGCAATGCATCCCARCAAAGAGGAAGTCAGGCAAAACCACCAAGAGGCCTGCATGGATGAACAAGGAGCTCCTGGACAAACTCAAACACAAAAAGGAAGCCTACAGAGGGTGGAAGCAAGGACAGGTAGCCTGGGAGGAACACAGAGAAATTCTCCGAGTGGCCAGGAATCAGGTTAGGAAAGCTAAAGCCCTGATAGAATTAAATCTGGCCAGGGATGTCAAGGGCAACAAGAAAAGCTTCTATAGGTACGTCAGGGATAAAAGGAAGACTAGGGAAAATGTGGGCCCTCTCTRGAACAAAATGGGAGACCTGGTTACCTGGGATAYGGAGAAGGTGGAGGTACTCCATGACTTTTTTGCCTCAGTCTTCACCRGCAAGTGCTGGAGCCTCACCACCCAAGCTGCAGAAGGCAAAGGCGGGGACTGGGAGAATGAAGCACTGCCCACTGTAGGAAAAGATCAGGTTTGAGACCATCTAAGGAACCTGAAGGTGCACAAGTCCATGGGACCTGATGAGATCCATCCATGGGTCCTGAGGGAACTGGTGGATGAAGTTGCTAAGCCACTRTCCATCGTATTTGAGAAGTCGTGGCAGTCTGGTGAAGTTCCCRCTGACTGGAAAAGGGGAAACATAACCCCCATTTTTAAAAAGGGAAAAAAGGAAGACCCCAGGGAAGTACAGGCCAGTCAGTCTCACTTCTGTGCGTGGGAAGATCATGGAACAGATCCTCCTGGAAGCTATGCTAAGGCCCATGGGGGACAGGGAGGTGGTTCAAGACAGCCAGCGTGRCTTCCCCAWGGGCAAGTCCTGCCTGACCGACCTAGTGGCCTTCTATGATGGAGTGACTACMTCAGTGGACATGGRAAGGGCTACAGGTGTCATCTGTCTGGACCTCTGTAAGGCCTTTGACACAGTCCTCCACAACATCCTTCTCTCTCAACTGGAGAGGTATGGAGTCTATGGGTGGACTGTCCAGTGGGTGAGGAATTGGTTGGATGGTCGCATCCAGAGGGTAGTGGTCAACGGCTCAATGTCCAGATGGAGATCGGTGACGAGCGGTATCCCGCAGGGGTCCATATTGGGACCAGTACTGTTTAATATCTTCATCAGTGACATAGACAGTGGGATCGAGTGCACCCTCAGCAAGGTTGCAGATGACACCAAGCTGAGTGGTGCAGTYGACACGCCTGAGGGACGGGATGCCATCCAGAGGGACCTGGACAAGCTCGAGAAGTGGGCCCGTGTGAACCTCATGGGGTTCAACAAGGCCAAGTGCAAGGTCCTGCAYCTGGGTCGGGGCAACCCCCGGTACCAATACAGGCTGGGGGATGAAGGGATTGAGGGCAGCCCTGCCGAGAAGGACTCGGAGGTACTGGKGGACGAAAAGCTGGACRTGAGCCGACAATGTGCGCTCACAGCCCAGAAGGCCAACCRTAYCCTGGGCCGCATCACCAGCAGCGTGGCCAGCAGGTCGAGGGAGGGGATTCTGCCCCTCTSCTCTGCTCTGGTGAGAYCCCCCCTGCAGTGCTGCRTCCAGCTCTGGRGYCCTCAGCACAAGACAGACATGGACCTGTTGGAGCRGGTCCAGAGGAGGCCACGAAAATGGTCAGRGGGATGGAAYGCCCCTCCTATGAAGAAAGGCTGAGAGAGCTGGGGTTGTTCAGCCTGGAGAAGAGAAGGCTCCAGGGAGACCTTATTGTGGCCTTTCAGTACTTGAAGGGGGCTTATGAGAAAGATGGGGACARACTTTTTAGCAGGGCCTGTTGCGACAGGGGGAAYGGTTTTAAACTAAAAGAGGGTAGATTTAGACTAGACATAAGGAAGAAATTTTTTCCAGTGAGGGTGGTGAGACACTGGCACAGGTTGCCCAGAGAGGTGGCAGATGCCCCATCCCTGGGAACATTCAAGGCCAGGTTGGACGGGGCTCTGAGCAACCTGATCTAGTTGAAGATGTCCCTGCTTATTGCAGGGGGGTTGGACTAGATGGCCTTTAAAGGTCCCTTCCAACCCAAACTATTCTGTGATTCTATGAAAATTAAATCTGAGAAATCAGAGAGCTTCACAGCCCAATGATGTCTATTGGCATGGTACYGGCAAGCAGCCAAGAAGATCTGTATTCTCTCAAACTGTTTCTAACTACTAGAATGAAATGTTCATTCCTTGCTGCAGCAGTATTTGCAATAAAAGGAGTAATACATCTAGAGAGCACTAGTCCAAAAGCATACTACTGAGCACATGTAGTTATCAGGACAAATGGAGATCAAGTTTAGATGTGCTGGGTTTTACCAGCTGAGCTGAACATGCAATACCCTGAGGGGAAAAAGTAAAGCCGAGCACATGATATTGACGGTCTGTTGCACTTGTCATCCTGCCAGCCGGAGGAGCCACCGGAAACACAGCAACGAGTCCACTTTCCAATATAACTAACATGGAAGGCTGCAGAATATCTGTGGTCTGTGTCAAATGCTCAGTTATCCCATCAGGTGTTTGTATCAACAGCACCTTCTCTGCTCRACGGTCAGCACATGTTGGTTCCGCTGCTTTGGAATTGTCTATACTTCTGATGGTCTTTTTCCTCTTCCTAACAATACCTTTAAATTGCGTGCTGTTGTTTATGTTGCCTGTTTACTTCAGAGGCACAAATATTTTGAGAATTGGGAGAAAAATATAGAAAGGAAAATATTAGAGGGTACAGAAAAAGAAACCAAATTGAGTCCTGGACCATAATACTAGTTACAATTTGACTGCCAATGGCTACGTTGTAAGATCAGCCAAGACCAGCATTTTCCCTAATGGCGTTAGAAAAATACTGGTTTTGTGTCTGAATGTGCTGTGCATGAAGTCCCATTTGGATAAGAGAACTGTTCCTCTTTGTTATGTCTATCCCTAACTTAAAAACTGCTCAAAGAAAAAATTTCATCCAGAGTGGATGGCAATTTCCTCAACTGAAGGAAATAGTCTTACAGTTTTTGTTCACATCATGTGATTGAACCAGGTTACCAGTAATAAAAAGTAAGCATGAACAAACTCTTTAATATTTTTTTCTACATCAAATATCCCTTTTCTAGACATGATACATGCCCTAGAAGTCCTGCAGGTTCTAATGTGCTTCATGATAGTAAAGAACAAAGCAAAATGTGTTCCTTTAAATTCATGCTGACTAGACAGCTTATTTCCATCACAAAACCAAAATAGCATAATGRCCTTGGAATAAGTTTAAAAACAATTTGCTAATACGTAAAAAAATTTTTACTAGCTTTGACATACAATTGCACCGGCACCTTGACGAGGTATTGCCTCAATAGTCGGGTTTCTCAACTGAAGTTAGTAAGTGACCATAGCTACGAGTCTGAAAGCTTGTTCTCTGCTGGAGACATTACACTCCCAGTACCCTCCCATAATCTCTCAGGGCACAAGCAGAGAGGTCAGCGTAAGAAGAGATTATCCTTCACAAGAGGAAAATGTTTTCCTCTCTCCAAGAATGAGTTTTATTGTTTGCAATCACACCAAAGCTTCTGTCCGTGGGGAAGGGAGGAAAGGGTCTAACAGCAGCAAGGAATGTGATAACAGATTAAAAATGAAGACAATAAAATATATTAGCATGCCTATGCCATAACATTATGGACACTTTTCAGCACACTTATCAGACTGATCAGTCCCCAAATTTATCTAGTACTTAATAYTTTTGAAATAATTTTTCTTTTTTTAAAGCATTGTCCCAGGGTAACTAGATATCTTCAAAATTTATTTCCTCTGAAATTCATGAAGTATCTCTGTTACAAATAGCAGAAATCAGGACTCAGTATGCAAATGGAACTGTTGCAAAGTAAACTGGGGTGTGAACTTACAGCACATGGCCCTCTCCAGCGTAACTGGAGAGCGTGACTTGTGCAGGCTCTCCCCCAGCAGGAAACTGTTGCACAGGGTTTCCGCAGATAAGAATACGCACTCAGGCAAGTGCTGCCCGGTGGCTGATGCACTGTAATACACACCCTGCTTTCTCTCTCAATGTTTTATGTGCCCATGTCCATTATAGCACCCTGGCACCTCCTGCAATGAGATACCCTAACAACCAGCCTGAGCTTCCTTTCGAGGTAAAAATTCATCACCAAAACTGTATGCCTTGCAACARCTTGCCAAGAAACACATGCAGCTTTTGACATTTCTGGGCTTTTGATCAGTCAAAGCAGTTATCTGCTTTAAATTATTTTTCAGTAGGTACATGAATTTTCCAGGTAAGAGACATTATGCAAATATTTTGTTATTTAGTCACACCTCAAAAATAATATTGTTAAGCAAACTTGAACACAGGTGTGGACTATATCCTGATCCAGACCTCCCTGAATACACTTRAAAACATAACTGTTTTACATGGGCACTGGATGGGTACTGTGATTATGTTGATATCAGCACAGTAATTAAATACTGCATATCTTTGAAACCCAGTCTGTGGTGTCTTGTCTCTTGAGTTACTTGTGACACTCCTCTTACCCACTGTGCTATTTAAAAGTTTCCCACAAACATGTTAACTTATCCATTAAAGGATAAGTTACCTCACCCTACCTATTTGTAGATGCAGGAGGCTCCTCACATAAGGCGCTTCCAAGATGTTCTTCTCTCCCTCTCGGATTGAGCTATACCGAGAGCTAACATTCCTTCAAGACCACTTTATCAACAGCTGCTAGAGAAGGTATTACTTTCCACCCCACCAAAAATCTGGCTGCACCAGTCAAAGCCCCAGCTGGTGCTGCCTTTGCCCTCCTCGGGTCAAACGACAGGGCTGCAGCCCAGCAGCAAACTGCCACAGATTTCCACTGGCCAGCAGACCCCGTGGTTATCTCTGGAGCACCAGGTACACGCCATAGGGGCTGCGTTGAGAACATGGTGCGGTGGGGAATACCTCTGCGCTAAGTCAATCCAGTCCTGGCACGCCGTCTGCCGGGACGCCCGACGCCAGTGACAGAGCAGGCACCCAGCAGCAGCTCAAGCCGCGCAGAGGGCTGCCCTGGGCTGAAGCCAGGGTCTGGGCTGGACCCCCGACACCCACAGCAGTGCCCTGGAGGGGGGAGTACGTCTGCCTCAAAMCGCTTTTCTCCAGACCAAGCCATTGCCACGCTGGAAGTCTCCCAGTCCCCTTAAGAGCACAGTTTTTACTTTAAGTTAATGCAACTGGACACAGCTATGCCTTTAGAGCCTGCCAAAATTGCTCTGAATACTAGCAGGACAATATTCCTTTCTGCTATTTCCTTCATGCTGATACACTTCAGGTTGTGCATCCATAGAGACATGTCATCACAAAACTCTATACATTTATTCCTCAAGACACACAGAAAGCAGCTGAGGGAGAGGAATTGTGTGTTTCAATGCATCTAATTTAAAAACAAACATACATACATCAACAGAAAGTGTTTACAAGGGAAATATGCACAAAACATGATCTGACATACTTATCGCCTTCTTGTATTGATGGGTGCGCATCCACTGACGTTCCCTTCACAGCATTTGCCAGGCAATAAAGAATGAAGMAAATGGCAGATTTATTTTTTTTAATCACTTTTTCCCAGACTGTTATGATAGTGAAAATGATAATGTCTGTTCCCTATTCTGGGCTAATAAATATTTGTCAGGACTTTGAAGTTACACCGATATGTAGCCTCTCACTGTGTAGTRGTTGCAGCATGGCTCGAAACAACTAGCTTTCAGGCAATATAGGTACCAACACATAACAAGTACTGAGAAAATTGGATCGAGCTGGTTTACCATCCGTGCAAGTCCCACCTGCTGAAAAAGAGCTGCCTCTCCTTGTACTAGAATCTGAGAAAGTGAGGCACTTAAAGCAGGGACCCTTATTACACATTTGTCCAAGTAGTTTTACATGCACCTAAGCGGTATAAATGCAGTTACGTTTTCATCAGATTCAAGTGTGAGATTTTTTTTTTAGTTCATATTCTAAATTTGGCACAACTTGCTACTTTATGTCAATAAAACGCATCATCTTTTTTGTATTGATGTCTGCTTAATTTGCAAATTCAGTAGATACACATGACACTCAAAGTGTAATGAATCATGCATTTTTATAATGAATCCAATGGTGAATGTGAAAATCAATCTTTGATCTTTCTTCTAACAGCCCAGTTATTCCTGGATTTATACATAGTAAGTGTTTATGGATTACTTTCAATTAAACAACCTGTTTTACCTTCTATTCTGCTATGAAAGTAAACACTTTTTAGGCTACAATGAAATAACATATGGCTCAGTACTCCTACTTGAGTAGGTGGAAGTTTAAGCTCCGGATCCCTGGTTTGCGTTACTRTTGCTGAAAGACCACCCCAAACCCAGCAAACCATCCTCATTAGGACTGGAAAAAGAGGACCAGGGCACAAAAGCTAAAACAAGCACAAAACTACAAGCATTTTGCCATTTTTCTGCTCATTCTGCCCCACTAGTAGTATCAGAACAAAAAGCAACAGACAACTTGCTAACTTGCACTATTCCACAAATTTCAGCAATTAAAGAAAACTTACTTTAAAAATCCATGCTGCTGCTACTGATCRTAGACGTGAGATGAAATATTGCAGGATACACACAAATGTGGAAAGCAAGGAAGCGAATAAGCTACTGCGGTGGTTAGTGGCAGCTTACGCCTTTAACATACTCCAATAGCTTACTTGTTTCCTTATGATYGTACAAGTGTCCTTTCTAGCCTGCTCCGCAGCCATGAGAGCATTACAGTTCCCTAGCAGGTCTCTCGCATCCCTGCCTAGGGCTGATAGCCTCACTACCAGATTTTTCYAGTCCCTCCCTCTGGTTATTTTGTCTTCCCTGTTGTGTCGCTTCTCGTTCAATCACCTATGCTGCTGCTGTTTCACCGAGAGTTGGGGTAGAGAGGAGAGAGAAAGGCTGGAAGAAGCTGGGACCATGAATCGAAGCAGCATTGCTCCAGCCCCTCCATAACGTTATGGGGCAGAGTCTTTTGAAGCAGTTTTCCTTCTTTCTTGAAAAATGTGCCTTAGTACCCATTTTCTTTGGTAATTCTCTCAGAAATTCATGTGAGCCTTTCTGAAGAGGGCAATTTATATTTGCAAGTACAGATGAAAGGTATTACTGAATTTCAAATGTGGATTGCAAATTTATGTTCTGATGGACTGTAAGTGCCATTTGTTCCACAAATAAACACCCACTGACTGCAGAAAGCAATAGGGCTCTTTCATACCTGCTATAACATTGCTACAATTGCTTGCACAGGGATACAAACACAACTCACATTTCTCTGAACTTATTTAATTAAAAAATAATGCATCCTCTAGATCTTAGCATGGAATTAATTCAGTAGACCGTTTACTAGCAGAAAAATATTCACACCATATTGTAGTCCGTGCAATACCTAACACTGAGATCTACTTTGTCCTGGACACTCAGAAGAAAGGACAAGATGCCTAGGCCRTGATTTAATTAAGTTTCCATTTTATTAACTCACTACATCTGGGAATTGTCAGCAATAGCTTACGTGATGCTAAGCCAAGATCCCATCGGCTGTGGAGAACTGCTGTTTCTCACTCACATTCACTACAGCCCTTTCCCTACATATTACTTGGACCCTGCTGGCGTCGTGTTGCGAGCTAGTTGAGTGACAAGGGTGCTCTCTCCAGATGCRAGAGTTTTTACAGTATGTCTCACCCTGAAACAGCCTTGGATTACCTGTGTGTTAACAAGAGATCACACACAGAATGAGCGTCTCCACTGCCAGCCTCGGTATACTCCTGACTGCCGCAACAGGCAAAATACTCCACTATTAATCGAGAAGGAAAAGTGTCTTTGCAGTGCCAAAGTTGGGAACTCCTTATTGAAGGGATGACAGAAAGCCAGACCTGTGGGATTTACCTTCCCTCCCACACATAGCATACCGACATCCAGGCTGTTCCACACACCTTACAGCCCAAGCCATATATCGAAGAGGAAGACTTGAAAGGGATAATATTCCTTTCCACATGTTCAAGCACTGTTCTCTACCTGGGCACTGCAGAAGTCACACTGAAAATGAACTCAAGTCCTCATCCCAAATAAGTTAGAATTGCTTTAGATGCACTTACTGCCCAGTAACTGCTCTATTACTGCCTAACCTAACTCAAAGATCATATAGAAGGTAAGACACTTACAAAGCATGTATGTATGTGCATATACATAAATCAGATATATCTTAAGCTATGCCCGAAATCRTTAGAGGTAAATAATGCATGTAGGTGTTCAAAGTAAGCAACTTCAGCTATTCAGTTCCAGCTACCAAAAGCAGTGAATTTATACCCCAGTCTACTTAATGAAATATATATCAAAAAAGATTTTTCTAGAAAAAAAAATAAAGCTTAGAAGTAGTTATCTTCTAATCGGAGTAATGACTATAAATGATTAAAAGATTTCTGTGTAACTGCTAAAGGTAAGGCATGCAGCAAATCTCCAGTCCGAATGGCATCTTGTTATGTGGAACTTCAGATCAAATGGAACAAACAATGGTTAGAGGCATGTTATGTTCCGCATAACATTCTTCTGTATCTATTGTTTAGCTTATAAACAGATCCATCTTGGATCTAGTTAACTAGTAATTAAAGCTCTGCAAAATTCAGTTTTATTTGAGATACTGCTGCAATACACACCAATTCATTTCACATGCTTTTGCAGTGGTCCTATTTTGCTTATTTGCCATTACTTGAAAACAGACATCTCACATTGCAATTTGAATTTGCAAAATACATTAGCTTTACTTCTTGTGGCTTGTATGAGACACTCACATTTGAAAAATAGAACCATTTTTATACCCAGAACTGGCTATTTCACAAGATATTAATTTCATTCTTTTTCTAGAAAATTCACATACCAGCACCACTGCAGCAGTGTCCATTAACAGAGGTCCACTTGGGAATTAATTTGAAAAGCTTTTCAAATTCTGAGTAGAATTTTGTTATGAATACTTTACACAGCATGCGCTAATTTTGCAGTTAAGACTAAATATTTCTTTTTGTTTCTTTTAACTAGTTTCAAGGACACTAAATATCTACTGAAACAGTATATTGTTTTTTGTAGGAGTTACCTAGTTCATGTCCTAGTTGATGACRCTACTCTTATTTCTGGGATTCCAAATATATTAGTTAACATGAAAATGCAATTCAAGTAAGTCTTGTATCTGAAGTAAACTCTATTGAAAGAATTTGAAGTGGAAAAAGTATTTGTGATACAAACAGCCCAACAGGCCCAAATTTAGACAGACATTTTTCTCTCTTGTAAGAGCTGATTAAAGAAAGCGATTTATAACGTTTTCTTTACTGCTAGTCTTTACAGTTCAAGTAGCCAAAGAGAAAATAGAGAGTTCTGGGAAGCACCTTTCTCACTCTAGTTTAGAAAATAACTATGTAATGAAATCCGAAAGCCTTGCAGCTTTGCCCAGGATCTTTGCTTTTTAAAAGCTTTTGAATATATCTGTTATTTTAAGCTTGTTTTGATGTTCCAGGTTATGCCAATATAATCAAGAACATACAGACAGCACTAGTCTGACTACAAGGCTGATACAGTAGAAACATCTCCCAGTCTTCCCACTGTGAACACCAGTAACATATCAAATGATGACCAGGAATAGATCTCCTGATCAAAGTTTGTTTACAAAATAAAATGYATTTGATGCACCCCACACAATCCCATTAATTTCCATGCAGTAGCTTGTATAAGTAATAAAATCATCCTTCAGCTTTTCCCATCTGTTCTGTACATTGATTTTGACTTCCTCAGCGCTCACCCATTTATTGCAGCATCTCCCCAAAACTTTCATATACCATGAAATACTTAACATCATTCACAGTCATAATTTTCAGCCATTACACTTGCACATTCAAGCGAAACACAAGCCAGAAGCTACTARACCCAGTCAGATCATAAAGTTACAAAACCAGCATCTCTCCCTGCRCTTTCAGACCAAGCTGGAATAGAGGTGGAAGACAGACAGCACACTAGCAGCTCTCATTACTACTGCCAGTCTCCTTCCCTCCTTCCTCTTCTCTCCAGAAGTTCCCTACGCCTGGCTGCCGCACTGAGAACATACCACACCGTTTGAGGTAAGGGAGATAAGAGACGAGACCGGCCAAAACCTACAGGCTAGGGCAAGGTGTTGTGCGAGTGCCTTGACAGCCGCCTCATGCTTTATGCAAAGGCAAGCCGAACCCCGCCTGAAGGGGAGGGCAGGGGCTGTGCCAGGCCCACGAACAGGGCTGCTCGTCCTCTCAGCTCCAGAGAGGCAACTGTCTGAACAGGCGCCCGCGATCGGAACGGTATGTACGTGCCCGGGGGAGCTGACTCACTCCACRGTTTCTGTGCAGGTTGAATAAAGGAGTGAAAGACAACAGGAGAACCTCAGTGGCACCGTCTGGGTTTTGAGGGAGAAGCGCGGGATGCGACATGGGGTCTGGAGGAGGTATTAAGCTGGATAATCTGCTGACAACCCTTCCAGGGGCCCCATGGGAGTTCCAATGGGAATAGTTTTCCTCAGGCTGCAACTACTTGAAGAAAATTGTTTTGAAGACAGAGTTGGTCGACTTGAGTCATCCTACRTTCCATAGGCAAAGCTAACCCTTCCCGTGATTTTTCAGTTTAGCCTAGTTTGAAATACTGGAGCTATAGCTATCATGCAGAGACCTCTCCCAACAGGCCATCAGATGGCCCCTGAAGTCCTAAGGTAGAGATGAGAAGAGTGTCAGCCTGTAAGCTCATGTSAAACCTGTCTTTGCAATCAAAGTCTGAAGTAACAAAACACAAAATGATGTTAACATTTGAGAACAAAAGGTCACATGCCTCCAGCCAAGCTTTGTTAAGATTTCCCTTCTCAAGTAAGAGCTGCTCTGACATCGTCCTACAGCCAGCCTGGCTTAAAGACAATCGCAGGACAAAAATTAAGGAAATAATCTCCCTGCAGCAGGTCCATATTGGCAACACACAACTAGTATTGCAAATATTGTCTTCCATTTTCCTCCATTTTTACTGCACTCTATCTGCTCTAGCTGAGAGTTGAGCATGTCCGATCTCATCCAATCTAGTTTTCAAAAGACACTGGTATCTTGTTTCTGTATGGCTGAATATCAGCCATCAGTAGCAGAGAATCTCAAAGCAACTTCAAGTAATTTCAAGATGTACTTCATAGGAATAAAGGTAAAAAGATTCCTGCCATACCCAACCCGACAGTGTAAGAAAGTTCACTGAAATTGCTGTTTCCACCCAGCCATCCCAAGTTCCATGCTTAACAGAATTAAGGACAGCTGACAGATCTAATTAAGTCATCATGGGCATCTTATCCTCRTCTTTTACTAGGTCAAAGGAAACTACAACTTACTTTGTATTATGGTAGTATGGACAGAACATAATATCAAGTCAGTAAACACATTAGTCCCTGCATGGAGAAACAGTCCCTTCCCCCAGATGGACTAATTGCCTAATTAGAAGATCCTGGTCTTTCTACTACTCCTCAATCACAGTGCAAGAAAAAAGGCTATTTGAACTGGAATATAAGCTTCATGTGTTTATGTATTGCTATGCAGGTTATTTATACATTATGCAGCTCAAAAATCTAGCCAAGGTTATTTAAGCTCATGCTCCTTTGAGGTTAGCTGTAAGGGAGTTAATGTTGTTTTGTAATTTAACAACTTCTCTGCAATAACTATTATATATGCACCCGTCACAGAGTAACTGGCCTCATTAAGGAAAACTTAGAACAGCCAGGACAGCATACACATGGCCTCCTACCTCCTGCCTTTGGGCCAAGCAAAGGACCTGTCCCACCAAGGGAAGCTGGACTGGCTGCGGAAGAGGAAGGCTGCAAAGCGCTATTGAGGACCGATAGTGAACAGAGAGAGAGGGGCTGAAAGGCTGGCACAGGGATTCTAGAGGGAGAACAATGAAAGCTGAATGAGCTGTGAGGAATTCAGGAACACAAAGTAGCTGAGCRGCAGGAGCTTCCTCCTCATCCCTTCTAAAAGCGCTAAAGGTCATAAGGAGGTGAAGAAACCAAGTACCTATGTATYAATCCTCGAGCAAAATTAAACCCTGCAATGCAGACACACTGGTACCTTACATGGCTTCAAAGGCTGCTCATAGTTTAATTGAAAATAAATATTGGCTAATGAATATGAGATCAAATGTGACCTGAGGCTGGTTATCAGTCATTCTGGTATGTAGATAAAACAGAGCAGGACTGCGCTTGACCAGAAAGGAGCAACAAGAGCAAGTCTGGCAGCATTTTAGCCTACCTTAAAGTCATAAGCCATCCTGCACAAATATTATGACTCTGTTTTACCAGATGGCTGCTGACATTGTCCTGGTTGCAACYGGGACAGAGTTAACTCTCTTCCCAGTAGCTGGAGGGGTGCTGTGTTTGGGGTTCTGTAATGAGAGGAACATTGATGGCCCATTGATGCTTTGGGTGTTGCTGGGTGGTGCTTGCACCAGGACTTTTCAGCCTCCCACTCTCTACCAGGTGCAGGGGGAGCTGGGGGGGGAGCATAGCTGGGGCGGTTGGCCCAGCTGGCCAGTGGGGTGTTCTATACCGTGTGACATCATGCTTGGTATAAAACTGCGGGGGGAGGCTCTGCGGTTTGCTACACGTGGTTCTTACAGGACATGCAGTTTCGTTCGCGATGCGCGGTGGGTGAGCAGTTGCATTGTGCATCGCCCGTTTTGTGTATTCTGTTATTGTTCTCATTATTATCACTGTTCTACTTTGTTTTATTTCCATTATTAAACTGTTTTTATCTCAACCCACGGGTTTTCCTTCATGTGCCCTCCCGATTCTCTCCCCCATCCTACCCGGGGGGGTGGGGGGTGTGGGAGGTTGGGGGTGAGCGAGCAGCTGCATGGTGTTTAGTTGCTGGCTGGGGTTAAACCACTAAAATCATAAAAGGACTCTTTGGTCCCTGTCACAACTTTTCATCACTGTGTACAAAATACAGCCAATATTTGCATCTTTTAGCATCAGTTAAAGAGAATTTGCCATTGTCTCTGGTGTGTATGGTAATGTGACTGGACTGATGAATATTGCTTTATGCCTGAGAAGATCTACTAACATTTTTTCTATATCATACCCCGTTCAGATTGCAAAGTAAGCTCTTGCACTGGGATAGCATCTCCTCTTCACCCTTATGTCATTCTGAAAGACGCACGTATTTTATTTGGTCCATCTTGCCTTGAACTGGAAAAGAGGATTCATTAGAGTCACAGCAATTAAGCTGGCTGTGACACAAACAGAAGCCTACACAGCACCAACGTCTACGCTATCTTGACCAGGTGAAGAGGTTTTGGCGCACTGCGAGCAGTATTACCTGCTGACCAAACACTGCCACTCTGCCGCAGCCACACAGGCCATGGGAARAAAGGGTTGCACTTCTCTGGGTGAAAGTCCTATCGCAAAAAAACCACTCCTGAGTTAGCAATATGAATACTAACCCTAAAACTAAATTAAAATGTATATCCACATTACTGCAAGTCTGAATTTTATTTTCTTCCTGTGTACAGAATTGTAGGCCAATAATGTGAACCAGATCGCATCACGCCCACTGCTACAGCTCTGCAAAAGTAGGTGGTGTTGGTGATAATGGATGGCAGAATCACACTAAACATTGTAATCGTGCTCCCAGAATTGCAGTACCTGAGAAGTGCAGTTAACACCAAGAATATCTTGTCAAGAAGATGCCAGCAAATTTAACAAGTATGGAACTTCAAAACTTTGCTTTTTCAAAAGCAGAGTACTGAATCACCACAGAACCACTGGCAGGGCACATTTTATAACTGCCAGAATGTTTCATTAAACTAGTAAAAATTAAAGTGTAGAACTAAAAACTGCTAGAACACTGACATGCCCAATATGAGGCTAGTTTCTGGTATTAAGAATACATCACTCATCTCATACAGTACAACTCATAAGCACTGACTGAAATTCATCTGCTTATGCAGACTATTACCACATAAAACTCAATCACCAGCTTGCATTTAAGTAATTAAAAGCTTGTGTTCAAACTTTCTAGGTACCAGAATTAACAGAAATCTTAAGCAGTCCCCACTAAGATCAAATTAAAACAGTCTGCAACACTCAACAGAAGTCCTCCAAKCATTCCTCATGACTCTAATTTCTAAATCTTGCAGCTGCCACTCACATCCAAAAGGACAGAAAGCAGCAAGTTTAGAAATAAAGACGTAAAAGTAATTCCTTCTGTATCATCTACATTCTCCTAGAAGGAAGCCCAGGGAACAGGGAAGTTCCTCGGCTTGCTGCAGAGCTAACTAACCTGGCTGATGAGCACTCCTCACTTATTGATGAGCCTGCAGATTCATGTATCTGCATATGTCAAATTCTGGAAGAGATCCTTGCAGGATTGTTCATCCACCCTAAATATCACCTCTCACCACAAACAAACATACAGTGCTGTTTACTGTTACCGAGAAGCGAGTTTACTACCGTACACACGAGCGTGATTTGAGTCACTCCTCATTTAAACTTGTTGYGCTGGAACACAGAACCAAGCACCGCTGCACTGCGGTGGCAGACCAGAGGTGGTGACAAACACCACATACTGCCGGCACGTGCCAATGCAGTACATGGTAGGTTTTCCTGAAGACAAAATTTTGCAGGATTTAGGGATTTTCTACAATATAGTCCTGCTACAATAGCTCAGCAATGGTGGATGTTCTGTCAAGCTCTATCCTCAGAAGTCCAGATTAGACCCTGTCGGCACACATTAAGCATTGATATTGTTTCTTGAGGAAATATCTTAAAGAAGTTAAATGTCTGCTTCTAGTCCTCCTATAAAACAAGGTCCTTATCTATTAAGAACGGAAACAAAATCCTTCTGTGACTAATTACCAACCCTTTTCAGCTGTTCTCAGTTCTGCACATGGAAAAAAGTCATTCAGGCAAGTCTGAGACATGCAAATATGCTCCATGCTTGTCATCTCCCTGCGTCACTCTTTAACGCTCAAGCTTGGACAGATACTTGCTCTGTATTCCCTTCTAAGTTTTTATGGCCTTTAGAATTTGAACATTGAAACCAAGTTTAAGGCCTAAGCAAAAATACCAACTTCTCTCCCAGTGCTCACTGGATTCTTGTTGAAAAGTTATTTTGTAATTTTGTCTCATATCTACTATCGTCCCTACTTAGGCTCTCCTGATGGAAGTATATCGTGCCCTTTTCCTAAGGTTAAATGCTAAAAATACATATTTTGTTGGATTGCTGTTTAAAATCGTTTTGTCTGAATATCAGGAGAAATAGATATTATAGTAACAAAGGAAGATGTTGTGACAGCAGGAAATAAAATATAGCAAGAAATTCAATGCATCTGGTTCAGCTTGCAACTCAGAGACCTAAACAGGCAACTGTACATCATCTGCAAGTGCACAGRGAAAAGCTGTTTTACAGTCAAGTATTTAAGTAAACAGACATTATTCTTGATCCAGCATGTTAAATACAGAAAAATGAAAGATGGGAGTTGCACCCAGAGGTACCATAAGTATCTTTGATATCAGGCGTGGTACCCAAGCCCCTGGCTGCACTGCGCAGCCTTCCGGYGCAGGAACGGAAGATGCCATGGGTAGCAGCCGCAGGGGGTTATTCCCACAAGGACCCCACGGAGGGGAGCAGGAATTCCTTGCCYCATACTGACAGCCATTCGTTAGACAGCAGAGCGGGCACACACCTCTGTTTTGCAGTGTCTGTATTACATGGCAACATTCAATTATGCTATAGCAGAAGTAGACTATTCTAAGTTCAAAATGCGGCCTAAATCCCATGAAACAGTAATGCTGCTATTTCATAACCGSTGAAGCAGTACATAATAGCTACAGTAATGCCTCTTTCAGGAGGAAGAATGGAAGAGAGCATAAATTATTTCCTAGCAATAGGTGAAGCTCCTTGACAACTRACTTACCTGTTAGCACAACACCAGAAGAAACGAGTTCATTTGCTGCTCAGCAAGCCTCAGAAGGGGGTGCAGCAGCTCCAGCCCTGCTCCGAGGGTGCAGGCTCCCGGCACTGAGGAAGTGAGAGCTGGATCCAGACATTTGAACTCAGAGCATTTTTGCACCATCATTCTCAAAAGCTCAGCTAAGCTTCATAGAAATTAAGACACAGATCCYAGCTTTAGGCTTCAAGCCACATTTTCACACAAGCATCAGAGAGAGCCAGCAGCCACTCTCTAAGGGGTCCAGAGCAGCAGGGTCCATAGCTGGGCACAGATATAGCTGTGGCCRAGCTGGAGAGAGGCACACCTCCAAGAGAGCTCGAACCAGGGGCAAGGACCCCAGGCTGAGCTTAAATGGCCCCCTGGGGCCATGGGTGGGATGTGGGGAGGCCCCAGGTAAGGCTCATCAGGGCAATTAAGGGCTGTTAGGTGCCTGATGGAGAACTACCAGCATCAGCTGTGATGGTACCCTCCCACACCCAGGGAGAAGGTATGTTGTGTTTCCAACACCCCCAGTTCTCGTTTCTGCCAAACCAGTTCAGAGTTTCGTTGTTGACAAACATTTCCCTAGCAGACCATGCACTTTCCTACAGTATTTTCAGCTTGCTTACGAGTTCACTGCCCTTTGTACTTTGGCATCCTAAAGTGAACAAACACCAAACTGAGCAGTAGTTGAGTACTGGTACTCAGTCTTTTGTGTGTGTCTAAAATGACTTTTTAAGCCAGTTCTTACTTTGTTTGAAGTGATTTCCTCTTCATCCAAGTCTCTTTGAGAGTACCAAGCTTCCTGCCTTTGAGCAYCTGAACTCTTGGGTGCACAGCTAGTTCTGTACACCGCCCGCCACCGTTACTCGCTCCGTTACAGGTGCACAGGGAGCCGCTTTAGGCACTTGCTTGGCTCAGAACCTGGCTCACAGCCGGGCCCAGCCCGAGCACCCACTAATTGCCCAAGAAGAAAGTAGGTTGCAGACGAAAGCGTGACAGGCACCGTCACACAGGGTGATGAGGAGGAACTGTGGCAGTAGAGAAAGCACAAGGAAATAAATGCGGATAATTGGAATGATTTAATTTGCTAATGTTGCATAAGAGGCGTAATTAGTTCAGTAACAGTGAGGGAAGCAGAGGAATCAGACTAGTAATCACAAATAATTACGTGCCAATTACACATAGTAAGGGTTTTTTGTTGTTATTGAATGGTCAGAATTTGGGAGCTAGACCAAATAACAGACCTCACATTTTCTGTTTCAGTCACTTTTTCTTTCCTACAGCAGCAAAGCCTCTCTACCTTTTCTCTGGTAAAAAAGAAAAACCAAGAAAAAACAAGATGTGATGTGCATCCAAATTGGACAGTTTCTTATCAGGAAAGATAGACTTCTAGTGTCTTTCCAAAGCTCCCTTTCCGTAGCCAAAATCTTTGTCTTGTCCACACTGTCAGTACCATCTGCCAGCAGCCTCCTCAGCTCATAAGCCATCTGCCAGCCACTGACCTAGAGCTTTGCCTGCTCTCACTGCCACGCTCGCCCAAGCTTCTGCATTTCCAGATCTCTCACTATCCTCCTACCCCGCTCTCACACATCCTCCCAGAAGAACTGATCCAGACAAATATTACTAAGCCAACAAGAATGGAAGGAGTTGAATACTGATTGCCTCTCCTGTGTAAAAACCCCTCTTTTTATTTTTTTCTAGTTATTTATTTCCTAGGTAGAATAAAGCATGGACTATTTGCTTTGAGTTGTTCTGCAATAACAAATTAATACAGTACTAGAATAATTCACTATTCAACACGAAGCATGAATGAGTTGATTTGAACAGATTCTTTCTTCTTAATTACAAAACTAAAATAAAAATCAAGAAAATGGAGACCTATATTTTATTACTATACTGCATGACACTGGTCACAGGTTTGCCCTCATATCTGAGAGACTTTAGCTGAGTGAAACTATAATCTCCTTGGATTCTAAGTTGGACAATTTTACTTTAGTTTACTGCCATTAGATGAAGTTATTAAAACAAACTAAGAAAATACTATCTATAAAGTAGTACAATGCCGCCACCACCACCACTAGAGTTTGAAATTGATATCTACTGATGTAAAATTTTGTCTAAATCTGAAATGATATATTTAGCAATATGTTAACAGTTTTTGTGTCTTTCAAGTTTGCACAGAAGAGAAAGGTATTCATGACAGTCTCCACTCCGATTCCCACACATCCGTAACAGCATTTAATGAGATTCATTATATTTTGCTCCAATGGAAAAAGGGCAGTCTTTCAATTGCAGATAATACACTACCGCTATGAAAGTCAGTATCTGGAAATCCAGATCATGATTATTTTTCCTAATGTAAGAAAGTACCAACTGCCCCTTTTCTCAGAAATCTTTTACAGTATAAACCACAGCCGACTCCAGCAGATAACATCACCGTTCCTGCAGAAACCAGTTCATTGGATCASTTTGGAAGCAGCCTTCCTAATACTAGTTTTCCTTGCCATAGTTATCTTGCAACTAACTTCTTCTAAACGAGATTTTAACATTTTAAAGTGTATATTGCTCTTACCCTTTACTGAGAGATGGTTTTAGGCAGCATTTAGGTTCTCTCCAGCATTGTTTGCAGCACATCAGCTCTTGAAGGTTTTGAACAAAGATGTTATAGTCTTTTTTCTTAGGAGCAGGGAGAAACATAAGAATAACATGGCACAACTGAAAAAAACCTATWTTGCTAGCAGGAATATTAGAAAATGATTTAGTCCCCGATCACTAGCCTGCTCAAATATATTATCTACTCACAAATGCATAAAGGAGCGTGCTGCTGATGTAACCTCACATGGGTACACGTCCCTGAATCTTCAGTAAAATTAATTGGGCCAGTATACTATATGATCTAGTTCTTTTGTACATTTACCTCATTTGTGTAACTTCCTGAGAATATGTTTGTTATATGTTTCCTTGTAGAATTGCACAGATGAAGCTGCTCTGTTAACATGGGATGGGGGCAGAGGAATGTTGCTTCTTCTTGAAGTGGGTGGCCAAGCAGGGCCAYGGCCCGTGCCTGCTGTGTTGCATCGCAGTGAGGGGTCGCGGCTGCCTGTCTCCTGCGCGGTGCTGCAGCTTCCCTCCTGTCCTGCAAACTCACGGCGCAGGTAACTGGGCCTGGGCTGTGCACTCGAGGAGCTACAGAGGTGCTGCAGCTGTGCAGAGGCATCTCATGGGCAACAGAAGCTTTTCTGCCCCTTCTAAATTTGTCTGCACATTTGCGCATTGCAGTGATACCATGAGGTCTTTCCTGCATTTGCGGAGCCTGAAGACTATCTCCTTTCTCCGGCAAAAGAAGCCTGATTTGGGATATTTCAGATAGATATAACAGGTAATAAATTTAGGGAACGTGATGTAAGGTTGTGGGGGTAACACATAACGTTAAGTGCCCCGTGCCTGTTTGCTAGCCTCCCAGTCCCACGTCCCGGTGCACTCAGGGCACTAGGAATCACTCCTCTTGCCTGTTGCCATCCCAAGGAGCCATCTTCCCTGTATCTCTTTCACCTCCCTACAGAGGCACATCCACGCTGCGTGTCCACAAGACATCTCTAGCCCTTTCCTCCCCAACCCTCCCGGCCCCAGCAGAGCAGCAGGACACCCCTCTGGGCTGCCCGATCCACAGTGATGCCGTGTCAGCTAACTGCTGCCTTCGCTAAACGTTCGCTTTCCTCATTTTATGAAGTAAAACAGAGGGAATCAGTTTCACTGGGGCTTTATTTGAGCTTTTTTGGAACTTACAAGTTTCCTGGAATATGCTTCCTTAAAAAAATGGTGCTGAGTTCTACCCCATGTTCCCTCTTCAGATATAAAAAAGTTCCATGTTGAATTCTTTCCCAGTATTTCCTCTGGGGAGGGGCTGGCATGTCAGCCTGGTAAGCTTTGTGCCATTCTGTTTGCAAAGCTCTTGTGATGCTTGTAAGTTTTTTCTTATGTATTTTCCTTTAGAGATTGTTTGCTGCTTCTCCCTCTGTCTGATACTAGGGAATACTTACCTAGGTCCTGAGAATTCCCTGGGAGAACCAAGAGAGCAGAGTTAGAGGGACAGAAACCTAATTTACAACACTGAAGAGAAACAGAAAGTCCCTTGGCCCTTCCCTGCTCTGCAGCAGGAGCTCTGATTCCGTTGGTTTGAGTGCTGTTTCAGCCGCTGGGAAGTGTRCAAATGAATCATGACCCTGAGATCAACAGATTTTTATCCCATACCTCTCCCCTTTGGCCTGTGGCAAGTCACAAGCATCTCCTTGGTTTGCAGAGAAACTTGTGATCCTTCTGCAGAAAGTATGTTGCTTTTATTTCCCTCAGGATCACAACTATGGCCTTTATGTTGCTTTCGGGTGCATGAAATGCTTCAGGCGTTCGACCCCAAGTCAGCTCAGATAATGGAACTCAGATATTGAAAAGGAATGAAAAACTCAAATTAGGCAAATCCACTGCACTGAGTAATTCACAATTCCCGTTCCCGCAGCCCCATTGGCAGTTTCAGTTTTCCTGTGTGTAGGGGAGAAGGAACAGATTTAATTAGAGGCGGCTTCCGTTCTAAAAGTATCTACGTTTGTAGAAGGCAGGCTGCATGATCTAATGCATGAGGAACTGCAGGGGGACCCAGGAGATCTTATGTACCTCACTTTCCCATCTGTAACATAATGATAGCGTTTACTAATAGGAGTCAATGTCGACCTGATTTATCTGCTGCTAAGGGAGTTATGCAACAACTAGGTACTTATATATTTGATTGTTCCATAGATGGAACCAAAACAAGTGACATTTCACACCATTGAATAACTGGGTTTGGGTGCCCCAGAAATTTGTTTTCGTCATGAAAACTTCTTGAAAGGCTCTTCTYCTCCTGTTATAAAATACCAGCATGTACAAGTTTTCTCCATATCTTAATTTAATATGGACAATTTCTTTACTACATCATTGTAAAGATTAAGGGAAATAATCTATAAAGCATGTCAGAGCCTTTTGTTCTACCTGCTCAATAGAGAGATGCCTTCTTCACCTCGATGCCCCTTGCAGGACAAGGCCCCGCTGCCGGCCCGCGCAGCAGGTTCCCCAGGGGGGAACGATTCCTTCTGTGGGCAAATACAGGTCGTGAAGCTACAGCACTCAGTGCTCTGAAGGTCGCAGTGGAAGAATCTGCCTGGGCACTTTCCTTTGCCCACCATAACTCGCTGTGTATCATTCAACATACTGTTCAGGATTCAGTGTACATAGAGAGAAGGGAATCTGTGCCTTAATGAATTGAGGAGATTTAGGGCTTTTTAATAGGCTATTAAAGCTTGCAATTTGAGACATGAAAGCCTACAGGTTATTAAACTCTACATTAGTTTTGCAAAAAGTACCATTCACACAGGCGAAAGATCTTTCAAAGTGTGTTACAACAGCCATTTCTACCCACCATCACCTGTGGGTCAACGTACTAGCTCTTCACTCATACATTTTCCAAAATTGCTTTGGAAACCTTTACTTTCATCCTTGTTTCACTGGCTGTTTGAACATGGAAAAATACAGTGCCCTTGCACCAAACTCCCCACGGTTTCCAAAAAGGTCCAAAAATACTTCTCAAAACACGGGTCCAAAAAACTCCTCAGAGTACACGGGTAACTAAAATAAGATACAGACCTGGTGTAATCTGAAGTGTTGCCAGTTAGTTTCAGAGAAACAGTCACTTCACAACGTTTCCCCTGCTTAGTGAGAGATTTTGCTTTTCCACTGAGGACTGCAAGACCTAATGAAGCAAGGCTTCACTGCTGACTGGGCTTTGGCCACGTAAGGGGCACACACACTGAATTTCAACAGAAGCCTTTAGCTCCGCTGTCAGTGTTTCTGCTTTAAGAAGCAGAAGCAGTCTCCTTCCAAAATTCACTTACCTAACATCTACCTGAAGCTTTACAAGAAAAAGACAGATATATCAGGCTTTAGAGTGACATATGTCACACATTTCTCTCACATGCAACAAGGGAAGCRTTTATAAAGCACTTGAGCTCAAAGAAAAAAGTTGCAATCAGAACATCTAGTGTTAAATCCTAGAGTTAAGCAAATAGCTCTCCAGGAAATTTGATGCAAGCCATGCGACRCAGAAGTGTGAGTAAGTGAAAGGAATATCTTTCTTTTTCCAAAATGCRATCAAAATTATAAAGATGGGAGTGGTAAAACCGTTTCTAATCCTGACTATTAGGACCAGAAGCAGCAGGAAGCTCCGTGACGCACGCCGACCGTGCCCAGTGACAGACCCCGCACCACCCCAGGCGCAGCCCGCTCTGCGCCCCAAAACAGCCCGGGACAGACACGCTCCCGAATCAGATCTTGGCACAGGTAGGCTGAGTTTATCAAGCACACAGAGGCTTGCAGAGGAAAAGCACTGAGAGAAAATAATACTAACTTGAGGGCAAATGTGATGGTTTGATTCAAGTGAGAATAGTTTCCCTCTTCAGAAAAAAGAGACAAAAGAAATGCCCTTCTGTAGTTTTACTCTTCTTGCTTGATAAGTCTCTTTTTTCCTGAGAAACAAGTCTACGTGATAGCTGTCTAAACAAACTTGTTGGAACTAAGAAAATAATGTGACGGAATTGGCCCCTTGTGGCAAAATAACCACAAGCTGCTGGCTATTTCTATCAGTTTCTTCATTCTTAAAACAAACGTAATACTATTTCTAGGGGGAAAAAAAGTTAGGATATTAATTATGAAGTGTTAATAACAGAAAATCCCTGCTCAATATATTTACTTTGATTTCCAGCTCTCAGGTAAATCATAGGTTTTGCTTTCGTGACACAATAGCTGGTTAGCGCTTTTGGTGCAACTCCTCACGGAAATCCAGCTGTTGGTTCCCACATGTATTTATATATGAATCTAAAATTCTCTTTCTGCAAATATTCTTCCCAGTAAAACTTGCTCACCAGCATGCTCACACAAAGATAATAGGAGCTGTGGGAGTATTGTGATAAATTCATTTCAATATCTGAATTGGGATCTAAAATAGATAAAAAGGCCAAACCAAATTTATTATATCCACTGTGAACAAAGTCATTTGAGGGAATAACAGCTTTATGTTTATTCAAACCTAACTAAACCCATTATTCTTCAAATGTCAACAAAACCTTAAGAATAGTTCTCTGCTCCGTGGGGTACCAYGCACAGAAGTTTTCATTTCAACTCTGACTAAAAGCAAGAGTGGTGTATGATAGAAACCACCTGGTAGGGCCACAATTACCCTGAAAAAGTTGAACTGGGCATGGAGAGATTTTATGATTTAACAAATTTTCACATTTAATGTTTAACAAACATTCTATCAAGACCTCTACAGGCCCAAAACTGACCTGTTAAAACAAGATGTTAACAGATACCATTTCTTGTATCTTTTAACCTTCCTCCACTTTTCCTCCAGCTGTTTCACACAAGCTCCTGTGATTGTAGTCTTCTGCCCAAAGCCAAATCCTATCCTTGCAAGGTTAAACTAAAAAAGCAGGCTAAACAAAACACGCTTCCAACTCTTTCCCTAGGCTTTTTGTGTTCCGTCCACCTTCCTGCTAAGGTCTCACTTCAGTATGTGAAGAGTATCCTCTTCTCCAGGCCTCAAACTGTGAGTCTTTCCTGGGCCTTTGAATGTCTGCTCTTCTCTTCTGTTTTACTCTTTCCCTGGCACTTTCATTAGACAGCTTCCATATAGATGTAACTTTTCCCTGGAAAGTAATATGGAGCAATTCCCACCATGATCCTCCCTTTTCGTCCTTCTCCTTTAGCTGTATTATGACCTTTTGTCCTACAACTCCCACCCACTTCCAGCATCTAACTTTGATTCCTTCCCAATCACCAGGGCTACCTTAAAAAATATCCACCGCTAAAATTGCTTTACTCTGAAGGCAGGTCAAAGCTAATAAAACTAACTGTYCTTTCAAGTATCTAAAATCTTGATGCATCCAGCACGGTGAGAGTAATTCAGATCTTTAGTTTTAAAGCTAATATTATTTCTCAAAAGATGACAACTGTAAAACGTATGTCTACAAGGCCAAGAGAAATAGTGGGAGTGATTAAGGTCTTAATCTGCATCCAGCTAAATACTCCTCTATCTTCTCTCCAAAGAAGTAGTATGCAAAAGACACAAAGCAGCATCTTGATAGCTTTCAAGAACAGTAGAGAAAAAAAGATTATTTTCCCTGAGGAGTAGCAAGGGAGGAAGCTTCTGGAAGTCAGTGCATCCACAAAGGGCAATAAGCGAAGAAGATTTTGCAAGAACAACAAACAGCTAAAAACGTAAGAGCATTTGAAAAGGAAAGACTTTTGATATGTTTGTTGTGCATAATCTCTAATCATTAATGTAATGAAAATCTCTGCTGTTTCAAGGAGCTGACTACTCAAGTTGGCCAAAAGGGAGAAGTCGATATGAGCAGATGGTAAAAACTGTAGGTGCCCTAGGAAAGACAGATTACCAAGAATTTACGATATGGTAATTCTGTTTCTCTGAGTCACAGCAACGAATCTACATTTTTAGTTCGAGCACTCATCGTATGTCTTATGCTCAAAATACGTCAGGTTGGAACACTCAAAATATAAAATTTCAAAGCCATAAGGTGACATCACTGATTTAAGAACCTGAGGGCCAAAACTGTGCTGTCATAAAAAAAACCCTACCACTACTTACTATCTTCAAATGTGAAACTGAGATAGATAGATAGATAGTCATTTAATGTAAACTTTCCTTGATTCAGCTGTAATAAACAACTGCAGTAATATACAAATGGGTTTAAAAATGCATGTGAAAAAAGGCTGCAAGAAAGAAAATAAGAACATTATAAAGGTTGAGTGAAAGAAAACTTCGGAAAAAGATGACTGCAGAGGTTGGGTCTAAATAGCATAGGGCATAAATAGTCTGATGGGGAGAGCACAAGAAGGAGGGTCAGGAGATTGGGGGTGTATTTTGTGCCTTATCTCCTCAACTTCAGTGAAGTCATTTCATGTCTCAATGCCTCAGCTTCCCCACAGAGAAAAAAATAAAGACACTGAAACTCTTACTGAAGTATTTAGAAACCTGCTGATGGGAGAGCTTGGCATTATGATTTATGCAATATCTCCAACTCATCCAGGAATGGATCTTCTGAATTGGCCAAAGAGGCAAGGAAAAGGTTAAAAGAAATAAAYTGGGGCTTGGACTAGATGATCTTTAAAGGTCCCTTCCAACCCAACCCATTCTATGAGTCTATGACTTAACCAATCCACAGAGATGCAGCGTGTACCGCACACTAGTGTGAAGCCGTGGCAGATGAAGGCAGGGATTTCCCCCCAGAAGCTGTATCCCTGGTCCATTTCTCTAGGTCCCAGCATGCAATGGCTAGTGCCTCGGGCAAGCACTCCTACAGTCACTGTAGTCAGCTTTGCACAATCCTGTCTTGTGTTTTTTCCATGAACTATTACCTGAGGCCCTAAGGCATGAGATCTCTTGTCTCTTTCTGCGGTATTTAATAGCCACAAAGCAGTTATTTTAAAGGCCTCCTGGATCATGGAATCCCACAACTGGAAAGCGGATCACTACAGTAACTCAAACGATGTTAATGACAATGCTTGCTTCTTTCAGCCTCTGCTGCTGGGTTTATCATCATTGTTGTTGCTGTTGTTCTGTTGTGGCATAAGAAGTTACATGCACCAGAAACTTGTTTGACGGAATTTGCTTTCTTGGCTTCCAGTGGAACCATTAGCCAGCACTCTACCCAGACCGCTAAGGTCACGCAGGGACTCGTAGGGGATGGTTGTTCCTAATTATCAGCAGCCAAAATCCCAACAACTTCAATGGGAGGATTTGTCTCTTGGCAGTAGAAGTTTTATTTCTCTTATTAGCCTGCTAGTGAAAAAAGACTCCAATCAAATGTGAATATACAGATACATCCAAACCAGATGCTTCTAGGGCTCTCTATTCATAAAAAAAWTCACTGCTACTTTTAAAAGATTCATTATTGTTTTCAGAGCTGAACAAATAATTGAGTAACTTATTCACTAAATTCAGCCTACTTTGGTTCAAAGATTATCAATGTGAAGATCATGATTTCCTCAAATGTATTAATCTTTGAATGTGATGAATATGTTAGCACATACTTTGCAACTGTAAACTGTATTCTTTGCTATGATTTGTCAGAGTAATCAGATGGCACTTAGTGTTTGATCAGTGAGTGTGAAGGTACTGCCAAACAACCAAGATCGTTTCCATATTTGTGTCCATAACACTGTAACACTCAATCTGATAACTCAGAAGCTGGAACATGAAAAGTAAAAACGGCACCAAAATGGAAAACAAATTTATTTTAAAACTGATACACTTTACAGAAACATAAAGTGTATGGCTCAGAAGGAAAAGTTACATGCAAATTTCAGACACCTTTTCTGCTCTCCAAATTTAGTCTAGGTAGGTATTGAGGACAGTATGGTTTTTTTTACTCTACTATAACGTAACACTACTTATCTCCAATTTAGAAAGCTCAGAGGGGCAAAAGGGGTCTCCAATTGTATCTGTGGCTATGCAAATCTTCAGCTTAATTATGCTGTATTTCTACAACAAACTTTAATACCTTTTCCAGATCTAGTCTTTCACTAGTTTAATCGAACACGTTTTAATTCAGGTGTCACAGCTCCCTTGAAGAAGCTATGACCCAGACACCAAAGAGTAAAGAACTATTTTTAGAGCTCTTAAAGAAAGGCTATAGTAATATCAGTGTAAAATCCCTAGCAAAAACTATAGTCATAAAACTACGCCTTTTATTATACACTTCCAAGTCTTTAAATAGAAAAAAAGAACAGATGCCAAAGCAGAGCCATATGTTTTAATTGTAGCTGTATACAAGCATGATTTTATTTTTTCTGACAGAAAATCTATAACTTGAGTGGGAAGTTACTGAGTGGAATCCTCAATGCCATATTTCTGGCTAAAGAAATACATTCCCTATAGAACATGTCAAAGTCTGAGCTGAGAGATTGAGACATTTTGATAACAATTCAATACTTGTCTCAAARCATCCAATTGCTTTGAAGCAATTGGTGGGAGGGGACAAGCTATTAATATTGGATTTGTTTGGTGGAGTTTGTGTCTTACACTAAAAACAACCACTAGCTCCCCTTTAAATTGCTGGCAGGTAGCATGCATTTAAATCAATGGTTGGAATCCAAACTACCCTACTACGGCAATAGCCCARTATGCCTCCCGCTTATTATTTTAAAAAAACATACCTTCTGAATGTAGMTGATGGGAAAGAAAATGGTTAATCAGCCCTCACATGTCCCTGCAAATTCCAGTCCTGGCTGCAAAAATACATTTTTCTGTAAACTCTTACTTCACTAGATCAACTTCAAAGATGTTGTAATGAACACACTCGTGCCTACAGTGAACAAATGTCACTGGTGCAAAGGGCTGCAGCAACCTCCCTGCTGCATTTTACGTCTCTGAACTTAAATTCTGTATCYTCGAATTTGAGCACTCCATGTGCAATTTGTGCAGCCCAGTCCAGAGGTTGTTTTTGGGGAGTACAACAAACCCACAATTATCAAAGGGGAAAGGTCTGATGTACGTTGATGGATGAAAAGTGTGTAGGTGGGGAGGAACAGGGGATCTTATTTTGAACTTATCTGAACTCAATTCACATATCCCAAATCAAAAGAATTAATTTCAAACTGAAAAGGGTGGAGAATTTCCTGAATATCTGCCTGGAAATGTTACCCAAACCCAGCCTTCTGCCTTCAGGTGTCTAGTTCCAATTCAGGTCACGCCACAAAGAAAGAAGAGTTATTTCCACGTGAGAGCTATTCAGCAGCTTCTGAGTTCCATGGATCAATCCAGTTTCTGCTGGGCAGGTGCCGAGAATGAAAAAAAACCACTCAAAACAATCATCGTCCAGACCGGCAGCCCCACCAGAGACGCCATCAGCTGAATGGAGAGGAAGAATTAACTGTTTGTGCTTTTGCTAAGGTCTTCTTCAGGACAGGCTACTGTGGGTTTGTGCTACAGTTATGATGCTCTACTTGTTACGGACACAGTCAGCAGGACTGATTTGTTTCTGCTCAGTCAGCTGCAAGACTGGACAGAGTTCCTCTGCTCTCAGCCCCGTTTATGCGCTTACAGGCTGGTGGGTGTTTGGAGGCAAGAGGAAGCGGCTGGATTTGGTACCACCTTCCTTGAGTTGACGCTGTGCTCATCTCACTGCTGGGTTTTGTAGCCCCTCTTAGTCATGGATCCCTGATCTAGAGCCAGAAGTCTTCTAGAAGCTGGAACATTGCAGGAAAACACTGGTTGCACGTGAAAAATAGCCACAAATTAAACACAGAAAGATTCATTCAGAAAATATTTTCAGAAGATTAAGGGTATGGACGCAAAAATGAGAAGGTAAAGCTTGATGCATAAACCAGGAACAAATACTGCTGCACCAGCTGTGTGCATTTGAAACTGTAAGAAATGAGCAGGCTGTACATTGAAAAGTCCATCTGACAGATTAACAAATTCAGCATGGATTTGTCCAGAGTTAAATCTGTCCCTGGCACAATGGTGCTAAATTGCTTTTAGGGGTTCATAGCTTTTTGAAACTGGGGCAGCTTGACATGGAAAAGTGAATGTGTTAACCTGAAGCAAGGGTTTAAACCGAATTGTTTTTGTGAAGTGTCATTTATGCAAAGATCCAATAAAAAAAAAAACAATAAAACCAAGAATAATAAGAACAGAGCAGAAGAAAACATCCCTTATGATTCAGTAACACTTCTGATGTAATACTGGGTTAAAAACAACCCACATAAATCAGGACCTTGCTGAAACCCATCAACATCCACATTATTGGAGACTAAGAGAATAATCCGTTTGAAAAAAAGGAGAGTTTTTCCTACTGATTTATCAAAAGGCATCTACTGTAGTAGTGGTGTTAGAACTGTGTCAGCTCCATCAACTTCTCAACACAGTGCATCTGGTCTCAGATATTTGGACAACATAACTAGTGACAAGGTTGCAAGTCAGAATTGTTGCCAAGGATGCAATCCGAAGAATTATGAAACGTCCAGGAGGTTAGAGCTCACAGACAGCATAAATTTTGGTATAATATGTGAGAGAGATAAGCAGAGGGTATTGCAGCTGCAGGATGATGAGCTGTTTATTTAAAGAAAGCAAATGGTGTTTTCTGCTTTTGCTCTTGACCATTCTTAAACTGTTCAAATTAATGTAATGACTAGAGGGTCTCTGACCTGGAAGAACAAGGGAAATTCTCTGTCAACATGAGTGATTACCTAAGCATACAGACAATAACAAGAGATATGCACAYGCAGTTGAAGCTAGAAATCAGGTTTTATAAGCCTTGTAAAACTGACAGCAACAATCAAAGGTTACTAAACAGGGGAAAACAGTATCAAGGAAGCATACAGCAGCTGCTATCTGCTATTACGCTCAGCAGGACACCTTGTCTTTAGGTGATTTCAAAACACTGATGGTAATTCTTCCTGGGCTAGTAGACTTTATCAGCAAGATTTGGAAAGGACAGCTACAGACATGGCACTGGGCATAGTAGCCTCAGTGTTTCATGTTACAAGCCAGAAATAAAGCAGCGAAATTAAGTAATTCAGATTTGAGACCTATACTAACTAACACAGCTGGAGGAATAAGTGTTCCCCACCCGGCCAGGGCAACCCTGTCMGAGGTCACTGTAACATATCAACTCCCTGGAATGACTACCTGAGACCTTTTCACTGGAACAAGAAGTGCATTTTGGAAAGGGAAATATTGAAATTGCTGCTTATTCAGATCCAGAACACAGGTAAAATCAAGCAGATATCCAGCGGCCTATTGCACATTACTGAGAATCTTTCTATTTACAAAAACGATCAGGGGGATGGAACGCCTCTCCTRTGAAGAAAGGGGTTGTTCAGCCTGGAGAAGAGAAGGCTTCAGGGAGACCTTATTGCAGCCTTTCAGTAAGTAAAGGGGACTTATAAGAAAGATGGGGACAAAATTTTTAGCAGGGCCTGTTGCGACAGGGGGAATGGTTTTAAACTAAAAGAGGGTAGATTTAGACTAGACATAAGGAAGAAATTTCTTACAATGAGGGTGGTGAGACACTGGCACAGGTTGCCCAGAGAGGTGGCAGATGCCCCATCCCTGGGAACATYCAAGGCCAGGTTGGACGGGGCTCTGAGCAACCTGATCTAGTTGAAGGTGTCCCTGCTTATTGGAGGGAGGGTTGGACTAGATGGCCTTTAAAGGTCCCCTCCAACCCAAACTATTTTATGATTCTATGATTTAAACTTTTGTGCTTTCTCTGCTTCAACACAGGTTTTACGTGTTAGCGACAAAGGTACAATATCCATGGCAGGGTGCCCTTCTCTTGAAACTGGCGCATTGGCTACAAAGATGCTTTACCGGTTAAACTGTCTTTATCTCAACCCACAAGTTTTCTCACTTTTACCCTTCCAGTTCTCTCCCCCACCCCACCAGGGGGGAGTGACAAGTGGCTGTGTGGGGCTCAGTGGCCAGCTGGGGTTAAACCACGACCACATCCAGTCCTTCTCATGCTCTAAGCCTGCAGTATCACAGCAGCCCGTCTCTCTGTGGTGTCAGGCTGTGCCCTCTCAAGCAGAATGTGATAAAGAGCGCTTTGGGAAGCAAAAGTTAGAGGAAGGTAGAGAATCAAGCATTTGTTTCTCTGTTTTGTCCCTCTTACAAGCCCTGAACTGAGGACTGTGGGTGGTAGGAGGAAGTGAAGGGTCCCGCTGCAAACGAGAGGCTGTCTGAAGCGGCCTTCTTGCTCAGAAAACGCAAAGGCTTGGCCGTGGTCGGCCCTGTTGTACTGCGGTGCCCTTTCTTCCCTSCCCTGCTGCGGCACAGAGGCAGGCACAGGTCCCTGTCCTCAGCGGGGGTGGCTCTGTCACACAGTGACACTGGAGTATGGCAAGTGTGACCCCATCGCCTTTCACACGGTGATAGAATCATAGAATCGTGTAGGTTGGAAAAGACCTTTCAGATCATTAAGTCCAACCGTTAACCTAGCACTGCCAMGTCCACCACTAAACCATGTCCCTAAGCACCACATCTACAYGTCTTTTAAATAYCTCCAGGGATGGTGACTCCACCGCCTCCCTGGGCAGCCTGTTCCAATGCCTGTTCCAATGATAGTGATGGCTAGACCAAAAACATGAAATGAGGAAACTTGCCCTCTGGGCTGGRTTGCAAGGGCACTTTGGGAATTAAGAGTTCACAGTGTGCTTCAGTAGCACCTAGCTCAGTAGGACAGGGGACACCACATGGTGACAGACAAGCARCAGAGGACAGAGACCACCAGACCAGAGTCCTGCACAGTTTGTTGCTGCTTCCTTTGCTGTGGACACCTCTAGCCACAGCTGGGCTACAGCCTTTCCTCTAACAGCAGCCCCTCACCCGGCTGTCAGTGCTGGAGAGGCTGAACAAGCAGGATGCCAGCAAGCTTCACAATTATGTTCTCTCCACGAAAGACACCTGCTGCAATTCCTTTGTCACAGTGTGGCTGTGATGTGAAAAGGAAATTGGGTTTTATTAAAAAATTGAACTTTATGAAAACACCCCCTCCCCTGCTATCAAATGCATTTCTACAAACAGAAAATCTAACTCTGCAGTAGGGTTTTTTTCTTTTTCTGGATCTGAATAGTACAGAGGAGACTGTGATATAAATGGAAACATAACAATCATATAACAGACAAAGCAGTGCTAGGCTGTATCTCTAGATCACTATGGTCTCCTTCATCAAAAGGAAAAGACTGGTTGACTATAAAAGAAAATATTAAATAGCAGTAGTTTACCTATAAAGCCTTTAAAGCACGGATGRCCATTATCTAGGGGATATTGATGCGGAGAGATAATGTGGGTTATGCACTATTAAAAAAGAATAATAAGACAAGGACCACATCTGACACTGTCGAGCAAGAAATATTTGCTCTTTCAGGGGGTGACCGGACCAAGACTCTAGTTCTGTTCTCAGAGCTGATATCATTATTTAAAAGCACCCGTACCTTAAGCGTAATGCACCCTTTTCTGCTTTATTCTAGACAAAGCAGCTGGGCATTCTTCTTTTCATCTTAATAGATGGTCTTTAATTTTTGTTCAGAAATTGTTTTTAAGTAGTTTTAGGAATCTGCTTGTTATGCTTCTGTAAAGGTATCTGTAAAGACATCAAAGTGTGGCCGACGTGCAGTGACGCACCTTCCCTCACTGACACACAAGCTCAGTGTGATTAGGCTGAGGTTACACGAGCATCCAAGAGGTCAGATGCCTATTGTAACTATTCAGTTTGAAATTAAAAACCTGAGCTGTATAGCTCACAAGAGTGGACTTCTTTACATCAAGGATGACATTTTTCTTTTCTCTTTTCTTTTCTATTTTTCCTTCTCTTACTTTCTTTCTTTCTAACAATTTTGCCACTAGTTCGGTTTTAGTGGTTCCAAGCCAGACCAGTGCCGAGGAGGAAGCAAGCCCGTGAAAGCAGAGTACGTGGCAGGCAATACTTCTTGGTCTGAACTCAACTTTGAGAGATTTTTTTATAAGTCTGTTGAAACAGTCTTTAGGAACCGATTTCATTTTCATCAAAGGTATCCTCTCTCTTTGCCAAAAAATGTTGCTTTAAAGCAGGACCAGCTTGAACCGTACAGCTTTCAGTTTTCACATGAATCACACAGAAAAATGCGTTACTTGAATCTCTATTTCAAGGATCTCTGCCATGTCTTGTGGAGTTGTAGCCTGGGTATTGAATGTCCCCATTCATCCTGGGGAAGGGAAAAGAGAGGGTTTCCCTTCTCCCACCCTAGAAAGTTATAAAAATTTCATAGAAGCTTTATGTGAAAACAAACCAATTTTTCTTTTTAACCTATACTTTCAGGAAGTGATAAACCTGATGTACTAATGACCTATCCTACAAAAATAACTTCTCAAAATTTGTGAGAGGGTTAAATTCTGTTCCCCCTTCCCTTTTCACCAATCTTTGCCTTAAAGGGAGTGAAGAGTTGGTAATACTGTGCCTTCCCCATGTCAGCRTACAATTCTCATGAGTACCCCAAGTGCTGCAGCATACTATTTCAACTCATCACAGAAAGAGTGTATCCAGTTCTTCTAATTTTATCATAAGGCATACAATATTTGAAATCTTCGATTCATATGAATCTTAGTTTTCTTTCCTGTGTAAATTCTAGCCATTCTGCCTGCAGAGAAAAGAATGGAAGTRCAATTCTAGGACATCCTACAGATACTAATACCAGGAAGCAAATGAAAATAATCTGCAACATATAAAAATCATGATGTTTCAAAGAATAGTAACAACTTAGTTATACCGCTCCAGAAATAGTAATTTTGTAATTGCATGGTCTACCCTAGGAATGCCCAGCAAGGACTTTAAACACGTGTGTTAGTTCCAAGAAGCATTTTAGAAAAAGCAGTTTCATCCCTATGCCACATAACCAGCTCCAAATCAATATGTCTTCCACAGTGTAATGTCTATTAAGTGCATCCCTTGGTGACAGAACTATGTACAATATGGACACGACAGTAAAAAAAAAAATAAAAAAAAAAATCCACAGTATCTAGTCAGCATCTGTGTATCATCCAAACTTCTCTCTCCTCACTGTCTGCAACCTATCACAGAAGTGATTTGTGCTTGGGAGCGCACTCGAAGCGGTCTGGCGCAGGAAAACCTCACCACACGGGTTTGTGGTGCACCTACTATGGCCAGGCCATTGGCCATTAAGACTACCCAACTAACACAGCTGGTTTCTGCTCCTTACAAGCACCGTTTGCATAGTAAAGACCCTATATTAATCACGAACAATATAACCGCATAACCCAAATTAACCCCAAAAATAACTTCAATACAGAGATGTGAAATACTTAGTTCATGCATGTTTTCATTTCATGAGAGCCTTGTTACACCAATTACTCTTGTTGGTTTGGCAAAAGTTAGATTTGCTGAGTGCCAAATTCTGCACACAGATGTATGTGCCTGGCTACCGCTGAAATAAAAATCAGAGGCTTTGACTTCCACTTTTCTTTTTATCCCTCTGGTCTGGAAGACAGTCTGTCAATCATACACAAATTGAATATGATGCACACCCACATGCACGCCCAAATGGCTTTATGCACACAAAAGAAACCCAGGCCATTTGCATTTAGAAGTGCTTTTATGAGGTATGCATTTAGTAACTATGTTTACAGCTGGGGTCTGGGAGCTGATTTCAGGAATGGCATCCAGAGAACTGAATACAGCACTGGCAGTTGAATAAATGCTCGCAGCAGCCTGATCCTCATCCTGAAAGTGGGTGGTAGCCCTTTTTTTGGCAAGTATACCACATCACAGGAACTGGATGGTGCTATTCCCCTTCCTACCCCTTCTCCATGCTCTTTCCCCTCTTCCCATTTGTCCTCCTTTAACACCTTCAAGGCTCTGGGCAAAATGTCACAGGAAAGGAATAAGAGAGAAACAGGAACCCACACAAGTGAGTGTTCTTTTTTGTTTTTTGGTTTTTTTCCCATGTTGGAGTTAGTTGAAAAGAGAAACTGTTTAGCATTCAGCTGCGGGCTTTATCCAAACCTCCACCCTTGGGTGTCTTTTCAACCTTGTTTTCTCCCCTGATGCCCACAGTTTGGCCAGTATGAATGCAATTTACAGCATGTGCAGTAAGGAGCTCTCTCATGAATTCSACAGCTCCTTGAGGATCAGAGATAAGAAGTACCAGTGCCGATCTAGATGCCTGCGAGCTCATCTTCCCGAGAGAACTACTGCCCCTAAAACCAGCGAATGTCTTATGGCGATTCTCAGCTCGCACACGTGAGCACGTGGTGAGCGCCTACAGCAGCAAGCGTACTGCTAAAGCAGAACGATGGTTAAAACGTAAGGTCGTCAGGCTTGAAACGGCAACAACAGAGAAACCCTCCCAAAGCAGCTGCTGCTTAATTGCTGAACAAACTTTTAAGAATTCAGTCTGTAACGGAAGAACCCCACACTTCCACTGTATTTCAGTGGCTGAAGAGATTTGCGTTACGTATCGCCTCGGAGTCTGATCACGTTGGCATGCAGCTCCTATTAACTCTAACCCGAGTTCTGGAAAGCAGGAACAGCACAAGAGTGCACCTACAGTAATGAGCTCCCGCTTCAAAATATGGCTCCTTCTTCATAAAGATGAGCCTATAATTCTGTCTTTAAAAGCTTGTGTGGCTAAGGAGGAACTTACGCTTTGTAGGCTAAGTTATCAGGTTAAGTAGAAATTTGAGAGAGAGTCTGAGGCACGTAACAATATAAAATTCTGCTCAGAACTATAACTGGAATGGTCCCGGTCTGCCTCTTCCCCATCATCATTAGGCAGTAAGAGGGGAAGAGGGAGACACAGAAAATAGGTGTGCGGCTCACCTTCTTTAATTTTACCATCTTACATGAATTAAAAAAAAAGATGAATATTTTATAASCTTCACTTTCATCATAAATAATTTTGTGACAGTTCAGCATTCCTGTAGATTATTTTTGGTTGATGTGTGCTCCAAAAATATAAAAAAATAATAATGTTTTTTGGATATTGCCACAGTAGCATGAGTACACCTTTCAGGTTTCCTGTATTCATTTCAAGGACACTCCAGGCTGAGGCTCCACAAACTCTCCCTTTTCACGGAGCTGTTCTTTAATGAAGCACCAACACTCTTGCTCCAAAAATGCCAAATATAGTTGAGAGAACTCCTCGATAACATGTTTTTGCTAAAAACTATTTATATTCATAGATTCCTGACAGTTTGCTTCATTTTGATACAGTGTCTCTGCATTTAGCCTTCCCATTCTATTTTTTTAAACCTTGTTTTTGGTTTAAGATTCAGAAAAGAAACAAAAGCTCTAATTAGGGAAAAAGATATATAACTACATAAACAACTTATTCTGTGTGCACAATTACATGTAAATAGCCATGAATCTTTTTTTAAAGCAAGACAAAACATAAAACAGACTGCTTAGCTGTAAATTTAAACCTATTTCACTTTCAAGCTTCACTGCTTCCAGTGTGAATCATCAGTCTATTATCTTTAAGTATGAAATTAGAAAAAAAGATTTGCTGTTTGTGTAGACCCAAAGATTAACATTTCCTTGAGATTAACAGTGTGTTTCTTGAAGATGGAAAGCATATAACACCAAGAAACACATTTTAATACTGCTTCTCAAGAGCATTTTTGTTTTTATAGCAAATGCAGCTTGAGATTAAGAACATGCTTGAAAACCAGCTAGTGAAAAAGTGATATAAACCAAACCAATGAAGCTTTGTGGTGAAAGCAAAACAAATTACTACATGGCCCAAAAGTTAAGGACATAAAATCTGCAGTTTACAGTACATTTGCTTGCATCTTTTTGTGGTATGCAAAATAATGCATAAAAATTCAGGATTAAGCATATTTAAATGTCACTTGAATCAGAATTAGAATAATTGTTAGAATGTTATAATAAGGCATCTGTTTGGAGCAGTATCTGCTCTATAATTGCCTGGTCAATATTTTTAAGCTTGCTGAGGAATATCTAGCCAGAGGAAAAGCAGAATATGTCATTGTTCCTTCCTTCATGTTGCCTGAGCCTTCCGTCTTTCCAGGAATAGTAAAAATATGAAAATATTAACAACATGTGATTTCTCTGCTAAGTTTGCTTTGGGCTAATTCTCATCATTGGAAGACACAAGGACAGAGCAGGCTACTGCATTTACTTCCCAGAGATTTATATACAAGACAAAAGTAAAATATACTCTTCACTTATTTCCTCCAATCTGCCTGATTTTTCTTTTATTGAGCTCTCTCCTTTCTTTCTAGCCCCCAAGGGGCCCTACACTAACACTAGCAGAAATACCATCTCAAATATATTACTGTGGGTAACAATATGGGCTGCTAAGAGTGACTGATCCCATAAAGAACTGAGGCAGCTTTGGCTAAAAACTAGTTTCCTCACCCATTGGCAGTGGAAGTGCCCTGTGCCTTGGTGCTTATACCCTTGGGTTCCTCTCCTGCTAAAGTCTGGAAAGGCTTCTAGCATAGCACTTGGCTCTCTTGGTCTCAAATCTTTTAACAGTAGTGAGGCCGGAAAGATACCACGTGAAGCCACCATCATTTATTGTTTCTGCTGACCTCCCTGAATCTCACACACTTCTTGTCAGAACAAAGATATGTGGGCAATATAAAGACCTGACTGACTGTGCTAAGCTGCAATATTGTCCATTAAATTCTGAACAAATTCTGGTACCCCTGCCCGCATATGTTATTTTGTCATATCAGGACCAAGCAAAGGTGGGCAGCAAGTCAGGCGAGGAAGGAAGGGCCAAGTGCCATTACTAGGTGCCTCATGATTATTCTGAGGACATCTCAAACTGGCCAGGCASTGGCCAAATCATCACAGTGAAGTGCTAGGCAAAGAGATTGCRGGAAAGTGGAGAGTGTCCTTGGAAGTCTAGTCTGGGATGCAGTCATCTACACTGTGCATTGCATGCTGGATGAGAGATGGAGATACAAAGAGAGACCAGGGGGTGGGGGGGGGCGGGTGCGGAAGGTTTGGAAGTTTCAGAGACTCATTCCCTGAAATTTTTTTTGTCGGGTTCTTTACTTATAGTGACCTAAATCTTCATAGAGAGCTCTTCAGACTGGGAAGCAAAATTCGAAAACAGAGGAAACACCAGTTGTTTGCAGTTCTAAGTACAGTTCATAAAACTTGTAGAATTCGATCAGTGTCTGCAATGCTGGATAAACCCCCAGTTCCTATTCAACATGTAGAATCCAAGGTCTTTGTGTAATTTTTGCATATCAAGCAGCCCATGGTGCTTGAAATTGCATATATGTGCAGCAAGAATAGTGGCTGTCTGCCAAAGAGTTTCTGAACTGAATGAACAGGCTCACACGGAGAACATCAACCTGCCTGACACCATCCAGAAAACCCCAGGAATGGGGTTTGTAGGTCCAGAGTCTAGCTGCGTTGCCACAGACATCCATCTCTTGTTTATATGTTCTTTCTCTCTTCCTCTTTGTTATTAAAATTGCAAAACAGGCTTACGCCCACTCCAGACAGTGGAAGTCTGTCTGGAGATTTTTAGCAAGGTGTCTGGAAAAGGTGTACAAGTAAAACAGGATATGTTGTACTCAGATTGAAATTCTGAGAAAGTTGTTCTTAGAAGGATACAACTTTGTAATTCTTCAGAGCAAATCTTCTTAGATATGATAGACACAGCCACCTATAGATACCTCACTGAAGACCAAATCCTAAGCCTGCAGCCACAACTCCCACTGCCATTATCACTGCAGAATTAACTCCTTTAGTTATGTTATTTAGTGGCAAAAAGCTGAAAACCCATCACAACAAACAGCTGGAGAAAGGCTATTTGACCTTTAACATCAATAAACTCAGAAGTCATGAGAGGGAGTAAACAAGGAGCTCTGTGAGGTTTTATTTAATGTTGTTTTTCAGAAAATAACTGTATTTTGACTTATTTTCTAGGTTTTGTGGTATCCTTTTTCTGCTAACACCATTCTTGGCAGATTACTTGGCTTAAATATTTAGAGAATCAGTTGGCACAAAAAAACGCTTGACAGTGTAGTTCAACAAGATGAAAGGTGAGCAATAGGTGATGCGGGAGTTCACTGCAAGACATTCCACAGACTGCCACAACGACCAAACGTCCTGTGGGCAATGGGGGAAGCGATGGTCTCTTGGAAAACAGAGTCAACATAGAAAGAAGATGATGTGAAAGCAAGAGAGTTATCTATTTGAGAGTACTGAATCAGTGGAAGGAATGACTAGAGAATGAGAAAACAAGAGACAGATAAAAGGAGATTACAGACACATGCATCACGTATGGGTTTTAACTCTGCTGGAKTAGACTGCCCCCACCCTGGTCTTCTAGGCAAATGACTGGTTCGTTATTTCATTGCCTACTAGTCATACAGAGCAGCTGGAGTATATGTGCCTGAGCAGTGCTTGTTGTGGGCAACCACTGCAAAGGAAAACAATTTACACAGACACACTCCTCCAGATATAGAAAACAGATCCAAGAAATACATACTCCTCCAGATACAGAAAGAAAATAAATACACACGCCACTTCTCAGAGATGGAGTACCTCAGAGCAGCACTTTAAACTGAGTACCCTGGAAGACGAATGTTAGGCTTTCAGAATACATTATGGTAAAACAGGAAATAAGGAGAGAATAGGGGCGAGAAACACTAGCAAAGAGCTGCCATATGCACCTTCTCAACATGTAGTGAAGTTCTAAGAAAAAGGCATTAGAACCCAGTTATTACCTAAGATACTGGCATGTTCCACCTCATAGCTACCAAGCCCAAGGGGATGTGAAGGAATGAAAAGGGACCCTCCCACGGCTAGGCTGCATACTGAACACAAGGCAGGCTGCGGATTTAGACTGCATCAGTGCAGATCTGTGTGACGCTAAGCCCGTCACAGCCTTCAGCACTTCACCCAACCTCTGAAGGAAGCAGTGTAAACACAGAGCCGCCTGACCGAATCACAGAGTATGTAAACACCCTCTCTGTCCAAGAGCTCTGCAGGAAAGCTTTGACTACTTCTTCATACGCCCTGGAGCTGAACTTTCTCAGAATAGGTCAATGTTTAGATTTCAGAGTGCTAGTCTTTTTAAGTGAGGCTTGCAAAGGTCAATGGATGCGGTGTAGCAAACGAGTACAACTTCAGGTACCGACGAACAGACTATTTCTACCCTGGTCTTCTAAACAAATGACCACTGAACTAAGTCTTCATACAGATCACAAATTAAGGGAGCCTTAGCCTCCTCACCAGGCAGACAACTTTAAAGGAGAAAATTAACCTCTGTGTACTATAGCCAATAAAGTATTAAATCTCTTGTAAAGACTGTTCAGTTAGATAAGAACGTTGCAGATTAGCACGGCAGAGAGAAACGTACATCCGAATACAAGGAAGACCATGCTTATTTCTGGATAAGGCAGTATTGCTAAATACTGTGATGATGAAAACCCGAGGAGAACCTAGAAAAACGTAATTTGTGCCAATACTTCTCCAGACGCCAACTTCTTTTTAGCAACACAAAACTATTCCTAGAATGACGACTTTCCACTTCCTAGAAAAAGCAGGATTTGGGAGTCTTAAAACTCAGAAGTCAGTTAGGATTTTTATTTGGAATCGAATGCTGGACTAGGTAAACCAGTGTCCTGCCTTGACTATGGAGGCAGGTATGATAAGGCTCTTGTTCCCAACATATAGGTCATACAGGTAATATGCTTCGCTGACCCTCTGTGAGACTATCCCACTTCTTATATAATGCTCCAGTGGAAAAGAGGGCCAAAGATGAAAAGAATATAATCCTCCCAGGGAAGAGAACTGATTAATCCCTAAATGAGAAACATATTACAAATAGATTGAGAAAGCTCCCCTACAGAACTGGAGGTTGAAAATAATTTATTGGAAATATTGCAATGCTCGCCAACAGCACTTTTTCTTGAAATTTCTGGAATTTATTTGGAAATTGAATTTCAAGCTGAACCACCAGTGGATTTGGCAAGCCACTGTGAGACTCACTGATATTGTCACACACCATTTTTACAGGGTTATTACTCAGAAAAGCTGAAACCTCAATAACTCTGTTGGTATCTGTTGTATCTTTTCAGATGAGTCCTTTTTAACTGAAATTTATCTTACCCTTTGCTTCCCTTAATCCTGACAAATAGTGGTTTCATTTGCAGCAATATCCACATTCATGGGGAGTGACAGTCCTCCTAATGAAGATCATTTAAAACAGTTAGCAGAAGGCCTTATTTATAGATGCAACATATATGTGTGAGATGGATGGGACCTCTGTGCGATAAGCAAATGAGTGTCAAAAGCAGACACGTCACTAGCCAGTTACTATGACTTATAAGATGAAAATAAATGTCTAAATGCTGTGAAGTGATAAAATGTCAAGAAGGGAGGCAGAATGAATGGCCTAACATGGAGGGCTCGTTTGCGTGATCCAGTCCCAGAAAGTTCAGTCATGCTGTCCTAAGAACAAAAAACCCCTGCAAGTCTCTCCCATTGATCATATGCTTTTTGTACTTGCCAACAGAAATGTATATTTAGTAACTCCCTGAAAGATTTACATCTATTACATTGACACAGAATACAAATGAGGCATTTTAAGTGGCATTTTATGGTTATGTTGTAAAACAAATTGCCACATCTGTTTGAATTCCTGTTTTACCATACCCATCCTTCAATCTTCTTCAACCTGTCTTTACTCTGAGACACTTCTCTTCTCCAAGCCTCTGTTTTATACCATCCAGAAGCTTATGTCTTTATTTTTCAACTTTATTCTGTGGAATATAGCCACAGTAACTTTGCAACTTGCCATACATTCCATTAAATTGAGATATTGTTCCTGTAACATAACAGAGGAACAGTGCAGTTGCAGTTTTCTCAGATAATGTCAGATTAATAAATCATTTTTAAATACCAACACACACAAAGTATAAAAGTACTCAAAATCCAGTGTATATAAAGTGCTTTCTTATAAGGTATAATTCATCACAAACCTTTGCCATGGTATCAGTAATACTAATTTTGCCCTTGCACTTCAAACAGCATATCACTTCGCACGCATTTGTCTACGCACATTGTTAAGGCATGTAGGCTGCTAAAATTCTTCATCCTTCCCCATTTGAAAATAGACAGAAAATAGCCGAGTGAGAAACCTTAAAAGCATACGCCCATATTTCTTCAGCATTAAACACCAGAAGTGAAGAAGCTTTGCATTGTTCATTTAATACTTTCCGTGCAAGCATAATAGAAAGTAATTTAACTAAGCATGGCGTAGTAGGCAGTTATTCAAATGCATGATATTAGGTACTCCCAGTCCTGTTCCTTCAGTGCTGAATGTAGCTTTTCTCCAGACAGTTGGTGGTYTCCAGCTTGCTGCAGGACCTGGATGTGCTATGTGCAAGTTGACATTTATTTTGTCAATATTGATCATAAAAGAACATCCAGCTTTTGAAAGTTGTGCTTATTGATACCATCTTGTAACATAACACACTGTACGGGAACATCTGAGTCGCACAGTAACCCAATAATGCTGCTAAGATGACATAGTAGTTAGAAATGGCACAGTATCACTAAAAGACCTGGCAAACCTTTTGAAATTAAACATCTGACAGAACTAACACCCACTGAGCAGGCATTGCCCGAGAATCAATTCCTCAGCAATTTTCACTTTCTTTTCTCTTACTTTTCTCTCCTTCCCATCCCTGCCCTTCTCTTCTCTTTCCAAGCTCAGTTCTCCTGTTAGACCCAGAGTGCAACTGCGTGGAAAGCAAACAGCATAAGCACCAGCAGAGCACAGAACAGCAGCTCAAGAGCGCTGCTTTCTGTCTTCCTAGTGATACCTGTTCTCCACTGTGCACTGCTGGTTCCAGCTCCTCCCTCCTGTGCTAACGCTCCGAGCATTAATGCATCGGCACATCCATAAACCACGCACCACAAATGATCTCCTCACTAGCACTATCCAGGGCGTTAATGGATGCCACCAGCATATTCACCACCACCCTTTCTACAACCTGTCTAGAGAACCAATAAGACAGGTCTAATATTCTCTGTTTCAGTATATATATGTCACCTATTTCACCTGACTCCTCTTCACCTACAACTTTGCATTCAGTAGCAAACACTTTCCCCGGACTGTGAACACAGCTCGAGATCATAGAATCATAGATCTAGAGATCTCAAGCTGTCTGAACAATATGCCCATCTCATTATGTCCCAAAGAAGATGTTATTAATAACTATTAATAATATGAGTATTCATAATACTAATAATTGTCTACTTCAGTGACACAGATGCCATCTTCCTCATCCAAACTGGGGACTTGAACTCCTTCCTTCATTTCACCACAACCTTAGTGAACTCTAGCTTTCCATCAAAACTAGGGAAACTAGTCTCTGGGAAACTCCTAACACCCACACCAATTTCCTAGTGGCTATAGTAAACATAAACAATAACATATCATAAACTAAAGTATGTAAAAAACCCCAGCAGCCATCAAAAACATACAAACAAGACTGTAATATATAACCAGCCCCTCAAAGGTGTTAAGTTTTTGCTTTCAGCAATCTAAAGAGTAGTTTTAACCAAGAAAAACACTTCTCCAGGGACACAGGTCACATTTTTGAGCAAGCCACTCACTACCATGCATGAAATCACTTCATGCAGAAAGGAACCCGTGGTGCTCATAGATCCAGGCATTCAGGCGTCTTCCCTGACCTCCTGCAGACACCTTTCAGCCCTTTCAGTGAAATCTGATGGTGTCATTTATGTGGACATGAAGGACATCTAGTGGAGTCTTGCTTGCTCCCAGCAGAATGCGTAGTTTTAGCCTCTGATCCCCGATTTCTTATCCTTGTTCCTGAAAACCAGCATATGCTTCTTTTCTCTGAGGACAAGCGGAGAAGTCCAAAACAGTACAGATTTCTCTCCTCCTGTTGTCAGTACGAACGCGCAGTTCCTCTCTGGCACCCTGCGCTCCCTCTGTAGAGCATGCTGTCTTCTGCTCCTTTTCGCTGTCTCCTGCACCTATATTACCCTCCTCTCCACTCAGTCTCCCCGCACAGAGGCATTTCTCTGCTACACCAAGAAGTCTGGAATAGTCCGTACCACAACCTGCTGGCTTTCCAAACTGCACAGGGTAATTGGAGAGAATATTGTGCATTTAACCTATTCTGATCCACCAGGGATTACAGCCATGCAGACGTCCACTCTCTGGACTCATCTACACTGTAACACTTTAGGAGTGTAATTTGTGGGCAAAACTCTCTTAATTTTATACTAGCTCAACACCTTAGCACTGAGATTACGGGGGGCTTGAACTTTCCACAAAAAACARCAGAAGGCTTTTGTACCTAGGGAGTCAAACTCTCATAGATGGCTAAGCACAATTAAGTCTGCTGTGGAAAAAAACCAAAAGGCTTATTCAGATTGCCTTGTAAAAGCTTAAACATAAATATTTAATTCAGAATATTTTCTAAATTCGCTTTCAAAAACCATCATTCACAGTATTTCAAAGGCTGAGGCACGGAGGTGTTTTATCTCAAAAAGAACAAGTAAACAAATGCAAGTTTTCCCCTGTTCATTTAGCTGAATATGTCAAAGCAAGAASTTGCTAAAAAATTAGGAAAGATGTAAATAACAACTATTCCAGTAAGTGGATATTTCTCACGGCAAAGATATAACCTGAAAAGGAGGAAGGGAATTCTTATAAATGAGATTTTTCTACTGGAGTAAAAGCAAATTGCTGTGTTTTGTGTGACAGAATTGCTGGAGTCAACATCCCCTTCCCACAGGGTATCTCCCTGGCTGCCTGAGCGTTACAGCGGGTGCCCGTCAGGGACCGGTGGGACGCACTCGCCCCGCAGGACCCCTGTTTTCCAGAGACTGCACCCCAGCCCCATCTTTCCCAGCCCCAAGAGAACAGCCAGATCCATACAAGAGAAGCACGGTGGCAATGCCAGCACKGTCAAATTGTGTTATCTTAATTGAGACCAATCCTATAGCTAGCCAAGACAGCTAAGCCCCATAAAACAAATCACAAAACTGTTAAGGAATTCCTTGTCTCAGATTGCAGTGAGGGGTTGAGTGCAATGGGCATTGCGATCTTTCTTCCTCAGCCTGATCCTAATCCCTCTGTGCCTCCTTGTAACTCAGCTTCAGATGGCCAAATGCTGCCTGCCCTTCCTCTGCTGCAGCTGATGTAACCTCATCCCCACTGACTCCACAGGGCGAGCCAAGGCCAGCACAGGGAGGATGGAAGCCCCTTACATTCTTCAGCAGGAAAAGCTAAAGAATAAGCGCCGCTGAAGTGCCACTTCTCTGCAAGAGACAGCCAAAGGCTGTGGCRGCTCAGACATATCAGCTGGGGCAAATTCCCCCAGGTGCAACACAGACACGGGAATGATCGGGCTCACTGCTGCGCCCCAAAACCTGGTTGACCCCACCTGTCCCCTGTTTGCTCTGGCCTCCCCTGTTCTGCAGGGGCTGGAGAAATCCGTCCCAGGYGGCAGCTCGGCGTTTGCGCAGCGCTGCACAGCGAGCCTGACACCCAACGCTCCACAAAGGAGTGACTCAGACCATGCTGAGAATAGGCGCAGTTTCCATTCCCAGCTACAAATATTTTTAGCTGCTCTAAGAGAACAACTTGACAAGATGACCCAGGAAGTGTTTTAAGAAGAAAACGCGATAGAATTTATAGACAGAGCTACACAAAGTGGCAGAGCCAAGACTCTAATGCAAGAAGCATCTTGTGCTGGAGCTGGGATGTATGCATGTCTCCTGGCCCAGGCAGCATATAACCTTGAGTCCAACGCTTGCATCTACTCCACTTATCCTCTCCAGAGGATATTTCATTCACCGCGTGCATGAGATCAGCATATTCGTGACGGGTAGGAAAGACRGAAAGGGGATATCCAGAATTCACTAAATCAACCGTTGAAACACTATCAGCAACGTACTGAATTTCTAACAGTTTTTGAAACAGACTTTCTAAATTTTTTTATAATTAGTTTCATTATTTTTTTGCAGAGACCAAATTCAAGATTAGTTATGTACAAATTTTCTCTCTGCCTCACATGGGAGCAGGATTCAGTCCAAACAATTCCTCAGCAGAGCTGACCAATACAATTTTGGCTGTCTGTCAGCTACTAATGCTGTCCTACTTTCCCCCCTTTCAAATTTGAGGGAAGTCCACACTTGATTTTCTTAGTAAAGGAAAAGTTCATCTATCTTACCTGAATGCCAACACAAGTGTTGCAAACTATTCTAAGGTGGGATTACAAACCTTTTATGAATTAATCATTGTCCACTGTATTGGTGGAAACCTTAAAATTAGGCTCTCTAACATATTGAGTAATGGCTCCAGGAGTTACCAAACACCTCACAGAATTCTTCCAGACTGAAATTTTTCATCAGCTTCCACAGCAGCCTGACTAGGTCTGTGGCCTTTTTGTCACCGCCCTTACAGCTTAGCTTTCCACCGTCATTCTGGAACCAGTTCTACTGCTCAGAGCAAAYGTCCCGAGGCAGCACATGCAGGATGTCACACGGGCAGTCTGTGAGTTAGCCATTCTGCTGTTTTCAGCACATTGAGAGCAAAATGAAAGGGTTTAAGGTTATTTTAAAATAATATTCAAGTAGATTTCCACCAAACACTAGAGGTGCAATGACTGCYATCTGAGGAACTGAATACAGGCATAAAATGCTCCTGGGAATTTGYACCACAGTGTCTAAATTTTCAGAGCAAGCAGCAAATCTGAGTTCTTTGATTTCTCTTTGTTCAGATGGAGACAGAGAAGCTGGAGTGAGGGGTTAAGGTGGCCCCGCATTTCTGAAAGTTGAACAGACCTGTCTCAGCCTCAGAATGGAGAGTTTGAAACGCAAAGTTCACTGGTGATTTTGGGAATGCAAACCATGAAGCTGTATGTAGGTACGCAGATGTGGTGAATTATGCCTTCAATGAGCAAACGCTCTTGCATATAAGGACTCCGACCCAGAGTAACCATTCAAAACCTAAGTGAGTAAAAGGAGTAGAAGTACATAAACACCATGAACCACTCCTGTACCCACACGTGTAGGAACTCCTTTGGCTTGCTAAAGATGCCCTTCTCTCTGTGCTGTGATTCCTCTAGACTATACAGTTTTGCTACTCTCAGCTAGCGAAGTCACTAATAGCAATAATAAAGTCACGAAGAATACATTTAACAGCAAGGTACCATATCCCGTGGAAATTATTGCTTTCTATTAATATTTATTGTTTACCAGCCGTATAATAGGAAGGCTAAATGGTCTACTTGAGTCATTTTGTGAGGATGCATTTATACTTACAATGTTTAATAAAACATTTGCCAATAGCTATCCAAATAATATATACATATTTTTAAATTAGCCTGGGCTGGTCTATAGAGGAAAGTATCCTCTGTTATGCTGGTGCGTTTAAGCCACTTMTGTCATGCCATTATGTCTCACACAGACACCCTCATTGCAGCTTAACTAAAGCAGAACTCGGTGGTTAGAATGCTCCAYGGGAGGAGTTACACTAGAAAAGTGAGTGGTTTAAAATTGACACCTTGTCTTACGTTAGTACAGCTTTCCCAGGGTCCAGAACCGTAATTCTGCTCCACAGAAATTTTGTAGACATGAGTGTACATACACACACACACTCATATTGCTCTTAATTTGTATAGAACAACCTGCATTATTGTCACAGAGCAGCTACGCTCTGGCCAGGAAAATTTAGGTTACTACATACAAAAAAAGTCCTAGTGTTTATCCAAAACCAAGGATCACATCTGTGCCGACTGGCAGTTAGGCASAGCCATCTGTCATTTTGGGGTATCCTAATGGGATCTGGCATCAGAAGATGAGGTTCTGTAACCAGGTAAAGATCAAGGGACAAGAATGCCTCGAGGCTTCAATTACCCACAGCTTCACATTGTGCTGCCTTCAGAAATCTGTTCTGGGAACCATATTAAGTTCAATTCATTGATGTTTATGGTTTGCATTTGCTGTTCCTGGAAGCAGAATAGCTTGTAAAATTAGCAGCTGTAGCTCTATAGCAGGGAAAAGGGCAGAAAAGTTGAAATAGTGGAATTTTGATTTTATTTCTTGATACTTCTGACTTTGGCAAAAATCCAGTTTAACAACGGTACCTTCAAAATGCCCTTTATATTTCCAGGTGACCATTCTGTATTTACACCCTGTATAGGGTTTATCTTATTCTCTRTGTATAGGGTTTATGTTATCCTCTGTCTGTATCCAGACCTCCAGAGACCCCTATTTCTGAAGTCTTTTATCTTTTTAAATGCTGAATGCCCCCTATTACCAAGAGTTTTGGTAGTCGTTTTATGAGCTTGGAATTAGATATTTTGTGAAATGAAACAAACAAACAAACAAACAAATCRCCATGGAGAATGTACAGTTCTGCTGAAAAAAGGTGGATAATTCCCCACCCATTACTCAACAATAATCCAAAATGGACTATTCCAATTAGAGATGTGATTTTGTGGCTGAGGCACTGCACTGATGCCGACAGCTCTTTGTACAAACTAGAGCTACAAAATATCTTCCCTGCCCAGAGAAAAGCAGGAAAGTTCTCACTAATATTAGTGATGTATAATACGATTTGGAGCCAGAACAACTTGTATAAACTTGTCTAGGTGTTATGAAAAAAGCTCTTTTATGAAAGAATACACATTTTTGAGTCTACAGAAACTAAGAAGCTATTAAAGCCAATGAAGTTTAAAAGAGAAAACAACCCGAAAACCCCCACGAGATGTCAAACCACATATTGTTACTGACAGAAGATATCAAATCTTCAGGCCTGAAATATTTCTAATATCTTCTATTTTAGAATAATCTGTGAATGTTTCAACATAGCTTTTCAACTGCCAGTGTAATGAAGATGACGCTAGTAATGATGCCTTGAATTTTTTATTTGAGAACTGCCGAAGTTCCCAGCAGATGTAAAACCACTGCTCCACTTGATTGTCACATGCTCCGAGGACAGACTACTTAGGCGTAATTCTCAACTGAGAAGCAAAGTCAAGACACTTGGTTATGTACTTCATTTCCTCTGAGACATTTCTGGAACAGTTGCAGTACGGRTAAACGGGGATTTACCCAGAAGTTCTCCACTCAGACCTTTGGCTAAATGCAGCTTTCAGAGGACAACAGCTAACAAGTTCTCAGCATAACCTTTCCACACACGATTTTTCTCTTGGCCACGTACTTTGTTCCTTCTTAAAACACTATGTTAGGCCCTCCTGCCTGCTCTCTGGCCGGCATGCCGGCTCTCTGCCTCAGCCAGCCAGACTCTATTGTCCGGCCTTCCCTTCTGCGACGGCTGCTAAGGGATTGCTTTGATCCTCCTGCTCACAACCCTAGCTCCCAAAGCTGATTCCTTCTCATCTTGGATAGCTCAACTGGTTATTGAATAGCTATTTAGATAACTGGTCAAACATTGCCTTTGCAGAATGGTATCCCCYAATAAAATAGCTGGAAAGTCATTGGGTGTGTGAAACGAGGTGGGTTGGGATGTTCTGAGGCACCCATGTTAGAAACCTAGTGCCAACAGACTGCCACTTTGGTGCTTGTGATTGCTCTTCTCCCAAGCCAAGCATCACAGGACACAAAGGTTGCCTGGAAACTGGACGAAACACCAGCATATACGCTCGAGAGTATTTTTACAGGGTGGTACTATCACAAGGAGGATATAATTTCCATATTATGTTAAAATATAACAGCTTTTTTGGTATGCAACTGGAACTTTCTGTGCATGTTTTTACTAAGAAATAACTAAAAAAAGGTAGTCTCTTACCAAGTTTTCAAGCAGCCAATGGTCACAAGCAGAAAAAAAAGGTAGTAAGTCGGAAAAAGTCCAGGGTGTAAACACCGGGAGAGCCTTTGGTTTTTAATTCCCCCCTGTCAATTCCATACAGCTATGTTCAAAAAGAAAGAAAAATAAGTATAATTGCGTGGGGAGCTTCTCTCTTTTACACAGAACACCGCAGCAAATGCACATCAACAGATGCAAGGCAAATTTTTATACACTGCTACTTGAAGAACAGATCTCGACAGCAGAAACAAAGGCAGTGCCTCCTGCGTAGCACCATCAGAGAGGTGTCGTGTGTGGGCCTCACCGCCTCACGGCATGGCGCGACTCCTGCCCTCTCGCCCTCCCCACCAGAGCAAGGCAACGTCGAGAGAGCCAGCCCACACCGCATCAGCAGAAAGGAAAAAGAATGTTTAGAAGGGGATGCCACGAGTCCCTCGAGCTTATCTGCAGGGCCCAAGCAGCCCACAGCTGCTACCAAAGAGAAAAGCAGGTTGTCAGCAAATACTATTTTCTGCCTTTGAACCTGCATGAGAATGTGATGGACTCACGGAAGTTGCAAAGAAAGAGGAGCATACATGTCCAGTGAAGCTTTTCTTCAGGATTTAAATATTCCTTTTTCCAAACTTAAGAAAGCTGCATTGTTCATTAAATTTAATGCTCTAACTTGGTCCACTTTCAGAAGGTAAATCCTAAAAAGCTCAGTGTGGCATTTTTAAACAACTGCACCACAAATCTCCARAATTTTGTTTCTAACCTTGCTTTTAAGTGCTTGCATGACTAATAAAGTGTGACATTGCTGAGATTTGCTAGCATTCTTTTCTGTAACGTAAGTTCTAGCTGACAAAAATATGGCTAAATTTAGATACCTGCAGCAAACAAGAACCTTCGAAACAATAGCAGGCTTAAGGATTAAAATTGGCTTTGACATGTTTGTGCTCCAACATATGCAAGTTCACATAACCCCTTGTCTGCTGCCCCATTCGCAAAGTCACGGGCTGGCTATGAAAAGTAGTTTGCTGAATGCTAGCTATAAAAGCATTACTTAGTTTGATATGCTGCTGCTCCAGCGGGTTGTGCCAGTATGGCAGGTGGAGCCTGCTGGGTCTTTCAACTACAGAATTTTTTTTAAAAAATAAGCTATTAACTAGGGAAAAACAGACGGAAAAAGACCTCCTCTGCAGAGAACAGATTGGTGTTAAGAAACATTGCTTGAACTGCACAGAAGTCTCATACCAGGGCCTCAAAACTCTAAATACGTTCAGACACTATATTGCATTTTCCCAGTTTTCTACTGTCTACATGTTCTTTAAATAGGGTAAATCCAGCTGAATCCTTGCTTGTTTCCCCTTATACATTTCCTCACATATCCCTGAAAAATACAAACCACAGTTCAATATTAGTTCAAAAACAGTCAAATTGAAGTCAATTGATGGTTTATCAGGCACAAATATAGAAGATCTACAATGGCAGTTACACCTAGAAAAGGGAAATAAGAAAGAGACTGTTTAAATCCTGTAGCTGAATTTTAAGTGTCCAATTGTGTCCTTTTTTCTTCTGTTTTCTTTTTTGCATTGTGCCAGACAGCTACCCTAGAAGCCACATGAGGATGATATATAAACACAACTGCTTTCTAATACTTCTGCTGGTAGAATTAGCCACATTATTTAAATGTCAATTTACTGCAAAGAGAAATTATTCTAAAAAAAGAAAAATTAAAGTACTATTTGAAATTGAATTTTCAAGCCATTAACTCTATTAGGCTCGTCCTGCTGGTATATTGAATGTCTGCTAACTATTCTCATAACCAGGTCTCTTCGTCTAGCTCAAACTTTGCATTAAAGCACCATAAGAAAAACAGTCAGCTCATGCAACAGCAGAAACTAAAGTAAGAAGCCCAAATAATACAGCCACTGTGGAAGAGGCTTCTTCTTTTTCCTCACAGTAAAATTCAACTTTTCTTTTCTGAAAAAAGCCACCAAAAAGATGCTAGGATTTCTCTGTAGTAACAGTAATCTACAGCATGCACAAAACCATACATATTATGTTTCCTATTTATTTTCTTTTGCAACTGTGTACTTAGTCCTGGAGAGAACACTTCCTGCTCTAAGTACATATTTTGAATTCACTGTCAGATTTAAAAACAAGCAAATGAAATACTCAAACACAACAATGAATCCAGAAGCACTTGTAGCCTCTTGTCCTGGAAAAAGCCAGAGCTGCAGCTCTGTGGAAAATTCCTGGCAGGTCTGATGGCTTTGTGTTGCCCATAGACTGTTCTGATCGTGGCAGAAATGRACACAACTTGCTATCTCTAAAGTTTGCAGAGAAATCCCATGGAATACCCAGCCTTACTGACAGAACAGTTACCTTGTGGAGATGCAAAAGCTTCAGACTGCTCAGGTCATTCATGTACATTGCACCATGCCAAGCACCTCTTAGTGGCCTGTGTCTCACAACGTGTTACACAATTTTGTTGACCTTTAAGATCTTTAAATCAAACAAAACCTAGTCTAAATATCCAGAGCAAAGTCACCGGTTTAAATATTCTCTGTCAGTTTTCACTTCGTCTCTCATATTCAGTTCACCAGGAATGATGTCTTCCATACGCACCGAAGTCAGCTCCTCCGCCCTGTCAGAGGAGGAGCCACCCAGAGAGCTGATTAACCCTGTCAGTAGCTTCCCTTTCAAAACATTTTTCACTTGACAAATCACAAGCAAAACCCCCAACTATTTCACTTCTGTTGTTAGCAGATCAGGACAAAGCAGAAAAAAAACCCAACATCAAAAAAATCTATGCACACTCTGAGCACCTTAATAACTACAAAAAAATCAGCACTTTGGGGAAGTAATTTACTAGTGAAAACCACGACTTTCCTCATAATCAGCATCCTGTTCTCATTTTTCTTCTGACAGCTGTAGGATCTGTGACACTATTTCTGTATTTAATCGAGACATCTCTGGAAGTTTCAGAAATTAGCAATACTTTAAGAGCACAAAAAAAAAAAAGCAAGTGGTGAGCTCTGGTTGCCCCCCTGCCCCGTCTTCTCGCTCCTCCAGRGAATAAAAATGAGGAGTCAGGCGGATTCTGCCAGTCGCAGTCCCTATGGAAGAAGACAGAACACGAGCGCTGGCTGCTGGTTTTCGTCTGTGGCCCACCAATGAGCTCCCCAGTACTCAGCACTTAGACAACCACCCACACAGTTTTCCTGTATCAGGATAACTGTAACGTGAACGCTACTGTGGCATTAGATGCCATTAGCAAAAAGCTCCTAACACCAGTGGCAGATAAAGGCAGACRATGCTTCTTTTCCTCTGTATTGGGGCAACAGGCCCAATCCTGTTGCTAATCCCAACAGGGATTAGCAGAGGCCGTGTCAGGCTGGAGATGCCAAGCGGGAGGATGGCCCCAGGCAATACATGCTGCCACCCAGTCCCTGGCTGTTCTAATGGCCCAAGAGCTGAGATTAACTCGTCTCCCGCTCAGCTGCCCCTTAGTAACACAGCACAGGACACAAAGCAAGACACCTACTGCATAATCAGGCCCCTCAGAAGCGCTAGCAGAGTTCTCAGCAGCTCCCCTGATACCCAGTGTCATCAGAGACTTATGGCAGTGTCGTGCCTGGAGCTTGMATACCAGTAAAATTCATCCTACTGCCTCTAGGAAGAAATGCCAGGGGTCAGGAAAGGGCAGCAAAAACAGGCAAACCACACGTTGTTCTCTAATGCAGAGGAAGAGCAGAGCTATACCAAAGAAAAGCAGGGCTAAAAATATCAAGAAGAGGGCAGAGGTGCTCACACAGTGCAGGCATACTGGGGCCACAGAAATGCATTTGCAGCTAGTTCTAACCCACGCTGATTGAAAGACAGGTACTTGTGTGGGGAGAGTTGAAAAAGATGTTTTATTTCCCACCTCTCTGTACTTTTTCCCCCCAGTTTTGTCCCTACAAAAAAAGACTTGAAACAAGGGACAGAGAACAGGGAAAGAGAACAAAAAAAGTGTGTGGGGAAAGGTCWTAGAAAACCCATAGTTTTTCACTGAGATTTTTAAAGTTTAGGGACATAGTTTTGAAAACAGAATATTGGGTTTGCTTTGTTTGTAATTGAAAAAACCTCAGCCAGCCCTACTCTTAATTAACTTGCAGATAAAGAGATTATTATTAAACTACCGACATGCACAAGGCAGAATAACATAGTGTCATCAAAAAGAGAACAAAAATGCGACTGGAGAGAATTAACTGTACAGCTCCACCCTCCATGGCCACAACAGAGCAGAAACACCTAAACCATCCACTTAATAAGCGACGAGAACTGCAAAGCCGCAACGTCCTCTTGTAGGGACTGGGAACAAAATGCAAAGCTGTAGACTCACAGTCAGGGTTTCAAGCCACCCACACTAAAATCAGTTTTGGAGCAACTGGGAGTGCAACACAGACAAGTCATTTCACAAACTAACAAAAMCAAACAAACAGAATTTATATTTATTAAAAAAAGCCCAACCAGCCCAACCCTTATAGGACTATTAAACTCGGGAGGTTTAGAGTATGCACCTCAACAACATGGAAAGTAGCTAACTGAATCCAGCTCTCGGACACTGGGCTCCGTTTAAGAATAGATTAATTCATGATTTATTTAAATCGATCTAAGTTCAGATTACTTCTGAAAGAGGTGGATCTGCTCTCCTCCTGCTCATCTGTGTTTTCTTGGTTGTTCCCTTGAAAAGGCTGCTCAGTAGTGTGACTCGGGACCTGAACTGGTTGAAATCTTTCTTTTTCTTTATGGCTTAAATTTCACTCATATCAGCTTCTCACAAATATTAGGATATGGAAGGGAGGTGAAAGAGGAAGACAGGAGAGCTGAACTCTTCCTTTTAGCGGCAAAAGAAATGTAGAGCACCTTAAATCAATGGTGAAAGGGCACCCCACTTTGGATGTGTTGTAGGAAATATTATGTATGGTGCACATATYGGCCATATCCACAGCAATGGTGGAAAGTGCCCCTTAGATGTTATTTTGGATCATTACTCATTTGTAAAGTAAAAGTGTATTTGTAAGAACTTATTTACTTATTGGTACTTGTTACCAGGTCCTTCACACACCCTCCTTTTTGTTTGATTTTGCTTATAGAGGCAAGGCCTTCCCAGGCCAACACAGGCACTCCTGGCACTGGAGTGTTCCCTTTGTTCGTCTTCAGAAGTGTCRGTGACTCGAGTGCGTTCCTGTGAAGGCTGGTTTCAGGGAGTTAGTATTTTCTTGACTGGTTGTCCCTGTGAGTGAGGAAGGGTTACAAATTCGTCTCTGTGCAATTTGAATATACTAGCAAAATACTCATTCTAACTGGAAAAAAAGATGCTTTTCATCTTTTATCTTTCATTTTCATTGATGACATTCATGTCATAGTTCAGAAGACCACCCTTCAGCTTGTTTTTGGCTGAGACATAGTGCTTTTAATTTATAAATTATGTCTTCTTAGGAAAAGAAAAAAACACTCCTTTCTGCCAGTCATATTGTCCTTGTTTTTTAATTACCACCACCAAAGAGAAAAGGCTTTAATGCCTAGAAGAAATGTGCACATATTTTCTACCACAAAGAAATTCATCAATGTTTAGCACAATGGCATGTAATTAATAGTTGTACTTTAAAATTCAAGTTAGGCTCATTGTAGTTGTTTGCCAAGAGATATACACTAGCACTGCCATCCAGAATGTATTTTTCCTATTGTTTCTGTTTTTCAGTAGGTAGCAAGACTGTGAATACAAACCAATGCGGCCACGGCACAGCATTACCAGAACAAACGGCTGTAGCAGTCCCTTCCACTATGAAGGTTCACTTTACACAACAGTTACAAGTGAAAAATGAACRAAACAATTGTCTCAAGGCCCCCGACCCACTTCACTGCACAACTGCCAGCTGCTTTCTTTTTTTTTTTCTTCTTTTTTTTTTTTTTCCAAATCAGAACATAAGGATGCTTTACAACTGCACTGAACAAACCCTTTCTCAGGTGCTGCTCCCAGGCCTGACCCCTTGTTTTCAAACAGCTGATCATTGTCCTGGTAAAATGCTGTGGGATGAAATTTTCCAACTAAGTGCCAAGTGTTCAGTGGCAGAGAAACGAGGCTGGTTAACAGAAAGGCGTTGCACATGCACGGCTCACGTGAAGGGCTCCAAGGTGGARGCGGTTTTAGCTGACACTAGTGTCTCCTGCTGTGTCCCTCTCCCTGTTCCCCATCCTAGATCACTGTCCCATTGCAAGAGCAGCTGAAGGCCCACAAGATTACTCCAGTCTAAAACTTCCAGTTATACAAACTTTTCCTTCAATGGCAATGATGGGTGCCGAGATTCACCTCAGCTTTGCCTCCCCCTCACTTCTGCCTGCCTGCTTGTTCCCGCCCTAGTGCTACAGGGTGGGAACTCTTATTTTTGTCAGTACAGCTGTGTGTGGAAACTGAGTATCTCAAACTATCTGGGTTAGGGTGGGGAAGCTTTTGATTTGCATTTAAATCAAAAGGTGGGATCTTGCTAAGAAGTCAGGCGTGCRCAGGGATGACCGGGGCACTGGCAAACGTTTCACTGTGCCACCTGGCAGAACAGGAGAGGCACCTTCGAGCAGAGGCAGCAGTGGTGGTTTGGCAGTGATGGCCTCAACCGCTGCAGTCACATCTGCTAGGTCTCATCTGCCGCTACGCTGCCTTCCAAGCAAATGGCACAGGTAAGGTCTGCTGGAAATCAGGCCTCTTATTTACAGTCTAGTTTGCTGGCCTTAAAAATGCACAGAGAAAAGCTCTGAAGTGAGTTTTGTTGGCATTGGCTGGCAGCAATCCTCTCCCCAAGCTGTGCTTGTTTCTTTCTCCTTCTGACGCCACCATGATGGCAAACTGACCCACGCTGGAAGCTGGGAGGAGAATCCTGGTCTGCAAGCAACAGACATGGAGGAGAAAACAGCTTACTAAACATGATACCATATCTGAGGAGTTCAGATGCAGCAAGTTCATTTTTCATGCTGTCACATTCACAAAACACTATCCATGCACAGATTTACCTGTGCATCCTTGTGCCCATTCACTCATCCTGTTGTGCTTTGGAGATGAAGCGGAGGTTTGAGTCAGGAGCTTCCTAAAGCCTCTGAAGTGACAAATCCCAGACATCGTATACGACTAGATTTTTCAGCACTGCTGCTTGCATGAACTGCTTTAGACCAGTCTAACTTKTAACAGACTAATGGCATTTGCCCGAAATACTGTCTGCCAGGAGCTGCTGTTGGTCCTGCAGGGAACGTGTGAAGTAGGTTTTGCTGACTCATTGGCAGAGCTGACTTGCTACCCCACACGGATACAAATGAAGCTGGAGCAACCTTCAAGCTACAAACCCCAAACCAAGGTTTAAGGACAGGTATGGGCGTGGAATGGCACAAATCCTTGGTGTAGCTAAGCCCCAAAACAAAGCTTATTGTTATTTTGAGAATATTGTTAATTCATAAATCAAACTTCAGAAATATGGCTTTGATCTTTATATGTGTGTAGCTCGAAACCAAATTGGGATCCCCAGCTGTTTACAGATCTGCTAGTTCAGGAAGCAGAAAAAATGGAATCAATTATTTGTTACCCTGTCTGCTTCCACCTGTAGAGTTTTGCTTTACATTTGCTTGCAACTCCTGCAGAGCAGGGGCATTATTTTCCGCCTCTGCCATCGTATAGCACCAAAGCAGCTCAGCTGCACGCTGCAACCCAGTGGCAACTGCCGTACAAATAAGAACGTTACTAGTCCCAATGTACTGGTCAGTATAAACATAACACTCAAAAACTTTTGTTGCCATCCAACACTTAAAGATCCTGACTGCCCACAGAAGGTGGGTTCCCACTCTGGGCTAAGAGGTATTGCTCCTGTTCTCCAGAGCGGCCAGCCCTCGGCCACTGGTTTTCTTCAGAAATATGACCCATCTAATGGTCAGCCTGTTTGCAGTCAGGTGAAAAACTGAGGGTTCCCCAAGGAGATGGGAAGCGCAGAATGGAGAAACAGAGATGGAGAAAGTATTTTCAACCTACCCAGCAATTTCCACAGCAGTAYAAATATGACTGGGTAGATAAAAATTACACTAAAAAACCTTCCTTCAGGACCATTCCTCTCCTCCCTGTAACAGCATCCTCCCAGGTGATAGTCACAGAAAGGACCACTAGATGCAACTTTTCTTTGTAAATCCCCAAACCAAGTTAGACAGTAAACTACTGAAAACAAGTAGTGCTTAAAATAATCTTTCACTCTTTCAGTCAGTGATGATTGTTTGCTTTTTGTATTCAGATTTGATTCRTTTTTAAAATAGGTAAGGCAAGTTCCAAGCTATGGAGTTTGTAATCCAGGGCTTATTAGCCTGAAGAAGAAAGTTTAAAGTCAAGCAGTACTGGTTTTCTTTTTTGTAAATTACTTACACCCTGATTATCGGACATTTTCATCTATGTAAAAAAGTGGAGAGTTTGGCTGTTAGTCTTAAATATTGGGAAATCTACCCAAAAGCTGGTCAGAGCTGTCAGCTGTCAGTCTTGTTGAGGAACAATTCAGAGGTTCTGTAGAGATGAACATGCTGTACACATATYTATAAATAAAAACTTCTATTTGTGGTGAGCTAGAATTAGATATGCACCTACTTACATCCAAGGCTATAAATAAAAAATAGTATCTTGTTCATGGAGCTGAACTGGACTTAGATATGTTAACTCTCTCTGTTTTTACAAATACATACATATTGTTAGTATATACATAGCTATATCTAGTACACTAAGTTTCCAAGAAGATACCCAATACCTCAGAGCTCAGGTTAGGGTCACCTGCAAGGGATTTCATCTCCCTGTGGCCCCTTTCTAAGGGGAAATAAGAAAAAAGGGAAGATTGCACCTCGAATACTGTGTTCAGGACATTGAGTTGCTGGAGCATGTCCAGAGAAGAGCAACAAAGCTGGTGAAGGGTCTGGAGAACAAGTCTGATGAGGAGCGGCTGAGGGAAYTGGGGTTGTTTAGCCTGGAGAAGAGGAGGCYGAGGGGAGACCTTATCGCTCTCTACAACTACCTGAAAGGAGGCTGTAGCGAGGTGGGTRTTGGTCTCTTCTCCCAAGTAACAAGCGACAGGACGAGAGGAAATGGCCTYAAGTTGTGCCAAGGGAGATTTAGGTTGGATATTAGGAACAAGTTCTTCACTGAAAGGGTAGTCAAGCATTGGAACAGGCTGCCCAGGGAAGCGGTGGAGTCACCAACACTGGAGGAGTTCAGAAAACGTGTAGACGTGGCACTGCGGGACATGTTCTAGTGGGCATGGTGGTGTTGGGTTGACGGTTGGACCTGATGATCCTAGAGGTCTTTTCCAACCTTAATGATTCTACGATTCTAAGATACCAGAGTAGAGAAGGTTCTTGCCAAACCCAATATGAAAGACACAATTCTCCTCAAAACATTTGCCATAACAGACTTCCACCTAGAGTGAGAAGGAGGAATAACTGTGACCAGTCCTGATGGATAAGACATTACTATAGCACAAGGTTCTGCTGAGCCAAACTGAGCCATCACTGAGTGACTGAGCCAAACAGAAAAAACGCAAGGCCAAGCTGTGCGTGCAGGTAAGTGCAAGAGGATATGTGGATGGAGGCCTGCAAAAGGAGGCTGCAGCAGTCCTCCGACATATGACTGAGATAACAGATGGCACATCAGGTGGTGACAAAAAAGGCAGAGGAAAGGTATAGCACGATTCTTAGCTAGTATTAGCTACTCTCCCTAGTTAATCTCCAGCAGGTAACATACATCCCTCTACTGTTGTGTACACTTGATGAATAGCACTTACTCAGATTGTGCATGTCATTTCAAGTTGCCTGATCAACGCAGCTCAAATTCCCACTGCAGTCCCCAAAAAGGCAAAAATCCTACACACAGGCCTTCAGCCATGAGTCAATATCTCACCTACAYGAGAGACGTGAGCCACAGTTCTGGAACAGAGATTACCACAGGCTAATGTACACCTAGGCATACCRTGTGCATATCTACATAACAGACTAATCTGAGAATAGACAGGCATAAATATAAACAAATATAGCTCAGATAATAGATAGGCATAATTAGATAACAGGCACTAATAGATAATAGTTTTAATGGGAGAGATGGGTAGGAGAAGATCAAGCATATCTTTTCTCTGAGCTGAACCTCCAGTATCTCCTTCATTTCTTCACATTAGTCTTCAGCCATAAAGACAAAATTTAAGTCTTTCAGTTACATTACTGGATACTGCTCCTGGGAGACAAATTTGGTGCCGGTTATTTTCTGTCTATCTCTAACACCAAGAGGACAGAGTGGACCCTGCYCTCAAACATCAGGATTACAGAGTTTCAGAAGGGGTTTTATGTAACTTTTGTTTTAAGCATTTTTCATTTATTCCTGCAGGACCTCTGCCTGCARGATGCCTCTTGTTCTCATCAGGACTGAATGATGCTTAGGTTTATCTTTAATCTCTCTATTTTATTTCATAGGAAATTAAATAAATAATTGTTAGCTTGTGCTGTGGCCATCAGGAGGTCCAAACCATTAACTGAGGGTTACCCTGTGGATGTTGCCCTGTGGAAGTTGCAGGAACTCAACATGTGCAGAAATTCAACCCTTAGATTTTAAGGCATTGTTTTGTACAACTTTAGGTAGTCTTGAAAATGTTTCTCATAAGACTGGCCAGAGGTAGTGTGGCTTTTTAAGCTAATTTACTCCATCTCACAACTATCTTCAATAAAATATATTCATTCGGTTGGAACTACGTATTCACTTTGTTGTCGTTTGCCYGCTAATAAACCATGCACTATGGGGATTTTCACCAGCTCATGATCTGTAATTAAGTAAGTATGCAAAGTACTTACCTCAAATGTTGTTAAACTGATAGCTTTGGCTCTGTGTGTTCAGGACACTGCTTTTAGAAAAGTCCGTAAGGAAATCTGTCTTGTACATACAGCACCATGAAAGAGCAACACATTACCACAATCTGAACACAATGCTTATGCATTGTGCATTCTGGAACATAGCACGGCCAAGCCAGAATCACAGATGGTGTTTTATATGACAGCAGTCATGACTATTGGCCTGACAGCAGTCATGACTATTGGCCCTCAAGTCATTTGGGAAAAAAAAAAACAACAAACAAACCCTCAACATCTACCATGAGCAGGTCATACTGGAGGAGAGGAGAGAGAAAGAGCAGCATCACTGGTTTATAAACATCTGATTTACACCCTAATAGGTAATTATGCCACAGCTGGTAGGGAAAATTTCAAACAAGCAGTTAAAGTAAATTAAATATCAAAATAAAGAATGAACTTAATCCAACCAACATGGCTTTCTCAGTGCACTGCATCATGCCATTTTGATATGAGAAAGTCCAGAGCAAAGAAATTATTTTGGCAGCTTTTAGGGCCAAAGTCAGTCTTACAACTCCTTCTTTGAGCATTTGCAGCTACAGAGACTATGGTGGCTTTCAAACAGTTTGTTGTGCCGTGTGTTTGTCAGAATAGGTCTTTTATTTGATAAAGGCAAGCCAGAACCAAATTTAGCGTGACTCTCCAACATCAAAACTAGGCCTTGAGCAAAATGCATAGTCTCGATAAAGAGCATCTCCCTAATGAAACAGAAGTCTTCATAGAATTACCCAAATTCAAAGCTCCTGGCTCAGGAGTGGCCAGAGCACATTTTGCTTTTGACTTGCTAAATATCTCAGGTTTGGAAATTTATTAAGCTGAAATTAATAATTCATTTTGGGAAGCGTTAGATTTCAGGCCACCATATCCCATGTGCTGCTCTCAAACTATTTGTAGTAAATATACCCAGGGTGCCAGGCACTCTGGTGCACTGGTGCACCCAAACCTAAAGCCAAGTCCCCGCAAGGACACCCTGGACACACCCTTACTTGCACACGTGAGGCAAAATCCCGTACCCATGTTGAAAAGCCCGAAGTGAGTACCTTTCTACTTACTTGCCAGAGATTTACCCCATTTATCTAAAGTAGCTGCTTATAAAAGAGGACCCCATGTGATTGTTTAACATGGCATAGCACAGGAGACAGGTCTGTATCCATCCTTGCCTCTGCCTGTCAATGGCCCTGGAAGAAATCCCCTAGGTTAAACTTCACAGAATGCAAATGAGAAAGAATGGTGTTTCTAAGGAGTCCTTATGCCTGACACTTAGGAAAAATATCTACAATGTAAAGCATGTCGTACTGCTAGTGAGAATTGCAGGAGGAGAGGGAACAGTTTCTAAGACATCTGCAGGGAATATTTTACGAATTGAAGTGTGTTTTCTCTTAGGGGACTGTTTCATCACTTCACTTGATTATCCATGATGTTTTAGCAACCATGTTTTTAAAGGTTTTTCATAAGAATGAAATTTTGAATCAAGAGGCTATAAGATCCCAAAGGGGAAGAGTGTTTTACTTAGGCAGCCAACCATGACATTGGGGGATTTCAAATGGAAGCGGGGAAAATAAAGGAGTCTATGCAAAAATTAAACAGACTGAAAAAAGAAAATGGAAAAAAAATGCTGATATAAATTGGTCATTTGTTGAACTGCAAAGTGTTCTGAGGAACTTAAACTAAGCAAAAYAAAAAAGCGGAAAAGGTCATTAAAATAATTTCTGTAACACTCCCATTCAGACCACACTGTCCATTGCTGCAGTGCAACCCAGTGTAACTGGACTTAAACGCACCAGAAATAGCTCCATTTCTCTGCAGATACTACTCTCAAGTAAATAGTTAAGCCAAAACTGGAGGCCTGAAACCTTCCCGATCAGACTTTAAAACTTGTCATTGCCACACTAGCACGAGTTTTCTAAAATCTATTGATTTTGTTACGCTTGCTTGCAAAGGTGCACAACCAGGGTAGTGCCAAGTAAACAGAAGTACAGTAGTTCAAAATAGAGAGGTTGCTCATTTAAAATTTCCTTTCATCTCTTCAGCTTTTTCACCATAGCTGCTGAAAGCAGTTCTAACACAGACAAAGGTCCAAGCGTTTCAGTCACCGTGCTCTGCAGGTCTCCGTGAGGCTTAGCCAGCCTTGTTAACAGCCTCACCCTCACATTTACCCCATGAGTAGGAAGAGAAGTTGCACTGCCTGGATGTATTAGCAGAAATACTAGACAGCAGCTGGAAACATATTGTCCAAAAAAAGTGTATGTTGAGTGGATCACTCCTCACATTGCTTCCAAGTGTCTTTCAATGACAACTCGAGAGAAAACACCAAAAAACTGCACTCTGACATGGTTTCTTGATATGGAATTGAGAGAGAGAAGGTTCAGGTCATTTCACGAGATGGGTGGGAACCCGTCCAAACCAGCAAAACTGCAGGGCAGGAAGGTTCCTGAAAAGAGCTGCCTTTTCATCACCCCCACGATACAGTCACGTGGCTACTGGCCAAAGGCACAGGCCCCCTTCTCCCAAGACCAGAAGCACCCCGTTCCCTTACTGCCTAGTCTGCCTTCAACTCCCACCGCTGGTTCCTTACCGATCAGATCTGTTTAGGTTTGCAGGAGAGGAACAATCTAAACCCAAGTGCTTCCTAACATTAATCCAGCTTTCCCAGCTTACTGAAAACCCCGTTGGGCCCCAGTGAAGGGCTGGAGAGCCTGGCCGCTGCGCTCTGCCTGCTGCTGTCCTCGGTTGGAACGAGAATCAAACTGTTTCTGCTGACTCCCACTCCCAACCATTTGTAGCAGACAGAATGAGAGCAAAAAAGGGATTCCACTGAGCAAACGAACCAGGAGGGCACAGGCGTGGGCAAAGCTGAGGAACAGAAGGCAGCATTTGTTTTGACTGATGCAACCTGACAAAAGCCAAATAACGTGTCCATTTGCACAGCTGCATATTGCTGTAGATGTGGCATGGACCACACAAATGATATTTAATGTAACAATTTGGTAATATATAAAGGTGGGTTTTTTCCACTTTCACACATAAAAATTTAATACATTTCTATTTCAAAGAGATTCACACCATTCTTTTAGGCAAACCCTTTTTTTAGAATTAAACATATGATGGGTTTTATTGTGCAAAGTAGCACAGGTTCATGTGGGACCAAGCCATGAACAGTGACACCGCCAGTAGTTCTACTTCAGAAAGTCTAATTGGTTGAAACCTGGGTTAGTAAACCACAAAACTTCAAGAAATGCCTGCTGCTGCTGGTTTAAGTTCGCAGAAATGTGCACTGCATGGTCAGAGGAGGGATGCTCAGGGAGAACTAAGCAGCTCCAGTGTTAGCCTTCACTGCTTTTGTTCCCCTGGGAAATGCAAATCACCATCTGGTTACTTTTTTGATGAAGGAAGGGTTAAAAAACAGGTGTAACCAGAAAAAAGATTTCAGCTTCACTGAAAAGACACAGGAAAAAAAAAAAAAAAAAAGAGAAAGCATAAACCTAGCTGCACGAAGCCATCTGGGATTCTCATTACATATGGGCCTCAATTTGAATTGCACGTAACCAAACGGTGCTGGGGCAACAGTCAACGAGGGCGCAGGGGAACTAGGCTGCCTGTGCAAGAAGACTCAGTACCAAACAAAGCCAAGACTAGGTTCTGATCTAGGTCTTGCCACAAGGGTTCAAATTCACTGAGTATTTAAAGCAGAGGAATGCTAGAACCTCTTAAATAGGCAGTTGGTTTCTCCTCCCCCTTAGCAAGGGCTGTCAGACCTTACCTTCCTGTTTAACAGAAGAGGTGAATAATTACTTTTCAAATTTATAGCAAGGTGTTGATTGAAAATATATAATTTTGTAATTTATGATATGACAAACTTACATTATGATATTACATTACTCAATCTGCTATTATCTTTTAACAGAAAAATGTTTTGATTGAGCAAATCCATTTCCTTAAACTTCAGAACAGGACAGTTGAAATAGCGATTTCCAAAGAACAGCAGAAACATAAAATATCCTCTGGCAGCTTATCTGCAGGGTTTAATGCATGGACTGCTACAGTGCTACCGGGGTGGGCTGTCTGCCATGCACGGTATGCCGTATTGTAACACCAACAAAATGAGTGCTGCTGGTCCTAATTGCTTTAGGACCTAATTGCTGTAACATTTTTGAACCCAAGGCAAAAGTGTTTTGTTGTGTTTTATTGTTTATTTTTTAAATAAAAATAAAAAATAAACAAAAAAACCACCCCACACCCCCCAACACTGCTTAGGGAGCAACCCTTCTACCAAGGCTGTACTGTGCTAATCCACCAGCAAAACTGCGGAAGGCAGAGACAACTAACTTTTCAATCACCTTAAGCACCAGTCCTCCTCCCCAGAGATGGCTGAGCCTGCCGTGGCATTTCTCAGTTTTTTCATTATAACAAGAGGCATAAGATTTGCATCATATACAAATACAAAGTGGAGGATCCCCAGCCCCTGCCCACCTGTCCCTGCTGTTTCCTCCCGTTCACATCATACTGTCGGAGCATGATKACAACCTCCAGGTCCTATAACATCCTAGGAATAAATGTACGCTGCTTTGCTATACGACATTAAGTCTTTGGTCTAAGACTATAAAGGAGACAGTCCTGAAAAAGCTACACCAGGGTGTGGCCAGCCATCGGGCCAGCCCTGTRCAGGAGGGATCACCCAGCAGTGCCAATCCCCACAACAGAGTCAGAGTTTTGTCTAAAGCCAACATATTCTTTCAAATAATTCATTACAACTAATGTGYCCCAATGAATCCACTCTGCCACTGAAATGTACATTTCTAAAATACACAGGATGTTTTCTAATATAATTTTCCTTTTCTTTGTTTAAACTGAAAATGTAAAGAGCTCTAGCTGCAAGACAGTACAACGGTAAATGCTTTTAGGTCAAAAAATTACCATGTTCTACATTTCTCTCACACGAAGAGGACAGCATCAATGACTTTTGCAATGTGCAAAAATGTACAAACAGACTATATTCTCCTGGGCTGAGGCTTTGTACATAGAGTCAGTTAGACATACAAGCTAGTTTTGAGGTGTCTGCCTCAAAATGTATTCCAATTGACTTCCAGTTCCTCTGCTATGTTGACATTTTCCTGTGACAAGTCTTTTTTGCACAGTGTAGTTAGCTTTGCTCGGAAAAATTAAATTATTAGCTTGTGTACAACTTGCTTAGATTATGAAATATCCATCCTGTCAAAAATGTATCTTAATTAGTTAAGACAACAGGCATTTTCCGGAATCAGCCTGTCAGATAATATATCCTAGCATAAGAGAATCTTAAGCGTGATTTCACTTAAAGAGCTTTAGTAAGACTATAATTCTTCACCTTCTACATGCAAGTCTTTTCTTTACCTTCTTGAGGGCTGATACAGCTTATCTTCAGGTCACTGAATATCATGAGACATCATTCTTAGAGCTTTAGTAATTTTTATTGTTTAAATATTTAAACAGCAAAACCTCTGGGGATGTGGAACTGCAGTAGAATATCTACCAGAAATTTAAGGTGGAATACATGATAGAGATGTTTTAATTGTTCTTCTTTGGTGTTCCCTGTTCCCTGCCTTCCCAGAAAATCATTATTCACTGAGATAAATCAGAATAAAGTTAAATTTAAACATACTATTATCATAAAATAGAGGGATCACGGTTAGCACAAAAGTTTATGCTTTCTAGCACCACAAGAGAGAAGAAAGAATCAAGCCTACCTTAGAAACCCAACCAACCAAAACCGTTCAAACTGATCAGGGACCATAAACCCTGCAATACCTTGATTGCGCTGATACGGCCCTCAGCGCAGGTCACAGGGAGGAAGGTAACATGCCTGCCTGCTTAAGTTTCTTCCTTTGAAATTAACCTCGACGCCAGGTTTGTTGGCTTTAGAGTAGTTGCTTTAGGGACAGGCAGTAATTATTGATGTAGTGTTCACTGCATTACGTTTATTCAGCAATGAAGGACATATTTAAGCCTGGTTTAAGGTAGCCAGCCAGGTACTTATGCAGCTGAACTCTTGAGCTGCTACGCCAACAGGAAAACACACCTGGACCTGGCACCCACTTACACAAACACACAACGAAGAAATGTAATCCTCTGAAATCTGAAATGGTGCAATTTGGGTGTGAGGGGTGGGTGGGGGGATGTTTCTGCTAACCAGGGGAAAGGAACCACACAAGCTGGACAGTGGACACCCCATTAAGAGCATTTCCTGGGAGTAAACTAACACAAACTAGCTATAGCTCCAAAATAATGAGCTTTAGTATCAAGCACTTCTAATCTGTATGCTAACCGCACATTTTTTGTCCACTCAACTCACATGAACTACAAGTGTTGTAGTGCTAATAACCCATTTGCTGTTCCTATTCCCTCTGTGCAGTAAATTGCTGACCATTACTTATTCTGCAGGTCTTTTAAAAGCAGGAGACAAAACATACTGCGAAATCTTTGAAAACAATGCAAACAAGGATTCAACRGTTGTGAAAGGCTGCTACTTGTAACCACTTTCTGGGACTGACTGCTCTGGTCTCGGGTTCTAGATGTGCGTGACACCGTCCTATTTGCAAGCAGTTCCAAGGAGATACGGCCCGCAGCAGCTATCTGTATATTTGACTTCTACTATGAATGAAGCATTACACACGAATGAACGTGCCCTTCCTGTTCAGGACATAAATCTTAACTTTTTACCTTCACACAGCATGACATTCAATGCCAGTGCYCTGGCTTTGAATGGTGCCTGAATATCCTCCAAAGGCATTTGGGAAGCACTGGATTAAAGTTTATGAGAGAGGGGGCAGAGAGATAATTTTAAAAGACACAATTTAAAACACTTTCTAGAGCTTGAGAGCCAACTTTTGCATGAAAACAGCCATCACACTTCAGGTAAAAACTGCTTCTTGGAGTTGTAAAGAGCTGAGCTGTACTTGAGGGATCTCGCATTCAGCAGGGGAACGCAGGCAGGCTGCTGTGCGACTGCCAGCAGATGGTTCTCAGAGGGCAGCGATGCCGCTGGTCACTGGCRGTTGGAAGTGAATGTGCTTGTGTTTGACAAATAGGAAAAACATTGTTAAGATGACAACTTGGGAGGTGAAGGTGAATACAAAGGAAGGAGGAGAAGAAAAGAACTGTAGGGTAATCTTAGRAATGGACATGAGGAATTATTTGAGCCTATACTGCAAAACCTGGAAGACCACTTAAAGCCAGTTATAGCTGACTACAAGAGCTCATTAGCCTCCACAAAGCTCATACAGCCAAGAAAATAATAGAAATATTTCAGGATTTTAGGTGTCACAAATTTGATTTTGACATTCAAAATTGCCCAGCCAAACCTTCCCCTCTCCTACASGCACACATATACACACACACGTGGAGGCAGCTTCAAGCTGTATCACATTTGATGGGAGCCGTCTTGGTCTGTCGGTGTCAGAAGAGGGACTACATAGACAGGAGCTAAAATCATCACTCCTAACAACAGCAGAGCACCCATGGAGACTCTGAAACCATCCGTACCCTAGAGACAAGCCTCCCTCACCCTTGACAAGACACCAGGGTAGAGAGAGCCTGTTTCTCTTGTTCCTCCTGCATCCCTTCCTTTCGCTCTGTAAAGGACTGAAGATTTGGTGCTTACTAAGTATAGAATAAGGACTCTCTATAACCTCTCCCACTACTAACTGCCTGACTTTTATTTTACCAAACTTGTTTGGCAGTAAACCTAGAAGTCTGAGGGATTTATTATCCATAGTTTCCTAGGAGCCATGAGGAATGCAGGAATACATTCTGCCATTCCTTGTCCTAAAGCCCCCTCCCATTGCTGAATGACAGGTCCTTCTAAGTGCTTCTATATTGCTGTAGGGCACTCCACAGAGATAGCACCAAGTATAATAATATACCCAGATGGGTAACGATACAACTGTTGCTATTTACTGTTGCAGTAATTTTTCTTTTGAGTTGTTATTTTTTATTCTCTTTCCTTGGGAAACAGAGAGGTTGTTAAAAATTCTTCAGCACAGTCATACAGTAACTGTAATGATAACAGACCACAAAATTCAAGCATTCACATCAGAAAATACCACAGTATACTCTGGAGGGGGAAATAGTCTATTTTTTCCTCAAGAAAATATTTTCTATAATAAATATATCTGGACAGGTTACGAAGTCCTCAGAGGCTAACCAGTTAGCTGTAACAAGTTCTATACCTGACACATCTTTCTTCAGGGTAACTTGCTTCATTCAGAGTTTTAATGTTTAAATAAACTGCTGCCCAAATCAATAATCTACGAAATCATTCACTCTGGGAAAGTCCTTCAATCCTTCCCCCCTGTTTTAAATCAATTTATATGCTAYGCTACAGCTACCTCCGGCTGCATTTCATTACCTTCCCACTCCATCTTGTAGCAGCCACTCTGTAGTTTTGGCTACTATTTTCTCAGCGAGGAGGTCCACAGTATTTTATTTTGTGCCAACTTGTCTCAGACAGCTGAGAAGCCCTTCTGTCTTGTCTCAGGGTTTTAGATCACTGCTGTATTCCAGCAGAGACRGTGAAATCTGAGGCCAAACAGCTGGAACGTATCCGCTAGTCTTTGCCCAGTGACAGTAACTGAAGAGGTATCATTGCTGTTGGCTTTGATAATCTTAGATAAAGCAGGTGTGGGAGGAAGCAAACGTAGGCTGTATTGATCTGATCTTATTTTATTTCCTTCCCAGCACCAAGTTTGTAGACAGCTGCTCTCCTGCTCTGCCGTTCTTTAAAGATCCTTAAAATGTCTATTAACAAAATAGTTTCACAAAGACTTCACAGAACAGCGTTAGCCTCTTCAAAAACCTTGTAACTTCAGTGATGTATAGTCCTAACCTAGCAAAGAGTTTAAGTAAATGCTTTAAATTAAGCTGGTGGATATTACTGTTCTAACAGAGATAGGACCACTCATATGCTTAAATCCTCTTCAGTAAATGCAAAGGTTCATTCTGTGTTCGAGGGGGCTCACCTGAGCAGCAGCAGATGTATAACATATCCAATTTCCAGTATCCTTCCGATTCCTTTCCCAGGCATACAGCACCATAATAYCCAGAGATCCAATTAGACGCTTGGCCTCATGACATGAGGACTCGGAGGTTACAGAACGTGCTTCATCTCAAACCACACAAAATAGGCAACACCTGTACAGCTGAACAGCCTGAATGAGGCCGATTCCAAGCCTTGCCATTTGCCTCCTCGCACCAAGGCCGCTGAGACTTCCAAGGGGAGAAGCAGCAGTCAGGAAGCGCCTGCCCTTAATGCTCTACACAGCCTCAAGCTCCCACTTATTTATCTGGGAATCTAAACTGGTCGATATGAACATTCAGAGGTACGTGACAGAAATCTTGTACCTCTTGGAGAATACCCTGCGTACTCTGTGAAGACCCTTCACTCTACAGCACAGGTTTCTGGTGGAACCTAAAGGAAGAAACAAGCCCTTACCACAAAACAGACTGTTACTAGACAGTGGTGCAGGAGATGAAGGGAAGAGATCCAGCTATTTTAACATACTGCTTATTAGGAAATAATTAAAGACACGCTATCCTCCATCTTTTTCAGATACAAGAAGACTTTAGTGATTTCTTTTAAAGCCTTATTCAAAAAAGTAGGAAAAAATAAAATTGCTTCGGGAAAGTTTTTCCACTTACACCTCCTCTTCTCTTTAGAATTGGGACTGCATTTCTCTGTACATAAACAGGGATCATTAAAAGGAAGGGAAAAAGATTTCCCTCAGGTTCACTCCTAAATACACTTCTAGCCTACCTTAAGTAATGGCCCTCATTTACCAAAGTGCTGAGGGCCTAGCTGTTCCCACTGATTTCAGCTGACTCTCCAGGTGAACTGCTGAGTACACTGAAAGGCCCTTACTCATCACTTAGAAGTTTAATTCGAGGTTCCTTCTTCTGAAAACCCACAAACCCCCTGAAAATTCAATATACTTGAAAGCTTGTGTAGCTAGTGAGCAATACCTTACATTWATTTTTCAAATCTCTCCAGAAACAGAGCAACGGTGGAAATACTCAGAGCCACAACAGCAAACATCTGCATCCAAGGCACTGATGAGTGGTGGATGGCCATCCCTCCTGCTTCTTCTGTCTCTACCAGCTGTTCAAGTGCACAGCTGAGCCTTGGAGCTGAAACAAGAAAGCAGCAAATGCACATACCTCCTTCTTGTCTTTATCTTTGAGGAAGATAAGCAGGTCTGGGTTTCCTCTCTCTCCTTTTTACACCAATACAAGACGGAAAGCAGTATGTTTCCATTTACAGAAAATCATTGTAGTTAACTACRTAAACTCAAGAAACAAGTGTTTTGAAAAAGTGCAAATTTTGTGAAAAATGAAGCAAACGTAAAGAGAAGAACTTGACAGACCTGGGAAACATCCAGAAACTACTCATTTGTTGCTGTTCCCTGTTCTGAGACCGAACAAGGAGAGATGAGAAAAGAGACGGGGAAAGAGAGAAAAATCTCTAGGATAGAACATTTTTCTCCAAGAAAGCCTTCAACCCTTTTTGCTTTATTTCTRCTTTGGAAGAATGAAATATCTAGACTTGATCCTATCTGTCAATCACTGTCAACAGCAGCCTTGCTTGTCTGCCTAGTCATTAAGACTAGCTAATACATTACCTCTCCTCTGCCACCTTACACCAGAAAAGCTACCAGCTAATGAGATCCATACCAGGGCATGATGGGGCCATCTCAAAGTAATATACCAGAGAAGAAAACTGACCAGAAATATTTCAGAAATTTTTGCATTRCCCATGGCTGTAAAAATGTATCTTTACTGCAAGACAATCGAAGTAAAAACAYCTTTAAAAGCCAAATGAAAAATACTAGAGCTTTCTGCATTTGTGAGGAAAAAAACCCAATACAACCAAACAAGGACCTTCTTACAGATTTGCCCAGATTACCAGGAAAGCTATGGGAGAATGCTAAAAGAAAACATCATGGAGACAGATCGAGGAAGATTCTGTATCCATAACGCTGTCATCCCAGAATAAACCTGTCAGTTTGTTACATATCCAAGTGTTGTTTTTCTGTAGCTTTTGAGATATTTAATGTGCAGTTCTACTCTTGAGATGCGACACTGTGAAGATGGCACCTTCTTACTCAACCGATCATCTCTGCATGGATTTTCAGTCTCATCTCTGCTTACGTTAGGATTTCAGCTGTCTTTCATCATTACAGTTCTGCGGATCCAAGATGAGTCTGAGGGAGTTATCTGTATCCCTGAGCTCATGTGTCACTATAGCACAATCCTGTACTAGAGCATCTCAGGAACGGATCCGGGACCTGAATCCCTACTCAGTCAGAGGCTTGCATTAGCCACACTGCACAACAAGCAAAAAGGCACTGCCAGCACTGCGAAGTTCAGATTCTTGGACCAGCTGTGCAGCCTCATGGGCTTCAAATTCTGACACCGCTTACACCTGCGCAACCTCTGGGAAAGTCATAGGGTGGCACAGCTAGAAATGAGGGCAGCATTTGCACTGCAAAAACATTTMACGTGTGAACCAAAAAGAAGCTCATTTCAGAAGGTCGATTATTCTGCAAAGCCCAGGCTCTTATGAAAGGCTTTTTAAACCAAGTTTAAGGACCRCAGTGGCAAACAAAATGCATGCAAAAAATTATATAGGCAAGAATGTAGGCCTCATTGATGTTTCCTTTGCAAAGCCACTTTGCAGTGGAACTGTTCAAAGCAAGTCCACATCACCACACTGTGTCTTTTCAGAGAGAAAGGAAAAAACAAACAGATCTAACATTTCTGTATGGAGATGCAGGGTTTGCTATACTGGAACAGACAAATTGTCCAGTTTCATCCCCTGTTTCTGAAAGCAGCTTTCACGGCGTGGTTTGAACGGAGGCAGAAACCAAAGCACTCACTCACATGATGCATCCAGCCATTTGCGCCAGACCTTATCACGGGAGAAGACTTTCTTCCAGACCCCTTCAGACTGTCTGACAAAACCACACAGCCTCACATTTTGCAGTCCAGCTTACCATACGTTGATCTGAAACTCGGTTCAGGAAATAAACCCAGGAAAATGACTCTTGAACTATGAGACATATTTGTTGAAGGAGAGAACACTTTTTTAGCCAAACAGATATTTGCAATTTTTTCTTTAAAAAGATAGTGTAAAGTAGGAGATCAAAACGTCATTAGAGCCGAGTGTTCTGCTTTGAGTCTTCTTGCTCAGCATACTTTGTAATAGCAYTTTCACTTGAATTTAGAGATTCTGCTCACATATTATAACACTCACTGAGAAGGGGAGAAAGGCAAAGAGACAAGGACAGAGAGTGTGAGAGTCCATCTGAAGGCAGAGCACCATAAGCCCATACACATGTATCCAGTCTACATTTTCTAGCATACTTCCTACTGAGYTTAACTAATCACCTCCATGTACAGCTAATAAGAAAAATTTCTTTGTACTTCCTACAGTATAGAGGGATGCTAAAAATTATTTTCTTGGGAATATAAAGTCTCAAAGGAAGATAGGATATGAAAAAAAAAGGAACACATAAAAACAAGCTATACTGTGCATTTGTTTGACATGTTACGTGCCACTTTACATCAWTTGGAGTTTTATTAGTAGGGTAGCTTTGACCTTAAAGGAGAGTATTTCAGGACCAATATTTCAAAAACTACCAAGTTTCTATATAGTACTGGATAGGACTTTGGAAGTGAATGCAATATAAAAACAACATGGGATTGAGACTAGATCTAGCAAATCTCAGAGTTTCCTCTGTTTCATCGTTTACTGAGAAGTGTGCAGRAAGAGGATGGTATCCTTTTAAATAATTTGCAAGCCCTTTACATTTCAACTTTTAGAAGTCACCAGAGACCAGACAAGCATCAGTATACATGCAGCTAGAGCCGGCATATCTGTACATAAAGAGCGGTGTTTTCAGGTTCAGCAGTTTTTGAAGATGAGGCTCCCTTAAAATGCTTCAAATACAAGACACAAGTCAGTACCCATAGTTGCAAACTCCTACCGTGGTTTGTTTCTTCCTTGATTCAGAGGATTATTAGTGTGCTTTGTTACTAATATAGTTTCCAGGATCAGTGATCAGAATCTGTGGTATGTCTATGTGTGTGCTTGCTAATCTATGCAAGCCACAGAATTGACAAAAGAACTGATACAGGCCCCAGTTAAAGAAAACTCTTGAAGAAGCCAAAAGAGCCCTCAAAAAGCTTACACACCTGAGCTCATTTTTCATAATATGGGGACCACATTATTCTGGCAGCTGGCAACAGAACAACTGAATATTCACAGCTGCATAATATCTGTGTGGAAACAAAGCTTTTTCACATGGCAAAGTAATTTTATAGRAGCACTTATGATTTTTCCAGTATAATGCACAAACACCATGGTGTTTTTTGACAGGGGCACTACCCCAGACAGAATGAGAGGAAAAACAGAGACCCAGAGAGCACAAATGTCTCTGGGGTCTGGATTTTCACCTATTAGGTCATTGGTGGAAAAATGGAACAGGACCYGGATCCTTGGGAATCTTCTGCGAGGCCCTTTCCTATGTTCTTCGTTATGCCAGACAAGCAATCAAAGTAACCCATCCAGTAGCAATGGCACAAACCCAACTCTCCCACTGGATTATTCAGACATTTAGGGGATATCTCTAGTACCCCAACATTCTGGGTGCTGCCCAAGGGTAAAACCATAAGCCATCAGCCACTATAGCAGAGAAAAAAATATTTCTAACAGGCATAATGTTGGGATTCCAAGAAAGAGTATTTCATGGCTGGAAACCACTTCACAGCAGTCTTTCAGTTTCATATTTTAATATGTCATCTGTTGAGAACAAAGAGAACCATCATGATATTAAAGCAATTTCTCTTTGACCCGCAGTGATCTCTAATTCACTAGACTCTGTAATTTGCTTTATATTGGAGGTTAAGTATAGCTGCTGTAGCTGAGGACTGAAGGACGACATTATATCACTCCGTAGTATATTTCTCTCTCTGCAATGCACATATCTCATTTCTTACTAAGATGTACACAGAAAGGAAGTTCAGAATGCATATTCATATTAGAATGTGCTCATGCTCTGGAGATGACTTTAATACAAAGCCCAAAAGTTGTATTAGCTTTGCCACACAATTTTTTCTTAAGGAACAACTTTCATTKGAATAGGATCATTCTGCTAGCCAAAGATGTTTTTTACTTCTGTTGAAACCACGTTTCTATTGTGAACCAATAAAATGAATAGCATAAAAGCTTTTTATGACACCCAAATCTTATTAAAAACACACAGTAGGGTCCTACTCTTGCTCTCTGACACTGTACCAGTGCAGTATATGTAAGAGAGATGTGTGTATCAACATATAACTACGTTACAAATGTATTCAATGTATTTCCAAAACTAATTGGTTTGTCATCTAATTGCCCTTTACAAAGTAGAGCTGACAGGACAAACAGTGGCCTCATCCTTTCTTTCACTTTTTGGAAAACATTAGGAACTCAGGTCTGGGTGTACCAAGTTAGAAAATGCAGATTGATGAGGCAGAAAAGACTGAAAAGACAGCCTTCTTCCCGAGATATGACATCAGAGACTTCTATGTAGGATGTCTTTCATGGTAAAACGCTTTCTGTGAGAATGCATAGCCCCTTGCTGCCCTACAGAAATAGCTCTGGAGGCTTTGAATAAAAGTATCTTCAATTCAAGTAGTGTGATAGCAGTTTCTAACTGAAGGTGCAATCTTCAAAATCGCAGGATAGCCAACAGAAAAGAGCTTCCAGAGTAATAACTAAGATTACACGTGCTGCTCCATAATATTTTGGCTCTAGCTTCAGGACATCCCCTACAAAAGAACTCATTGCAGCAATCAGCCAGAGACACAGATGTTAATAACAAAGGAGGGCCCATATAACAGACCGCRTTTTCCTGCTTTACTGAATATTCCTGATTGTCTTGCAGAAAAGCAGTGTGTGCCATGGAACATTACCCTTTTATGTACAGAAATGTAGACATAGTCRTGGAATTAATGGAAAAACTGACGATTTAGTAGTCCATTGTATTGGGTTTGCRTGGCAAGGTTTTGGTAGCGGGGGGGCTACAGGGGTGGCTTCTGTGAGAAGATGGCAGAAGCTTCCCCCATGTCCGAAAGAGCCAGTGCCAGCCAGCTCCAAGATGGACCCGCCGCTGGCCAAGGCCAAGCTAATCAGYGATGGTGGTAGCGCCTCTGTCATAACATATTTAAGAAGGGGAAAAAAAAAACCTGAGCAACTGCAGCTGGAGAGAGGAGTGAGAATATGTGAGAGAAACAACTCTGCAGAGAAACAACACTGCAGGTCAGTGAAGAAGGAAGGGGAGGAGGTGCTCCAGGTGCTGGAGCAGAGATTCCCCTGCAGCCCGTGTTGAAGACCATGGTGAGGCAGGYTGTCCCYCTGCASCCCATGGAGGTCCACGGTGGAGCAGATACCCACCTGCAGCCCGTGGAGGACCCCATGCTGGAGCAGGGGGATGTGCCCGAAGGAGGCTGTGACCCCATGGAGAGTCCACGCTGGAGCAGGCTCCTGGCAGGACCTGTGACCCCATGGAGAGAGGAGCCCACGCGGGAGCAGGTTTGCTGGCAGGACTTGTGACCCCGTGGGGGACCCACGCTGGAGCAGTCTGTTCCTGAAGGAACAGTGGGAAGGACCCACACTGGAGCAGTCTGCTCCTGAAGGAACAGTGGGAAGGACCCATGCTGGAGCAGTCTGTTCCTGAAGGACTGCACTCCGTGGAAGGGACCCACGCTGGAGCAGTTCGTGAAGAACTGCAGCCCATGGGAAGGACCCACGTTGGAGAAGTTTGTGGAGAACTGTCTCCCATGGGTGGGACCCCACGCTGGAGCAGGGGAAGAGGGCGAGGAGGAAGGAGCGGCAGAGACAACGTGTGATGAACTGACCRCAACCTCCATTCCCTGTCCCCCTGCGCCGCTGGTGAGGAGGAGGTAGAGAAATCAGGATTAAAGTTAAGCCCAGGAAGAAGGGAGGGGTGGGGGAAGGTGTTTTAAGATTTMGTTTTATTTCTCATTACCCTACTCTGATTTGATTGCCAATAAATTAAATTAATTTCCCTGAGTTGAGGCTGTTTTTACCCRTGACAGTAATTGCTGACTGATCTCTCCCTGTCCTTATCTCGACCCACAAGCCTTTTGTTGTATTTTCTCTCCYCTGTCCAGCTGAGGAGGGGGAGTGACAGAGTGGCTGGGTGGGCACCTGGCAGCCAGCCAGGGTCAACCCACCACATCCGTATTTTGCAGTAGTCCTTCTCTCTCTTCCCGAATGCGCTAATTAAGTGAGCAACGAGTTACAGATCAGTTACTACGCAATTTCTCAAAACAACATTTTAGAAGATCTGAAGGCGGCTCAACCTAAGTTTGTCAGATAATACATATTAGTAAGCAAAATCTAATGACCAGGGGGGTCAGAGCATCCTGAACAGAGGGGTTTTGAGCCTTAGTTTTGAAAAACAGGTAGACTGAAGCACATCTGCAACTTTTGGGTATCTGCGTATGCAGCGAGTACACACTTGCAGATGTCAGGCTTGTCTGCCATCATTATGACTAAAGGACAATTACCTACAAAGCTTTTGGAAAGGAGTTAAATTATTTGTAATGGCCTTTCTGCTTGCTTGTCAAACATCTTTCTTATTTGAGTTAAATTTCATTAACAACTCACTTGTTTAYATTAGATTCAAAACAGAGTGGAACCAAACTAATCATTTTAAGTTCGACTTGCATCCTTTTCCAGTTTGATTCACAGAAATCAAGCCTAGAAAACAACTCACAGATCTGTTTTATCCCTCTTGGTGATTTGTTTCTCTTACTATGTGCCTTCTAGCACATGTCTCTTTTTGGGAAGGCAAAAGTCAACTCAGACAATCTGAACACCACTCTGTTCTGGTTAGATTTCCAGCACTGCCTAACTTTTACATCCCCCGAATTTCAACATTATTTTATATTTAGAACAATTAATAAGAGACATTCCTATTGATAGGAAGTTTAGCAATGCTTGACAGAGTTCCTTTAACATCAGATTTCACTAGCAGTTCAAAATTTTCCTATATAAAAACAGCTGCCTTGCCTAAGTTTTTATGGCCTGGTTATAGGCYTGAGAAAAACAGCTTTAAAATAAAAACGCTGATGCAACATTAACTACAGCAGGCATCTCTAGAATAACATCCTTTGATAACACCTAAAATGACTGGGTTTTAAGGATGTTGTTATAATGAGAAAGCAGGGTGTTTAGAGCTGCAGGTGGCATTGTTTCCAATCTAAGAACATGACTGGGTGCAGAAAATGATGCRTCTCTTTCTTACTTTCAAATAATAAATAAGACTATGATATAAGTTTCTCTGAAAAGTTATAGACAGAGGAGTAGGTGGAAAGCAGAGGCCAATGTTGCTGACAGGGATACAATGGCAAACAGCTGACTTTCTGAAACAACGTCTAGGTTCTATACCACAATACTATGTGGCACTGCATCAGATCCCCCTTGGGATTTTGCTAAATATTAGAAAATGTTGTTAGCCAAATGTTTGATCCTTAGAGAAGCCTGCTTTCACAGAGATCCACAGGTCCGCGCCCCCGCACCAGTAAGAAGAAAAGAAGGAGGTGGTCTCTATAGCCCCTTCAACATTTCTCTGTGGAAATGGGCACCCCAAAGTACAACAGGATCAAGGATACCCAGCCAGCAAAAGGGATACGCAAACTTTCAAAAACTTTTTCTTATACACACATATGAAGCATTAAATCCTTGTGGAAAGTACCAACTTAACACAAAAAAAGAAAAGGGACGAATGATTTATACATACAGACATTTCCTTGTTTGGAGGAGGATAGAGTAGGGCTCCCTCCCTAATAAGAACGAGAGATACTAGAAGTGGGAAGGAAACGATCCCAGTGCATGTGCCAGACACCCTTTTAGGGACTGCAGCAGTTTGTCAGATTCTAGATAAGGATACAAGAATGATAACAGCTGAGATGTCCAGCTGGAAAGCTAGTGTCTTGTTAAACCTAGGATGAATTTGTCTAGCAAACCCCTTATTTCCTGAAAAAACTCATTCCCACAGTTCATATCCCTGTGGCTCATATGCGTACCAGAATCTTACAGTGCCAGACTAGTGGTGTTGCTTTATGGCTTTATCAAGCGTATAATTTATCGATGTTGCCTCTCAAATAAATCAATCTGACTAAAAACAAACATATAAATGAACCTCACCACACATTTTCCATGAAGTTTTTGATGTAATCACCACTGTGGTAATGATTCCTGTCATTTTTCTTCTGAAAACCTGAAAGCTAGGAGCTGAGCAGATTTTGGACTTAAGTTAGACATTGCATAGTAAGAGGAGGGATCTGAACTCTTTAAACTCACTGGTGGGAATTCAGCTACAGCAATCACTCASACACAGCATGGTCTGTTCAAGAGCGGTTCAACAAACCATCATATCAATCTTAAAATATCAAATAATATTGAATTGTAAAAAAAGCACTATAGCATAATATTGAAAAAATTATTACAGTTAAAGGTTATGTTGGTTTTCTTAAAACTTTCAACAGTTACATGAAAAGAGAACAAAGATCTGAAAGCTTCATTTTTTATAATAATTTTTGTTCTACAGGTTGCTTGCAAGTAGCTCTTTTCTAATATTGGCAATTTAAATCCATTCTGTGTTCCTAAATATGCTTGCATAAATCATCCAAAGCAAATGACAGAAACAATATCCTGCATCTCATCTTGCAAACAGGAATGTGATCTATTTAATAAAATTTCAAACTTGAGTTTAGCTGTCAATGCAAAACAAAAAAAAAAAGTAAAGGCATCCACACAAAAGGGATTTAGAAAGATAAAAACTGCCTTTTTTTTTTTTTTCTTGAAAAGAAATTAGATAAATAAGAGGTGAGATTACAGAAATAGTGTGAAAAGACCTGGCAATGTAATCAAGTTGGCCCTGTAAGTTTGCCACCCAATTTCTGTGTTTGGTATGTTCCTTATGTTGAACTTCTGGGAGAAAGTTGCAACAAAACCATTCCAGTTTCAGTGATCCGTAGGCATAACTTTTCTGTTTGGCTTGTGCTGAAAATCAGCAGCATTAGATTGTTTAGGAGCAGTGACTAGAAAATAAATAAATGTTCCAAGTCTCTTAATGATGCCTGCACCTGTCAATACAAAACGCAAAGCCTAATCCAGGTTGGTTTTTTGGTTTGGTTTGGTTTTTTTAGCTTGCATCAAATATGTGTAATATAAAAAAATGAGAATGCAGGTAAAACACTGCATAACTATTTATGGGTCAAAGAACAAGCACCTGGGCATCTCTAATTCTAGTATTCAATATCTGAATGAATAAATGATTTAAAAGTTTACTATGCGTTACTGTTTTCTGCATGCCGTATAGTACAAAATGTTACTAGGCATTTCTAATGTATCCACTTGCATAGMACAAAAAAGCGAACAAGCAGAACTGCCAGGCAGAAATTATTTTAAAAAGCATATCCCACAATGCCATGCATGCCCACCTGACACAGGTGAATCAGATCTCAAAAGGTATCACTGATGCAAAGCGTTTAGCATGATTTAGAGGAACGCCCTCTCCTTCCAACACGGCTATAATCATTAACCATTGTTAACGAACGCCCAGGAATTCCAACTTGTTGCTTCATCTCAGAAGCTAAAGTTTTGTGTTCTTTTTTTTTTTTGTTCTAATTAACATTGCAAATCACTGCAGAAAGAATTTGCCAGATCTCATCCGTCAAAACACTGATACCGTGCGAAATCTGTGTTTCTACACTTCATATTAGATGCAAAAATTATGCTGAGCGAGACCTGAAGAGCAGTTAGCTTGAGAATTCTGAGTCAAAAGATGAGCTCACCATTATGTTCTTTAAGAAATTAGTTAAGAACAGCATTTCCACAAAAGCCAAGATTTCTTCCTTACTCAAGAACCCTGAATCCTTGTCCTATTTGGAAGTTGGTCTTGATCATGCACCATATATCCAGTTTCTATCCAGAAATAGGGATAAACTGGCAAATAYGAAACCAAAGATTGTTTTTATTGTTCTTCCTCTCTTTCTCTTATCTACCAAAGGACAAATTCTGCCTTGTGAGTCTCAGGGGAAGTACACCATTATAAATGAAGGTAAAGGAGGGTAGAAAGTCAACATTAATTAAATACAATCAATGAGTAACCAACAGCCTGCTGTTGTAAGAAACTCCAGCTGATACACTCAATGTGTTGAATGAACGCTGCACCACAGATCACTTCATGAACATATTTTAATTGCTTTGCTTTATTGCTTTTCTAACCCCCTTTTTGCTTTGGCTTTATATTGTGTGATAGAAGCCTGAAGACATTAGTCTTCACCACCGCCCCTTTCCAGCAAGCTTTTAAAATGCATTTCATATTGATCACGACAGGGAAATCAAGTCTTGTCTCCTGGCTTCTCTTTTAGCATTTGGGGATTTAAGAAGGTTGATTGTAGTGCTGTTCCTTGAAAGGGCAAGAGTGATGTATCTGTAACAGAGGTTTCTTTCCTACCTCCATCAGAAGCAGGGAATGACAACAAATATTACAAACAGTTTGTACAATGTTCAGTTCCCCTGCCAATTAGTCTGTAGCCTCTTCTTTTCTACATCGCTCCTCAGTAGCAGAAAAAAATTGCGACCAAGTTTTGAAGTGAAAAATCATGCTACAAATCCTACAGAAAGAAAAAAGCATGCTCTGGAAACTCAGCCCATGGGGTGAGGTCTAGCCAGCCATTACATATGCTACTGCATGAGAGAGGATGCTTTTTATTAAGGTTTTATGAAGTGAGTTCTGGCAAGTCCTTGGGATCACTGACTTCCTGCCGGGCAGCAGAAATGGAACCCCAAACCGTATGAGAATCTGTAATGCTGGTATTTGCAACACAAGAGGGGTCTCTAAGTCACTGACAGCATTTATTTATTTTGGTGTTACATTTTTCAGGGACGAGAAATGTGTTTCAGTTAAGATGTGCTTGTAAACATGACGCTGTGTTGGACCTCTAGGTACAATATATGGCTACATAAATCTTACTCAGTATGAAAACATTTGTATAGAATACTTGGCTATATATAAGCTTTAAATACTCCAGCACTTCAAGAAAAATCTATATTTTATGGATTAAAATATGCATAAGTTTAAATTTATCTGCACATTTCTTCTTTGGAAACTGTTCCTTGAGAATAACATTAATATTTATTACATTTTCCATGTCTGAGCAATTATATGGGCATAAATTCTTCAAGAGCTAATTCTGCAGGACCTGAGTGGTTACATGGTATCCTATTTATGTCACTGGGATCTCAGGTTGGGACCTGTGCAAGATCTGTGCTTGGCCTTGAAGACATCCTTCGTTACATCAGCATTAGCATCCCATTTCGCACCTGCCGGAGGTGAGGTAGAAGGCCCTGGCACTTGTCTGCATTCAGCTTGATGGCCTCTTTCCCAGCAGTCTATTCAGGGCTGTGGTGCAGCTTCCCTCAGAAGTCTTGAAGGCAAAACCCCCTTTTCTCTCCATTTGCTTAGTGTGACCCCTTCAGTGGTCACCAGCTCAATTCCTCTCCTGCTGAGGAAGGAAAGGTGGAGGCTAAAACTACCAAAGGGGCATCCTCTGCTTCCGCCCCTCGTGGCACTAAGCCCCCGCTKCAGCCGCTGCTATAGCCAACCGTCATTGCCCCACTTTGCTGCCAGCAGTAAGCCTGCTCCTCCAAATTCCCCTATGGGCTTGCCCAGAAGTTTGCATGGCTCTGACATGCTTGGATACCTTTGAGCATTTATTCCCATTTTCCACTAGAAAAATATATATTGTTACAGGATCTTATACAAAAATTGACAGAGCACACTGAACCATTATATTAGCTGGCATACTTGATTTCTTCACGGGGGGTCCAAGAAAGGAAGCTTTCTGTCAAGAGCACACTGTCAATTCTTAAATACTTGATTTTTTTCCTGAACTACAATTAAAAGTTCTAGTTGCAGCAATCCAGAAATGCAAAAGACATTGCAATACAATTACAARTAAGATACAGGCCAGAAAATCATGGATACATGCTGTCTGCATCCCTGAGAGAAACAGCAAAACAAATTACACTGAATGGAGAAGTAAACGACRGATCTACCAAATGAGAATGATTCTTCATAAGATGAACAAGTTAACCTCACAGTACCATTCCCGTACTTGCTACACAACTGAAAAACCCACTCTTTTTCTAGCTTCAGGAGAGCGTACCTTCAGCTGGCAAAGACAGAATGCTAGCCACTCAGAAAGGTGACTTTTTTTGGACAAATGAGGAAACTTAATGAATTCCCCACTCCACAGACGGCTGTAGTATATGTTAGAGCACCTGCTGCAACTCACTTCACATCACATTGCAGTTATGAAAAATAGTTTGCTATTTTGGAACCCCCTGGCAGCCAGAGTGAATCACTGAGGGCCCAAAGCTCATTTATCTTTTGTCAGAACTGAAGCCAAATGAACGCCATCTTGCCTGGCAGCTGAAGAATGGGGGGGAAAAAACACTCTGCAAGTAAAAATAACCAGAGGAGCATGCAAGAGTTGCAAAGACAAGTGACTTCTGGCAGGTAATAAAAAGCTTTTCACAACTCACTCAAGCTGTTTAGACCACAGTATTTCCCTGCAAGGTCCTGAGAAAAGCAACTTTCAGGGGAGAGGGAGGGAGGGAGGGAGAGGGCATGGGGAGATGATCRGGTGGAAGGAGGAGAGGGGGAGAGGAAGAGGGGGAGGAGAGTCTGAGCCACGGTCACACACAYGCTATCATGGCCTGCCGTTAGCTATGTGACCTGATGGGGACATACAGACAGAGAAGTTTAGGATTTTAGCTCCAGGTCTCACGTGACAGATGTAAGGAAGAACTACTCTGACAGATGCTCTATACCTCCAAAGCAGGAAAGGCAAACCTGAACACTTGCTTCTAGTCAAAACCTGTGAAAGTTGTAAGACTACACGTGGAAGAAATTGGGTACTGTATACCGTGAGCTGGGGAATAGCTGCTCTCTCAGTACTACTAACCTATGGAAACATTATCTGTGCCACTCTCAAAGATCCACACTGCTCTGGCTTCCCACGACTCTGTTGAAACCAATACTTTCACCATGCGAGTATTGACTTCCTCAAGGATTTTATGTAGTCTCAATAGCTTGCAAAAAGCACACAGTGTAAGGTGATAAATCCACGATGTATATCACAGTAGTTCATATGGGATCCTTCTTCATATATTTCCATTTTGAACATTTCAGTGAATCACTGGCTGAATTATTTGACTCATTGCATTCACTAAATCAAAGCGATGTTTCCTGATACACACATGCCCCTGGCAAACCTCTGTGATGACTGACATAAAGCAAAACCAGCCCCTCCAGAGTTCTGCCGTCCAGCAACGTGTTGGTGTGTTTCCCTTAGTGAAGCACAGTAAGAGCACACGCAGAGGTACTGTCTTCTACTAGACCAACTAGAAGAGCTTGAAACCTAGAAGGTTTTGGCACGAAAGCCCTTCTCCTCTTCCAGCTACGCTAGCAGGTCTAATAAAAGATAGGCCTCCTGCAAACTTTGTCATGTTTAAACTACGCAATAATTGTATAATCTGAATGTGAGGAGTATCTCAATAGATGCAGACATGCTATCTTTTCCTTTCCTGGTTCCCTTATGTCTGGTAACATACATGCACTTTGTTTATGAATAGGAACATGTTTTGCTTGTCCATTCAAGCTTTAAAAGTATATATTTTGTTCTGTGGCCATTGAGGATACAGCAATCCTTGCAACCATTGTAAGAGGAATTTTAAGGCAACCTATTTCAGGGAAAAAGGTAAAGCCAGGCATTAACCTAGGTTTAGTATGTACGACTGTTACATAGGGTTTCTGTGAGTAGCTACGCTTTCCTCTCATGCTTCCTAATTATCCACAAAGTACTATTTCAGCTATTAAAGGTATTCAGGTATTATTAGACATATACTAATAGATGAAATACACCAAAATATGGAGTGATTCACAGAAGGAAGTTACACTTTCAAGTTCAGTAAAAACTGAACACAGTTGTGACTTTTCCTTCCCCTAGCTGGAGCCGCAAAGATTGTCCTTGGAGTTAATATACAAGCAGCATTAAAACGAAATCATTGCTCCTTGTTTTCTGTACCACTAAGGGCGCCTTTAGTGTAACATGATCTTCATATGACTAGATGCTCTGATACTAATGTTTTACCTCAAATACAAAACTAAAAAACATGAAACAATGAAGGGAATCAAACAAAAACAGGTCAATGCTTTTAGGTAGAAAGACTTTGAATCAAGATGTCACCAAAATATTTCATTTATTTTGTTTGCAGATTTTTTTTAACTTACAACTAATCATTGACTTTCAGCCAATGAGCTGAGCACCTGATTTAATTCTGACTGAAAAAGGCACAAGCAATTCTCTTGACTTCCCTGGGAGTCAGATCAGGTCTTTTAATTAGCTTTTATTCTTTGCCAGTTCAATAATATGAGTATGATCTTAAACACTTGTCTTACTGGACTTCAGCTGAAAAGCTAAAGAGTTTTAAATAATTCTCACAACTCTAATTCCTTAACTTGCATCAATTTAATTACACCACAGACTGTTCACGAGCTGAAAAAGAGAGTCTCAAAAGAACAACAGAACAGCAAGAAATGAGTGATGTAGCATCATAATTTAAAAGTAAAACAGTAACACAGCCTCCCTCTTAATGCCCTGAGAAAAACAACATGGAATTCTTATGCAATAATGTCGATGTTTGTAATACTTTGAATCACTTCTTTAAAATTCTGTTCTATAAAGTCATAATATATAAAGTACAGAAAAGCTGCCATTATAGCCCTCAACTCTTCATTGAGCTGCATCTCAGCAATAACATTTGGACAGTGAAATGTTATATCCTAGGTTTAACTTTAAATTCAAATTACACAAATGGATCTGCTCCTCCATATACAGCTAAGAAGCACTACCTTGATAACTTTGTTCCTAATGTGGTTTCCAATATGTTCAAATATTCTGCTCCCACCCAGATTCCCTCTGCTACGTCAAAAGTGAATGGAGCTGTACAGTTACAAAATACACAGATTACATGAAATATTCAGGTTAATCATTACAGAGAGAGTATGAAGCTCTTAAGAGGGAGCCTGGTGAGCRATCAACATTGTCAAAACGTGAGATCCAAATGCAACTAAATGACACTCTACACTGGAAGGAATAATCTGAACCATACAAGCATCTGACATGCTCCGCATTACATCATGACAGACACGTACATCATTGCAGACAACTGAATGAAAACACAATACCAAACAAAAAATAATATAAACCCTTAAGATGTAAAATACATTATACAGAAAATATATTGGGAAAATAATTTTGATTCCACGTATGTAATTCAGAAATCTAATTTCCCTTACTGGATTGGCTTTTTTCACTTCGAAGAGAAGTAGGAAGAGATGATGGAGTGCTTTATGAGTGGCAAACACTAAGAATGATCAGAAGCGTTGGATAATCCTCACTATATATGGAGCTGAAAGAGTGGGGTTTTTTAATCTGCAGACAACCTAAATGCAAAGAGACCTGACTATTTTGACAATAGTGACGCRCGGTCTCAATAGTAAACAGAAGTCTGATAAGAAGACTTCTTGTTAGACATATATTTCTTCAAAATGGTTAGAGGAGAATAATTTTCTTTTTGGTTTACAATTGGGTTGTACAGCTTAATTCTAGAGAGTGGTGGTCAAGAACTTCGCAAAATTCAAACAGGCTAAGCTACAATGCAGGGGAAAAACCCCCAAAATTCTCAAGTAAGGTATTTTCAGACCTGGCCTAGGACAGCCTTCAGCCACGGGCAAGTAGATAGCAGCTTCACTAATGGACAGTTACACACATTGCTAAAGCAGCCTGAGCGTTACTGCTAGAAACAGATTTTGTACTCGTCCAACGCCAGTGATTCACGGACTGCAATCTCTGTGTCTGCCTCGGTCACAGATTTCTTTCATCACTCTCCTGTCCCTGTCCCTCAAGTTTTCCTGTTAGCAAAATAAAAACAATCTTAATGCTTTTAGGAGGGAGCTGTAAGAATAATTACTGCCACTTTGCCACACCCAATGCTTTGTAATCATGGTTTAAAAGAACAAGTGCACCATGCAGGAAAGTAAGGACACTTAACAAGATGACTGCAAGCGTTGGAAGGCATCTCAGAGCCTGAGGCTTCATTCAGATGCAGTCCTCCATGCCAAGAATGGATCAATCAAGATATTTGTCATGTAAATTGAGTATTGTTCAAAATGTTTGTCATGTACTGATTCTATGCTTTTCTGTTTCAATACTACAGATGTAATATTTCACCTGCCCCCCGCCTTCCCCAATCACTTCTTTATTTTTAATTGTCATCCCAGTTCCAGCTTTAAGCTGGTGTGTCCAATGGGCTCAGTTTGTAAGGCTCTAGGAATCCTCTTCCARTTAATAGGCTAAGGGATTCAAGCAAAAAACACCTCATCTTCAAGTAGAAAAGATTACCAATTTGGTTAGGGCCTTTTACATTTCTGATGGTTCTCATGAACGAGACATTTTGACATAGGTAATGTTTGGACTTACAAATTAGATACCAGCTACTTCAGGAGCCACCTGTTCAGCTACGTGCAAAGAGGTTTGTGGGCAAAAGGGGCAAAAAGCCCTCTTGGAAATCACGTGGGCAAAGCAGTAAATCATGCCATAGGGGCTACACTAAGGAGGAGAGGATGTGCGAGATAGGCACACCTCAGCCTTCTGCTTTACATGACACCAGCTCTCTGTTAACAGGGATTTGCAAGAGTTCTTGATATTAGCTCTTTACTGCCAAGTGACCTTACTTAAACAGAGGTTCTTCTCTCTGGGAATAGATGACATCCAATTTGACAAAACAAATCTTATATTAAATATAATATTATACACTACCCACATTATTTAAAGCTTTTTAGCTGAAATTATTTTGTTCTTTAGTGGAGTTATTCAGATGTAGAATGCTCACAACAGCATGACTTTCCTCTGTTCCAAACAGAGGCGTGTAACYGAGCTAGTAAGCCATACAGTTCACAGCTCTTTCAAATCCTGACAGTTCTCAATTTCACACGGAGAAAAAGTCCTTTCATAGCTTCATTAAGTGACATTTAAGGACCCCATCAAAATTGTCAWTAATTGTTGGAACCTCGGGGCTGAATTCTCAATACCAGAATGAACTTTTGCAAATGAATTTCCTGCATTGGTTTGGAAGGAGCGGTTTGTCACTTGTGGCATTCTCAGTCTCACTTTCTCTGAGATTTCCCTGGTGCTTTATCCCATCCTTCTTAATAGAAGAATGTGAAGACAAATGCTTTCTACAGATTTCCTAATAGCCATTAACCGATTTCCTGAGCGAGCTCTTTARAAGGTTAAACATGCATGAACTTCCTGTGAAGTTGGTACATCTCATGCAGCAGAACAAGAAACATTTGTTTTGTGCTGCAGCTTGTTTTCATCTCACTTTTTTACATGGAGAAAAAGACTCATTTCCCCTCCTATTTTGAAGCCATTTCACCATTTTAAAAAAAGAATGGGATATGTCACTTGAAATTTTCTCTTGAAAAATATTTATTCATTGAAGGAGCAGTGCTTCTTCCCTCTCTTTAAGAGCCTACAATAGAAAATAAATCTAGGAAAATCAGGTGTGTCAAAGCAGATGTCCCTATAAACACACTCGGAAAAGTTAAATCATACCACCACTGGAAAAGTACYGAGCCAGTTATAGCAGAAATGAGACTATACTAGTACTTACCCTGGTAATATAGCCTTTGGGCATGGAACTCAATTCAARGAAGTACCATAGCTACGGTGCACGGAATTTTGTGAACTGCATTCTGCTCTCTCTTCTACCAGAGAGAAAAAAAATCTACTGTGTTACTAGAATAGTGAAATTCTTTCATATGCAAATATGTCAGGCAACAACATAGCCCCAAGGGTACTGGCAAAACCTGTGAGACATCAGACTCCAGCGAGCTGTTCATTAAAGGCACGTTCTGATCAAGACAGCAAACTAAAGGGGTTCAGGTTGTATCCATTCTCTTCCTTCCCATTTCACTTTTTAAGGGTTTGATAAAGTACAGGACACCTAGACTTACAAAAATTCCCGATCAGTTCTAGTTTCCTCATCAGGAAATGCAAATGCAATTGATTGGTCAAAAACTAAAGAGCTTTCATAAGAATGTATTGAATTCAAAGGCATGCTAATCAAAAAGGGTTTCTTGGGTCCAGAGCGGATTTTCAGGTCAAAGTGAAAACTGTTCTTCTGTCTCCCCAGTCACTAGCAGCCTGGCAACCACTGTGGGATGCCAGTGGGATGAGAGTAACCAGCCTGACACAGGGTCTTTCCCCTTCCTCTGCGCACAGTAGCGGTAGGCTTATTCCCCTCTGCAGAGRCACTGAGGGATACTTCCAAATCTGAAATCATCATGGCTAAATACATTTCCTACACAGCTCTAAACTACGTCCCTTGGCAAGTTTCTTTCTGGCAAAACAAAGGTTATGCTGCGTCATCCTCCTGACATAGGAAAGAAAATACCACTTCAGGCAAGAATGCCCTTCAGACAAGGGCAGGCTGGTGTTTGTCATCACACAGTATGACTGGCCCTATTTCTCAGTGGGATGCTCAAAACATTTCAGAGACAACAGACAAATTTTAAAACCAAAGTGATGTTAAAAAACCAAAAAACAAAAAACAAAAAACCCACCACAAAACCCCAAAACCCCCATCAATTTGCAGGTAGGAGAAATGAGGTACGGAGCAGCATACATTTATTTCCCCAAGACCATCCAGSAAGTGAGGGAGCCGGGAGAGAAGAGCCCTGCATCTGCACTTCTGACAGAAAGAAGCACCTCCTTTTTCTAATACACGCATATCATCAAAATTACTTTGCTACTACCCGTGTGGGCAGAGAGCCTGTTGTACATTGTTTAAATGATTTAGCAGCTTACTTCCACAGAAAAGTCTTCTCAAACAGTTTTAACTACTCAACATCTGCTGGAGGTGTTTCTTATGCCAAACAAATGTCACATCAAGAAGATCACTCACATTGTGCTAACACCTTAATAAGTCAGTCTTTCTTTGTTTGGCTTGATGCTCTAATATTTARAGACGGTTTGAAGTTTTCTACATTATTAGCAAGCAGCTTGTTCAGAACTATAGAGTGAAGGTTACATTGAAAGTGTCCTTCTTCCTTCAGATGAAGTTCATGTGCAGTACTCCAAAGCAATCTAAGTCCTCATTAATCTAAGTTTTGAGTCCAAACATACAGTATCAAAAGGCTTTGCTCCCTTGCCTGTGCTGCTTAATTTCTCTCTCTCCACTTTCCTCCTCCCCATTTTATCTTTGTAGCTGTAATATATAGCTTTTTAATGTTTCTGTGTTTGGGTAACAAGGTGAACTATGCACAATGAGATACAGAACAGAAAGTTATCCATATTTCAGATTCCAACTCTTTTGTAAGTTCTTCTTGTTACAGTCTGTTCTTCGCCACTTTACATTACGCACCGACAGAAGGAAAATAAAGATCACTAAGTCCAGGCCTGTGAAACTTGCATGCCGTTTCTGAAGCAAGACTGAATCCCTGCTTGTAGAAATTACTCACTATTAAGACAATGCATACACAGAGAGTAATTTGGCTCTCCATATTGTAGAGATGGCTATGTTTACAGACAGACTTTGAAATTCAGCTCTGGGGACTGCACTGGGTTTTTGACAGGGTATTTTGAGAAGGGTATGGGTCAGTGCACTAGAGAAATAAGAACCGGAGAGCAAGACAGATCGCTTTCTATTAAGGCGGTGGACAGCAACATTGCAGATTCATCCAGCTTTGTGGATAAAACTAGCAGAATTTAGCTAATCCTCACACACAGGAACAGTGCTGTGACAATTGCTCAGTCAGCCATTCTGGGGTGAATCTGGATCATTTGGGTTTTAAGACTATTATGATAGCTTTACATTTCACTGAGCAGACTATTACACGTTTAATTCAGACAGTGAATTCTTAAATGTGGATTCCAAGTTCACTGTGTAGAAGAAAACAGTGGACAGTTCAGACCACTGTGGATATCATCACTTACCAAGTATCAGGACAAAAGTTAGTTTTTCTAGTAACAGTTATATAGAATACAGCATTTCCACAYACTTTGGGAGGAGTTATAGAAACACACTTCTGGGAAGAATAGTCTTTATGCCACATGTCTTCTGCCCTTCAACTCCCCTATCCTACCTTAGATAAAGAAAACTAAAAATTAGCTGACCTTTTATATGTCTGAAATTAAATTTCTGTATTTTACTATACTACCCTAATAKACTTGGTTTTTTGCTCACAAATTCTTTATGCTTTCAAACTGAACCTCCATATCTATTATTTTCTAAACAGTGGATTACTACATTTTGTAGTTCACTGCTTCGAAAATATGCATTTTTAGTTAGCTTTTATGGTTAGAACACACCACCAGAACAGCTCTTATAAGGGACAAAGCAAAAGGCAAACTACTGAAGAGAAAGAAAACTTCTTAAGATTCACCTGTATCTTAGAGCTTTCAAGCAAAATATTGCAATTCTTATAAAGGTAATCAGGATTCAGGTGAAAATAACAGTATATATTTATAAGAATAAGGCACASAACAGGAAGAATAGCCTTAAATTTATTTTGATTAATAGTATTGCTTCTTGCCATCATTGCAAAACTGCCTCTGTCCAACTTAAAGGTTATTTTTACAATTAGGCAGCTACATTTGAGTCTTCCTGAAAATTCACCTTTGAATAGTYGCTTTGCCTTCCTCATGTTTTGCCTTGAAATGGTGGGAGGACGCAAGGGGAATTCTTGCAGCAGAGATAACTGATCATCAGGCAACTGCACATAGTCCAAAGACCCACGTTGCACAGCATCCTGCTTTTAACAGTGACCACAAGCAAGTCCCTAAGGGAGAGTATAARTGCAGAACAGGCATACATGATGCTTCTTTTGAGCACTCTTACTGCAGCTGAGTCCCCAGCTGTTTGCAGCTCGGGGATTTCCTGAGCTAGAGCAGTTTCTGTGTGTTTAACAACCTTCCAAGGATTTCTCTTCCACAAACTTGCACAGCCTCCTGTACAACAGCTCTGCTGGACTTATGGATAAGAGTTTCACAAATGATACGAAGCACTTTTCAAGCCAAAAATCTATAGAAAGGGGGAGGCATGGCCTCAAGAGTAAATGAGAAACTTATAGCCTCACCAAGCAACTTGAGGGCAAAAAGTGCTTATCCTGCTGAAACATCTGGGTGGCCAGCACTGACTCTTGAGCAGTTAAGCTGTGAGGGCCCACTGCTAGCAACTTTATTATGGAAGATGTACTAGGAAAGAAAGAGTCAAAGCTTCAACCTTCTGTGGCCAGGGAAAACAGCCTCACAAATCCCAAACAAGTCTCAAATTCTCAGACCCAAACAAGGCATCCTGATGCACATAGTCACACCCTGGCAGAGGTTCATCACCTGGGAGAAAGGGCATTCAAGCAAGAGTGGAGAAACCAGCAAGTGACTCTGCAGATTCCACAGTTGTGGCATTCCAAAAGCTTGCAAAACATCTGTGTCCAAACCTTTAACAAGCCTGCTTTTTGTACACATTCCAGATTATTTTACTTACCCCCACATGCCCAAATCATGAGCAGACCAGAAATTCCCTCTTCAGACCACGTGCTCAGCCTGCTGAACTCCACCAGTGATAGCATGCTCGTGCCCATGGAAAGGAACCAGCTTGAAACTCCAGCAAGGCAAAGGGTTTTTAATATCCCATGTATACGATGTCAGTTTTCCCCATCCACATTCAAATGCCCAAAGTGTTAGTCCTGATTTTCTGCTTTTATGAGACACAGTTGAAGTTTAGCAGATATAATTCAAAGGGTTTGGTTTTTAAATTTTTCTGCAAAGTCTGACCTCTTTTAATGACTCTCAGTAATATTGCTTCATTTCATATATGTTAACACCTTTTTATTTCAAAATTGATACATACTTTTAAGCTACCTCTTAAAAGATTAATCATTATTGGCAGTAAATTCCAGGGCATTTTTTCCAGTCTTTTTGGTCTGTCAGCCATAAAAAAAATTGTAAATTATAAAGATGTGTGTGCAGGGATCACCTTTGGCTATATAGGTTCTCACATGAGATCACAAAGACTGTAGTATCGTATGGGAACGGCACCATGGGGCCATATACTGTTCTAGATGACACATATCAATGTGATGTCTAAGTTAATCTGCCCTTTATGCCAAACTCCTACTGACATTGAAGAGTTCTGCATACACAGAAAGAGTAGATAGAATATAATACAAAAATAAAGTGGCAGCATCAACTGAAGTTCCTTGTTCTCCTGAGTTTGTCAAGGCTTTGTTACTTGGCAGCTTTTCATACAATATTTATTATGGCTGCAATTTTTCCCCATTAACATGTTTTAATCTAGGAAAAATGTCACATTTTTCTATTTTAAATACACAAAGTCTGACATTTTTTGTGAGCTCATCTTTAGTAGATCGCTTTTTTCCTAACCTCGGAAGAGTGGGGAAAAGATGCTTCTCCTATCTTCTTACTTCTTTTTCCTTTGAAGTCTATATATTCCCTGTGTTTTGGGCTTGTGAGGTATACAGATTCTCACAACAGAGTGGAAGTCATAGGTAGTGTTCAGGCCTTAAGCTATTATTGCTCAAACTACAAGTGGGTAGAAAACTTCTTTGCTAATATCAAAGATAGAACAAGTCATATATCAAAGAAATGGGTCAGAGCTGACTCCTTGGGCAGCCTAGATTCTCTCTGGTGCATCAGCATTTCAAATTAGCAGGTGCACATGTGCAGTGTATACAACAAATTGGAAAATCTACTGCTTGATAGCTCAAAAACATTAGCATTCAGTCAGATGGTACTTTATCACTTACTCCACTATAGATGATGTACGTTGCAAGCAGCACAGGAAAAAAAAATCTAGACATGTCAGAAGAATTCTTTTAGAACTCACCAAAAGGCAGTTTCTCCAAGCTAGTATTTTTTTTTTCATTTTTTTTAAATAGTCGACTCATACAAACTGAAATTTGTATCTGCTCATCTAGAGTTCATGTCTTGCATCAGAAGTGAAAGCATAATTTTCATCCTTCTATATGAACTCAATTGTTGTTGTTATCCAGTTTTCCAGATGTGAAAATCTGTCATCTCTGTCAATGTCTGTGTATCTAAATTTGTGTTTCAGCAGTCTGACTTACATGGCTGAAACCATGCTGTGCATCTGAAAGGAAAAGGTAATTTCTTTCCCTTCTACAAAGAATGTCCCATTGTTATGATCCAATTTTCCTTTCAGAATTTGTCACTATTATTTTTTAATTAGGCATGTAATGCTTCTAATACCCTTCATAGCCTTGAATTCCTTACTTGATCTGTATTCTTAAAGTTCAGAAATACCAGTTCTCCACTTAAATAGCTGGGGAGATCATTCATGAAATAAATTTTTCTCCATGTAGACAGGTTAGTTCCCCAAAACATGAAGTGTTTTTTAAAGGTAACATTTACATTCACATCACAAACATTCCATGTGAGAATCTTGTTATGAATAAACAGATAATACTGCAAAATAAATATGGCAAGCTCTGATTTCAATGTCTTTAGAGTGAAAGTTTTTTTGCCTACATTTAATGTCTTGACGAATCTGTAAGACAGCAGTCTTTTAATATTAGTAGATCAGATTCAACAGTATATGTGCTGTTTTCAGCATCTTTTCCCCTCCAAACATTGTTTAATCACAGTGAAAACTCATTCACTGAGCTGCTTATCCATGATACTTAGAAAGCAAATTCAACTTAATATGCATTTTTGAAGCTACATAATGGCTTACCTAGACATCTGAACAAAAGTGATGCTTTGCCTGTCTTATGGAAAGCAGAAGATATCCCTGACAGAGTAGAGTGCCTCACAGGAAAATGTCTGAGTACTTCGAACCATATATCCATAATCTAACTCTAGATCCTGATTATGTTACAACAAGCCAAGCCACTTCCATGTAGCACGTCTTTTCTTTTTAGCGCCCATGGCCTTTTCCAAAGCAGTGTGTCAGCAGCTGCATGACATAATTAAAAATACATGGAAATCTCTCTGCTGATGGCATGGTGAGAATTAGTCAACAATTCTGCTAGTACAAGCTCTGTCCCACGTCAGTCAGACTGAACAGGGGTCTGGACATTATAAGCATTCTCACCATTTGGTCACCACCGCTTTCCCCCATAATATTTTCTATCACCGTGAAGTTCAGTGTCGGCCTCCAGCTGGCAGAATAGTCAATATTAACAGGCAACTGCTCAACTTCCATCACTGAGTATATCTGCCACAGCACCATGAGACAAGCAGGAAGAGGTTGAAAGACACGTTAATTCCAGTTCCTGGTAAGAGATTACACTTCAACACTGAATGTTGATTTTGAGCATTATGTCTCTTTACCAGGAAGGATGAGAATTGGCAGAAATTATCACTACTGGGAGTTTTTATCTGGAGAATTTACCAGCTATCTATGAATCTCTGCTAAAATAATTTTCACTGAAGATATGTTAAACTTGTAACTATATGAAGCCTCAGTTATCCACATTCTGGCACATGTAGAGCTCTTTGACCATTCACTGTTGTCTCTGCATATGGTGCTACCTACAACTGTACTAGATGATATTTGGACATGTACCTGAGCCCTCCTCCCCCATTCAATGGCTACTATATTACAAAGATGTACATGATGATGAAAATAAAGTATGAAGATATAGAACAAAAGCAGCATGGAGTCTAAAATTAAATCTTACACTGCACAAGGAATTTACTTGTCTTCTGCACCAGACCACCAGATCGCAAATCAGACCTACTGGACAATTACCGGACTTGGCAGTTGTGGAAACTGCAGTGCCACTTGACACACAATTTTCATCCAATATGTTATAAATGTTATAAATATTTTACTATATAGGCAACATGAGGCAGCAAATATATTACCAACTTCATTGCTACAGGATTTTGCTACAATTCATGAGGCAAAGAAGTTGTGGTTTGTTTTTTTTTTTAAGGAATGCAGCTAGTTTTGTTATCCTGCTATAACAGCCACCCTGGCTTCTATGCCAGCAGCCCCTTCTACCAAGGTGAAGGGCACTACTTGGGTTTTTGCAAATCTTCTCAGGTCAAGTGTGTGCAGGAATCATACAGATCCTTCTGCAAGCAAAGAAGGATCAGGATTTTGTTGATCAGGAAGCAACTGGAGTAATCTTTCCTCTTTTAGGCCACCTTGCTTTGACCTTAGCTACTCCCCTTTCTTACATTTTAGTTGCAGAAATAGCTGTGTCAACTTCAGTTGATTTCCTTCCAATGCCAGGCTCTCCTTTATTCTATTTCTGAATTTTTTCACACTTTCTGCATCATCAGCTCCATATAAAAAAACACCAGTGGAAATGGTTTCCCCATTTAGGTGGTTACTATTCACAGGGGATAGAGAAGTTAAGGCTATTTTAGACCAGTACTGGTAGACTCCACCCTCAACAGCTCTCCTGGGGCTAACAACAACAGATAAAATCTAACTAAATTTCACTTCACAGTTGCACCAATATAGACAGAAAAGCCTTTAAATGAAGAGCCAACATATTTTACCACCATCAAATTCCTAAGAATAGGCCTGTGCCATCTAGTGGGCAGAGGACCTGCCCGGGGTGTAAAGCACATTTCCCAGAAGTCCCACTGTTGTGCTGAGAGGGTTGGTTCCGAGTCTCCCCTCTCCAGCCCCTGTATTATTTCTCTGTGTAAAGGATGAGTTCAGATAGAATAGGGCTACCTCCAAGGACATCTGTATACAGAATGTCTCACAGCAACTTGTTCTGGATGCTCTAGAACTGAAATCAGAGATTAGTTTAACAAATGGAAATCTAGTTCTTGATAGGTTTACAAATGAGAAGTTCCTGAAACTTCAGAACCTCATGCAGGAATGAAGAGCTAATGCCTACTACTACTTTTTTGGGAAGTGTGTAATTTTGCTTGAATTAACTTCTGATTCTATATTTCACACCACATATATATATCTATGTTGCAAACTTAAAGTTTGCAACTTGGCAAAGGCTTTGAAAATGCAGGATTTCTGTTTGAGAGACAGCGAGAGTATTTCACAGACATATGCCAAACACGTTTCCCAACTTTGGAAACTGTCTAGGGGAAACAAGGAAAGTAAATTGGCAGTCTTCACTCATAGTGGATAGTCCTTCACTTAACAAGGAGTCATCCTAAGTTGACCCTCAGGTAGGAAATATAAAGAGTTGTTTAAATTCTGTGCCAGGACCCATTTTAAAAAATGTACTGCTGTCATTATTTGCATTAGAGTATTACTCAAAGGCCATAACTGAAGCACTGTCCCATTGTGCAGGATAAATACCACACAACTCTGCTGGTTTGAGTACCACACAGCACATCAATTTTTTTAGTGCCACAGTAATTTGACTTTTTCTTAGTCTGATATTAATGCTTTAAAAATGTCAGTTTCCATCAGTTTAAGACCTGACACAAAAGGTTTAGCTGTTCCTCTAAAGAAAGCCAAACAGGCAAAATTACAAACTTGAAGTCTATATTTATTGTGTGATTTCATAAGATATGGAAGAGAAATATTTGTTTTCAGCTGCTGTTCCAGTTACTGGCATGTTACCAGAGCATGTGTAAATACTAGTATAAAATCCAATTTTGATGGAATACACTTCATCCCTGCTTTAAGCAGCAAAGATATCACCAAAGTATAGAGTTCATCTCCAGAATATTATTCTGCCTTAGGAACGAATGTGAGTTACAAGACATGTTTAGGACGAAACTAACTTCTGGAGCTGAAAAGTCCTGTTTTCCCTCCAGAGGAACTTAGTTGCTCCCTCCAAAGAAACAGCTGCCATGCTAAAACCATTGGAGTTCAGGACTGGTAGGCTGTAACAACTGGATTTCAGTTGGTCTTTATATCTGCTATTGATACAACATGATTCTGTTTACGAGTCAGCTCCCTCATTCATGCAATGGGCTCTCTTACACTGATTTAGGACTATGGCAGATCATCTCATTTGCAGAGACTAATAGTTACCAAACATCCATCAAGCCACTGTAACTGACAAATTGTGGGTCCCTGGTGAGCAGCGCAGCCTGCAGCAGCCTGATTTCAGGCTGAAAAATAAGACTAATTACTTACTTTTGTCTCAGACTAGGAGTAACCATGTAGGCAGACACCACTAAGCAACCGGCGGATAACCATTTTTCATGGTGCAGCAACAGAAGTCCTTCTCTGATTCCTTCCCATCCTCACTCGGTGGGCTTCATTCACACCGGTACAAGTGAGAGCAGTATGTAGCCATGCACAATACTTCCTATGTAACACTATGTGAAGAGAAAAAAATAGCTGAATGAAACTGGAGAATAGCATTTTAAGAAGCACTTGCTGCTTGTTTTCTCCAAATCTGGGAATTACGCAGATGATTCTTGAGCAGGGCTAAAGCTGCTACAAGATGACAGACATTTAGGCCATAGCTCACAACAGGTAGTCTTCAGTGACAGCTCTCCTTAGTGACAGTATTTCCTTACATTTCCTCCACACTCCCCTTATTGCTTGCTCTTCTTCCTCCTTTACTTGTGCCAGCAAGTCTTCCAGCCTTCTGAGTCAAGGAACTGATCTGGCTTAAATAAAATCTGGTCAACAGAAAAGTGGGACCACTGAGGAGGCAATATATAAAAGAGCAGGAGGAGGAATACTCTCAACTAGTGTTGCGAACAAGGGTACACCGTCCTTGAGACCACAGCCTTTGTGAATCAGAGCAGAATTTGGGACAAACCTTTTTGTATCTGTGTAAGATTCGGACATCAAAGTAGAGCTTGATGTAATAGAGCACCAGCAATGGAACAGACACGGTATCTGAAGACAAAGCAGGAGAAAAAAAAACCAAACAACCAAACTTGCCAAGACTGCCAGGAGGCAATGAAAGTTTCAGGAGTTTGATCAAGGGGTACCCCAAAATTGTAGAGGGTTGGCTCTTTCTCCTCATTTAAGATCTAGATCACGCTGGGGTGGCTAGAGAAGCCATCACATGTGGCCAAATCAGGTGGTAAAAGCAGGGATACAGTGCTTGTAGTTTATCTCTGGAACATGATCCAGTTATGGGTCACTTACACCAAAAGCAAAAGAGGCTACAACCTAATTACCAGGAAGATAGATTATGGGGAAAAAGGAGTGAGGATATCACGCGGGAGGAAAAAGTCCACAAACCTGAAACACGTCATACAACACTAGGATGGTCTCTGTGTCTCTTCACTGTCCAGGATATCAGATAATCTCAACCCTATTCCAATGCACTCAGAGTAGACAGAGTCACACCATCAGATGCCTCACACATACATTTTTAAATAAATGCACAAACAGATGAAATCTGACTGTAACAAGCTACATATATTCAGACATCACATAAATATCAGCTGTTATTTTCTTATAAATGCAATTGCCAACGTGTAATAAACAAATGAACAAACCAACACTCTACCCTGCCAGGCAAGAAACAGCCAAGAACTCATCACTACAGTTTTATCCTGCTGCCACTGCCGAGCTTCACTCAAAATTTGCCAGGCATAAGCTTCAGGTTTAAAATAACAGTGACTGAAAACTGGAATTTAAGGCAAAGCCAAGAACCTTTCATTCTTGCAAACTAACTGCACCGAGTTTAAAGTACTCACATAGGGCAGAGTTTTGGGTTTTTTTTAAGGAGATTTTCAGTTTTCAGTCTAGAAATAAAAAATGAAGTTTGGTGGGTTTTTTTTAAACTTTGGCTACAACCTATTTTTCAGCTTTTCTGTTCCTCATGGTTACATGTACACAACAAAAAATTCTCCTAGTGTTCCTTGACCAGAAAAAACATAGCATCATTCATAGCATCATTCCTTACAGTCAAGTACCTAGTTGAAAGCCCATCTCCAGCCTCCAAAAGGTAGCTGCAAATGGGAGCAATCCCTAGAAAGAAGTTCCGACTGTCAAGTTAACTTGGCTGCTAGTTGGAAGGTAATTAGAAAACAGAGCTACTCTGTGATTCTCCCTTCTGCAACACAGAAAGAAGGGCTGGGTCAGGGGGAAGTCTATGAAAACCAGTTGTTGGGTTGCTGGTTTTTTTTTAAAATCAGAGTTCTTAAGCTATTAGTGGCTGATCACTTGAAAGAAGTATGCAGCTGTTTTGATTAATGATTGAATTTTAAATATTTATGATGGATGAAGTATGTATCTGGAAATGATTGGGGGTACTGCTGTTTGTCATATGCTTCTCACTAGGACTCTACTGAAAATGAGATAATATCACAACAGGTTTTAATTCCAGGATAAAATATTGTAAGAAATTGTAGAGACAGAAATACTGTGGAAAAAAGAATAAATCTAAGTAGATAAAAGCTGATTCAATACTATTTTCAGAATATTTTGAAATAAGCTTTTTTTTTTTTCCTCTCCTCAAAAACAATTTTCTCATGACTTTGTATTTAAAGTACTCTTGAATTACAACTTTTCAAATGCATTTTAGCATTCAGTAGGAATTTGCATCACCTGTGTTCCACCTGAAATGTTTCAGGCAAGGATAAACAAAAACTGGGTGATATTAGTAACTGCTACAGTACCTGCAAAGAAATGATGGCCCTGACTAAATTGTTGAAGCTGGTCATTGCCTATCCAGACTGATACCATAGGTATGGACCTTCCCAGAGGGCAGGGCTTGGGGATCTGGAATTTTCAGTCTTCCTTCTTTGGCAAGGAGGATAGGGGAGAGGAAGATCCCAAGCAGACCAACTCCACGTTCTTCCTCTCCATTCCCTTTTCCCCTAAGGTAGGATGGTAGCAGAGGTAAAAATAGTCTCCTCATCTTCCCTTCTTCTGAGCTGCCATAAGGAAAAACATGGACTGAAATTCTTTAATCTTCCATCCAGCATTTTTGAGAATTCTATACTGCCACAATGTTGGGTTTTTTTTTTTAGGACAGTTGATGGTTTAAAGATCCCCTGGGAAGATCCTGTCACCTGGTAGATTTGGGCATGGGAAGAGGTCATAGCTTCCCTAGGGACCATACTGTACAATGAGATAGCCCCTCATAGTTAATGCAGTTCAGAGCTCAGCTTGTGTCTCCTGCTGGCAGAGAGGCACAGTGTAAGTCTCTGGTTCTAAACAGCAACAGTAGAAAAAAAAAAAAAAAAAAAAAAAAAAAAAAAAAAAAAAAAAACAAAAAACAAAAAACAAAAAAACCCCAACAACAACCCCCCCCTCAAACAAACAAACAAAAAACCAAAAACAACAGAGAAAGCCAACTGCTCACCAAGACCTAGAGATTTAAACCTGGAGGTGAGAGTTAACAGTGAGGCATCAGCAATGGAAAACACTGTTGGGTGCTGTGGCATTGTATCCCTGCTAGTTAAAGCACTTTAAATATGCTGTAGTCTTTACATTAAATGATTAGGTTGATTAAATGATAGTCTGATTAGGTTGATGCATAATTGAAAGAGAAAAAAAGAATATCAAAAACTCGCTATGTATGAGATATGATTCACAAAGGATGTAAAATACCTGTACCTCATATTTTTGTTGTACTTCTTTTGGAAAAATCCTGCAAATGCGTAAGAGTTTCACAGAAAATGCTATATATAATCTATACACATTTACCTCTAGTATAATGTGAGGAAATTTTTTTAATGAAAAGATAAAGGAGCCCATGATTTTTGTGTTTTGTTAAATAATTATGAAGTAACCTAAAGAACTAGTTTGTAGCTTTCTGCAGCAATATTTTCATATAAAATGAGCACATTCTGAGTCAGTCTCTAAAGACACATCTCTAGTTGTACTGGTGGGCAAGTATATTGCAGATTATAGTAACGTACATTACTGATCCGTAGCAAAAACTTTGTGAATAGAATTTAAATTCCAAGATGGTTTGCCCATATCGTTTTTATTTTAGATATCTTCACCAGGGCTGAAATTGTTTATCATATACTTCAGCGTAAGGCAAAATTTTAGACCTGAGCCAGGATCCATTAACACACACGTTCGTAAGGCAGGTCTGGACACAACAAGGAGTAACATGCCATTGCAACCAGAGTATTTCTCTACTCACAATGACTACTACTGAAATCCTTCAGATATTCATCAGCTCCTGATGCTTACTTTTTGAAAAGTATCGATAATTACTTTCTGTACTTGGCAATATTCAGAAATTATTTTCTGCTGCCACAAGAAATATTTAGGATGAAAATATTCTCCCATTGGTACCTTTCTGTGTGGTATTAAGACTGGGAATGTATTTATATTTAGGTTTCACCCAAGAGAAAAGGATTCTTGTATAATTCAGTACTACACTTAGAGAGGAAAAAACCTCTAGGCCACAATATGTAGTTAATATTCAGAATTAAGTCAGTTTATTATGCATCAACTGGTAGGTCCAACTTAGCTTTGTGTGCTGTAATTTATAATACAGCTTTATGCCCAAAGCAATATGGAAGCCCAGAAGCAATACTGAGTTATTACAACTGAATCTGAACACTACCTACCAAAATGTATATGATTTCTTATATTTCTATTGCATGCAGGCTATAAACATGATGTCAGATAGCTCTATGCTGCAAGGACATCTAAATAAAATATCAGTTTCATGACCAGTGTCAGCATTTGCCAGTCTACTTCCTGCAGTCTTAGTAGTCCAGCTGCTTCAGCTGATCTAACTAATTCAGTAGAAGTATATAAGGAGCTTTATAACTTCCTAAGAACTGACAGATTTTTCTCCCCTAATGGCATAGCAAATAAAACTGCACAGTAATCTGGTAACATTACAGTTTTGCCCAGGCTCGGACTTCATATTTTATATTTAGTGATCTACATGGGCAAGGCACAAAGCAACATGCTCCCGAAAATCCTCAGGAGCTAAAGCTGAGCCACCCTACTCCATTCCGCTTCCACACTTGGGCTCCTTCCTGCTCCAAAGTGAACAGACATCCCACCGTCTAGGGGCAAAGCTGGGCTGCCTTTGCAGTGCCATCACTACGGAGGGTTTGCTTCTGACTGGCTTAAACTATCCTGTACACGATAAAGGAGAACACTGGAAACGGACATCACTGAAGCAGTCAAACCAGTTACAGTCTCTTCACATGCTGGGGAAATGAACGCCTTCCCTCACACTTATCCTGACAGTAGTCCAGAGACAGGATAAGACAACTCTGTAAAATACACAGTGCCTTTGCCACCCCTGAAAACGGGACATGTTATCTCGATCATTTTAAAAGATAAGTGAGCTTAAGATCTGGGATCATTAGGCCAAACGTGTGTCAGAAGTATCCCTCCGAAAGGTATTTTCAGCCATGATGAATGGCATGAGTGGAGAGAGAACAAAGCTTCCATGTTAAAAATGTTATGTTTTATTCTTCCTCACTCTCCTTCCGTCACCGAGAGCTCTACCCACACCAGCTGCATGAGCAGTAAGGTTGCCAGCTCAGGCTTGGTACTTTTGTACACTTCTGCTAATACTCTTCAAGTAATATGTGGCCCTGTGACGAAATAAATTTAAAAAATAACAACTCTATAATGAAACCCCATTGATGCTGGCTAATTAATGCTGAGTATTTTGATGTTGCTTCTCACCATAGCGTAGCACATCTCTCTGAACTCACAAAGAGCCTTATTTATACATTCCTTGGAGCAGTTTTTCACTGGTATATCCCTATGACTACATTATAATGGATTTATATATCCTCCTGACTTACACCTCTTTGAGAGATCAGAACTAGTCCCAAGAGGTTTAAGCCTCACCTAAATTAGTTCCCAACGTGAAAGAATTCTGCAAATAAACTAATTAGAGATTAATTGGCTAATACATATAGATAAGTTCATTAAGGATTAATTAGTGTTTATATAGTATGGTCCTCAGAAGATGCAAATTGCTCTTAAAGTATTAAGTATTTTATGTCAATTTCTATGGCTGGCTGACAGTTCTTAGTTGCTGCATATTAACTGTACTTGCTGTCATATCTACCAGTTTACACATCTCCACACAATTCCTTCTGTATAGTTTGTCATTATGAATTTGATCTTCTCATCTTGCAAAGAATTAACAGGAGAAAACAAACAAACAAAAAAAAAAATCAAATCACGGTGCACGATTGAAATGCATACACCTCCAGAGAGGAAAAAGAAATGTCCTCTTCTGTTGTGCAGAAAGGGTGATGTAAACCTGGGAAGTCATGCTGAGCTCTAGGTTGGGTTGTTTCACAAATGCCCATGTGACCCTGGAGCAAACAAGGTCTCTCCAGAATTTGGATCCAGATGCTCCTTCATAAGCTCTCCCCTAACCCATCAACCTTCCTGAGATATAGGCAGGATTCACAGCAACATACATAAGCAAGAGTGTGCCAGTACAACCTAGTAACATGAACCGCCTTCCTATTCTACCTACCTATAACTTCCCACCTGGTTTCAACTGGTAAGAATTTTATTTTCCTGGATCAATCTAACTCTATCCCAGAGCTGCTGTAATTCCTGAAAGACTGTATTCTGTGGGCTATGGAAAATTTCTTATGTTGTTAATATACTTTATTTATGAAATGTATTGTGAACTTTCTTTTATCAAAGTTTTCAATCCCAAGCATACCTATTCCTACATATTTTCCCCAGTTCTGAACTGGTTACTAATTCTAAGGTGTTCATCAATGAATGAGGGGCTATAATTGAGTCTTGAGTCAGCCCTAGAGAGAGGGAAATTTGAATTGCAAGCTTTTCATGGTGAAGTTTTCAGAAGTCCTGTATACTAATTTGCACTCTAAACCTGATACTTGTTATATATATATTAATAACCCAGGCTGAGCACAAAGCTAGTGAAAATTAACCAACTAATGCAAAACTGTTCAATTTTACAGATTACTCTGCTGATGTGCACACAGGTAGAGCCTCAGTGACAGAACAAAGCCATAAGTTACAGGTCAGTAGAACTGAGCAGACTCCAGACACACAAACCCTATAGAAACATTCATCAAAGCTGATACCCAAAGACCACAGAGGATACAATCAGGACTAGTCTGCTGAGAAAAAGGAAAAACCTTGCGGTAAATTTGTGCCCTGGGAAGAAAAACTTTAGCATCTTGGCTCTAWTTGGTATTGGCAGAGTCAGTAACCCAAAAATGAGCAAGTCTTCAAAGTGAATATTTGAGCAGAAGGACAATTATTGCAGGGCTAGACATTAGCCAGGAAAGGCTTTTCTTGCACAAGAATCCACGTAGTACCAGCTAAATGAGATGTATACGAAATCCCCTGTTGTTTCCAGCTGCATGCACACATCCCACATGCTAGCAAAGTAATCAGAAAAAACCTTTCATATAACTCACGTAAATCGAGCTCCTCAGTCACGCTTCTCAAGCTTCTTCTGGCTATAACAGAGAGCTTCTGCCACAGCATGCTGCTTGTAAGCACCTCTGGGAATGACGAATTGGACCAATAATTCTTTTCAGGTGGTTTCAGCCTAGCAGATTTAAATGGAGTTTTATTCTCTTGGCAAATAATGAGACTTGTTATGATACTACCCACAAGACAGTTTGAACGACTACAACAATGAGGTGGTTTTCTTTTTTCTTGAGGTTTGACTGCACAATCCAAACACTATTGTTAGCAGGCAAATCCACAAACTGTGAAGAGTTTTTTAAAATGCCGTACACAAAGTTCTCAATTTATCTCTGTCTTTGGTCTTTGTAAGAAGAGTTCTACCTTATATTGCCATACTGGGACAGACAACAGACAACTGAAAACAAAACCTCCATAATAAAAATATTTAAAGGCCTAGGTTCACTAGGAAAACTTATAATCAGCCAACAAACTTCTTCAAGGCAGTACAACAAAACTAGTTAGCTAAAGAAGTTTGTTGAATTTTCAAAGATGTACTAACAAAAATAAAAGAAGCGAGAACAGTCCTGCATTATTTTGGATACCAAAGGTTAACAACCCACACATGATTTAAACCATACGGGATTTCAAATACAGAAAGTAACATGAATGAATACCAGGACAACACCACCACCTCCAGTACCACTTACATACATACCGCGTAACAGCATTTACCAGCTGTTTAACACTAAGCCTCAGTTGTTCTCTGCAGAATACATCATTCACATGAGTTTTAAATTAGTTTAAATTCACCTCCAACAACATTTTTTTTTTAACTTACAAATATCTGACCTGATTAATCATGAAACTGATCTAGTAGAAAATTGGATGTAGAGTTGAAACTTCACTCCATTTACAAATTTCTTGCTAAGTAATTTGCAAGCTTTATACTTCCTCTGCTGTAGTGTTTCTGCCACATTTAAAAAGGAGTTGACATATATTTCAGAGCACCAGCATTTAACTATCTACAAAGCCCCAATTCATCTTGTCATTCATCACCCATAAGTCTTTTTCTTCTTTTTCCACCTATGCTACTGTCCCTACACTTTGCTGACAAAGGATATCAGCGAAAAGGGGCTGTCTGACTACGCAACACTATTAGCTTCAAACATTAGGTAATGACAAATCATGCTCAGCACTACTTCTGTAACCGGGGTTAGTCTTCAGCCCCGTAACCACATTTATTGTGAGGTCAGGACAACTTGCATTTGCCTAGAAGCAGGAAAGAGAACCATGCTTATGAACTAGGAACATCTGCTGGAACAGTAAGCGTGATGGGAGGTGTGCAGGATGGTGTGGTGGGTGCAGTACGGAGAGGGTCAGGTGTAGGTACTGCTGGGGTTTACCGTTACTACTTTTGCTTGAGTACAGTCAGAGCTGGTCTAACTTCAGGCAGAAGGTGACAGATTCTCAGAAACACAGCAAAAGACTCACTGCCTGGGCACGGAGATTTAGCCATTTTGCAAAGGGCAGCAACAACTAAAAGGCAGTAGCTGGATACAGAGTTTTCAGAGTGCACACTTTAAAGAGACTGATTTCCTCCTAGCCTGCCTTTCCACCCTTCCCCCTTTCTCTTTCCACACAGAAAGCACTGTAGTTACATACAATAAAGAGTCTGTGCTATTTCTATTCAAGGTCAGTAAAATCGGGTTTGTATTTTTGTCTTTAAAGAAAAATTAAAATATCATTATTACCCTAACTTGGATGGTCTTTTTTAACACAAAGCCATGACTGTGAATCACCATCCTGTTCATAAGTGCAACTCTGGCAGCTGAGACATAAAATCTTCCTTATGGAAGAATGTATTCCCCTGGCAAGGCTGTGGTTGGTGCATGTGCATTACTGTTACCTTGGCACATGGGAAAATTATTCCTGGATCACCGTCCTTGATTTTTTTTTTTTTAAATTTCATTTAATTGTAAAATTCTTCAAATCATGGTCCCCATCTGTACTCCTTCCCGGCTTTTCCAGGACATTTGTAAATGTTTTCATTTCCCTTCAGTGAGTACAGCCATCTTTTCAAGTGTAGCCTTTTCCCTGCAAGCAGGCACCACTTGCAGAGCTTTCATACCCAGAGAATGTAACATGCAGTAAAAAATGTGCAAAGCTAGTGCAGGATGAGTAAAAGCTCTTAAGTGTATGTTGCTCATTAATTAGTCAACAGAGTCTCCAGCTGCCTCTCTCATTCAAGGCTGTTTTCCTTTGCTTTTCTTTTTTTTTTCCTTCCTCCTCGCCCCCGGGGAAAACCAGCTCCATACATGCAGCTTGCTTTAAAGAGATTTCTGCTGTCTCTCTGATATCACCTATATTAAGTGCTCCATATAAAACCAGGGAGCACATTTTAGTAACATTATGCTGACTCCTTTTCCTTGGAATAATTTATAATGTTTTTACTTTTTTTTACTATTAAATTTACTGGTATTGCACAGCGGCGTACTTTAATATGGACAAAACATTATAAATCCCCTAACATCTACCTGTGTAAGAAAGAGTATGTTATGCACATAAGCAAAAAACAGAATCCAGGCACTATATATAATAAAATCATGTTATCCAACTAGAAACATGGGGAATCAGTATTGTTAATTATTTTACAAGACAATTCAAAGGCATTGGTGCTAATGATCAGCTCTAGCAGTTCTAGACATTATGCAAAAAATATTAATAGCTTCTGACCCCCCAAACTCACCATAGGTGCTAGTGTATAGATAAAGTGTATGAATATGGAAAGTGAGTTTTTCCAGAGCCAGGAAAATATTTGTGATGCAGCCTAGAAAAAGAACTTGTATCCCCTGGAATATAGTCTAGGGCTGTAACTTTGATTTGTCATCAGTGATCTGTAACAATCGCTAACATTTCTCAAAAGCAAGCAATATCTAAAATAATGCTATTTCTCTGAGCTTAAAGGCTTGTGTATTGACATGCATACATCTAGATGTATAAATATACATTGCTCAGTAAAAGTTTTCCTCCTTGTTTTAAATAAAAGCTGAGGTTACTTTAACAGTAGCTGGAGGTTGACACCTTTATGGATTATTCCATTTACCTTGCTTCTCAGTTTAAACAATATATCAGGTAGAAAATAATTTGGAAGTTCACATAGAGCATTTTGCTGGGATGTCAGATGTTACAACGTGAGGGAAGTTTAATCGCTCTGCTTTTAAGCCTAGCCCTGATAAAGGCCTAGCCAGCCTGTAAATGTCCCATTCAGAAATGCTTTTGGATTGTTTATGTCTTCTTTCACCAAATTTGTATGAAGGACAATCTTGAGCCATCTGGTGCCTATTTAATTTTTAACCACCTCTCACTTGGAATATTTCTTTCTTTATACTTATTTTGTCTTAACAAATTGGCCATAAGCTAAACTGCACCATCTGTGACTTCCAGTAAATACAACTGTTGCTAATGAAATTACCCAGCTTCATCATTTTGATTTAAATGCATTGCCTGCTTTTTCTATGACCTTTCATTGCTTGCCATCAAATCACAGCTTTCACACATTTAGATACACACTCATGTAGGTCAGGCTTCAGGAATAAATCTTATCTGTGAATCTCAAGAAGCCTGGCCAAGCTTGCTCAGCAGGCTGGCAGGAGCTACCACAGCCAGGGCCATGCTAAGAAATCATTATGGCATTTGTGACCATCCAGCTTAGGGGCTGAACGCAGCGTGTCTCATGCTCCGGGGCAGATCCCCCGCCATGTGACCAATTGGTCACTGCTTCTTGTTCTCTTGCCTCCCATTTGTTTGACTGACTGAATTAATGATTCTGGATGCGCTCGCCCCGTCTTTTGGCTACCCTGTCTCTTATTCAATCACGGGACAAATCTGACCAGGTTGAACTGGAGGAAGAGACTGGGACCCGTACCTTAAAGAAAAATAGCAGGAAACTAAGGGAATTTATGGAGGATTAGTGGTGGAGGTGGGGTACATCATCAGACCAACTATTTATATAGTAATTTATGTACAGAAGTAACCGGTGTGATTAATTTGAATCTAGAGGAATCCGTTCCCTTGCCCTCATGTTAAACTGCTAGGTGCCAGGCATTTAGTAGCATGGAAAAGAACTGCACCTCAATTTACATCAGAAGGAAAATATACAGGTGAAATTTCTTTAGTCAGAATACGATCTACTCAAGTAGGTATTCATCCAGTGGACATAGGCAATTTCAGTGGCCATTTACATGGCCCCTGCAATATTTTTATTAGGAGCACAGTATGTCTGATACCAACAAAACTTCAATCCCTCAAGCAGAGAGATGTAGCCCTAGTGAACTGGAAAAATGAGAAGCATCTATTTCACAGGTACAAGCATCTATTTCAGTGGTCCCTTAGGTGCTCTGCTATGGCTTCGGTTCAATATGTTTTCCAAAGTACCATCCTGAAATTGCTGTCCTGGTGAGACATGGCTAAAGACAGACTTTCCAACCTCACATCCAGAGATACCAACAGTATTATGAAATCAGTTACTGAAAACACCAGCGGGTCAAATGTAAGAACAGATCTGAGTACAGCATACACCTACTGTACCCTTCCCCAATCTTTTCCTTATAAAAACAGTAACATGTACCATACAAATAACGTTCCGTTATTTTACAGTGGCAAGACCACGAAGAGGTAAAACGTGAATGCTGGAAGGAGTAAGGAATGAGCAGCCAGGTCCCTAGGTGACATAAATTGGCTTGCTGTCAAGCCACATAATTGCACCGGTTTGTGATCCCTGTGCCATGGATGAGGAACACGTAACCCAGGTGCATTCTGAACTGTGTGGAAGAATAAAGCAAATCAATTTAACATTTAAAATCAAAATATTTGATTAGCTCAGACTAACTTCCTTTAAATAAGAAAGAGGAAAAGCCAACAGAAACTTGCAAAGCTCAAAACAGAGTTCATATGTAATCGTTTCTCAGAAATCTAACAACTAGTCAGCATTAGAAACATGGGGATAAAGACACTGATCTCCTCTGTATATTTATGCTCCCCATAGCAGATGCTCGTCAGGACTATCACAATGGGCCAATGCAGACATGGAGACAGCTTTGGTATGCAAACTCCTTTCTCCAAACTGTCCACTGAATCCTTTCTAAACAGACATACTTCTGTTTGACTCCCACTCAATGCCTCCTCAGCATATCCTTCTAGCCGGAGTCATTAATTTAGCGAGATCACAATCCACTCTTCATCACGCTGATGACAGGTTACATCACCATGTAAGTGCTACAATTTATGAGGCAGGTTGGAGGACCGATGAGTTAGTAGGTGGGTTATGTTTATATAGAGATATGGTGGTATCCAGACGGAAAAGGCCAACAGAATCAGAGCAGACAGCAATTACATGGGCATTTTTGATAAAATTTCAGAAGTTGGTACGTTTTGTCAGAAGACAGGGCTTTTGTAAATATGCTTGATACTTTCTTCCTGTAAAGGAAGGGGAATCACCTTTGCAAATAAGCTTACTAGTTTTATTTAGACTTCCAAGAAGCCTGGCAGTGTCAGCCAGTCTTTGCTGCTCCTTTTTCCTATTTTCAGCACAAAATACATTATTCTATTGCTCCCAGAACTGCTGTCAGTGCAAACTACAGGTGAACACACTGTTTATTTGCTTACTCCACTAGCACAATCCCAATAGACGCTCATAAAAAGTTAGAAAGCTTAATAATTCATTAACCAAAAAGCACTTTTTGTTGTAGATTCGATGCAGTACATTAAGGAGACCAACGAAGGGAAGGCATTCATACTTTTGGAACTTGGGCCCTGGATGACTACCAGAAGCACTGGAAAGAAAGGGTAATTTTTAAGTATACTGTGAAGAAAACATGTCTGGAATTAGGGATTTTGGCATAATCTTCATGATATCAAGCTGATACACAGAAACAAGACTATAAAAGGAAGCAGTATGAACAGCATTGTTCATTGGGGAAGACTTCAAGAAGCTGGTAGAAACTTTAGTGTACAGTCCACAGAAACTGATAAAATCTCCAAAATACAAGACGCTATATGGCTACCGGTAGATTAACTGACTTCCTATGTATTTAAAACAAGTAAGAACTGAGCTAAAAAAAAAAAAAAAAAAAGTATAAACTCCAGCCAAAACCCCATACAAATAAAATATACTCAGCTTTAATGAGAGATAAGATATTTAAAAAACAAACACACACACACCAAAAAAACCAGAGCCCAATGCTTAGTGCAAACATCAAGAAAAATAGTCCCTCAAGCTTCCTTTTGAAAATCCCTTCTGCATGCGGGTGCAGGATTCAAGAGACAATCACAAAAAGTCAAGCCAGGGTTATAAACCAAGACTTTCTAAAGGGACATGGTACATTTTAGATGGGAAGGAACACAGCAAAAGGAAGGTACTGCCTCAATTGACTTGCTTATGAAGAGACACAAAGACAACTTAAACCTGTAACAGTTTGGGTTACACGTATTCTAATCTCTATCAGCATGTGAACAACCGGTATCAAATTACATTGTGATTTTCTGTTACTTTTTGTTTGATGGGCTGCGTTTAATGTAAGAGAGAAGGTTCTGCAAACCCCTTCCCAGATTGGAGGCATACGTGCAGTTAACCCTGCCTGATAGCCATTACCCTCCAGTCAGGTATATTTCACAACACACTCATGTTACATGCCTAGAACTGGATGACATTTAAACTCACACAACTATGGGTATTAGAGCTACACGGATTTCTTCGGAACTATTTTTTTTTTTCATATTAGAAAAAATACTTATCTTGTTCAGTAACTCCTTAAGAGATTCAAAGCTGCTTTGTCCTGCAGCCACAAAAGTGATATGCATCCAGCTGAACAACAAAATACTGTGTAATCAATTGTATTTTATCTCACATTTGAGCATCAAACCGTTTATCACCATGCCCAAAGGAAAAAAAAAAAAAGCTCTCCAAAAACTACTTCAAGTAAATTAGAATGATCCAAGAAGAATCAGTAACTCAAATATCCCAAAAGCAATAATGAACAGCTATTTTTATGGCAAAAGTTATTTGATGAAATTCATTATGCAACTGTTATCACAGTTTATCAACCTCTGATGTTCTGTATGCCTTTGTATGTTCAGACAAGGAAAGAAGACAGCCGGACTAATTGGAAAGAACTAGATCTAGAAAAATAATCTATGACAGGAAAATGTTTTGTGTGTTTTGTAACACGCACTTCTCCATTGTCAACACTATCATTTCACGTACGTCAGGATAACAGGGTGACGGGACTATCTAGCCAGCCAGCACAGCTTCTCTGAGAAATATTAACTCATTCTACAGATGCAGTCAAGATAGAGCTATGAGCATGTTTTATTGTAAGTAGGAGAAGGCAAGGCTGAATCTTGGCTGAATTCAGATCCAGGTAATTTCTGTATAATATTTTTAAGTGAAAAACAAGCTTAAGAATAAAGTTTAGGGGAGGATTAAACTTCTGTTTTGTTATTTGAGGTATTCTTTGAAAAAAACCCTAAAGGCCATTGACATATAGTCTCTTGCACAGAGGTTTCTATGGAAGACAAGTTTATTTCTGGTTTTAATAGCATACACACTACCAATATTTTTTGGTATTACTAAGACGACAGTTGTTAAACAGATGATGTATTTCATCCCCTGTCCTTTTCTACAACCTCCACCCTATGACAATAACATGTATAGATAGGGTAACTAATTATCCCTAGAAACATATTTGTTCAAGGCAACACAGACTCCAGGTCTAAGTTTAAGAAGTAGCTTTGCTAGTACCTTTCCCTTTTAACTTTCACTCCTGTTAAAAGTGCTAAATTAGGGAAACGAAGTCTTCGTAACATACATTTTCACTACTTAATGAAAGCTTGAAATGGTACAACAGAGCTGGCATTTAAAAGGGCAAGCACTCTGACCTTCAATTCAGAAGGAAAACCCTTCTCTCAAAAAACTCGGAACATGCACTGTTCCATTAAGATCAATTGTTTTTAATAATTCACAACCCTAATTTTAAAAGTTTGGGGTCCTGGTTTTATTAGCCTTCTTCTAATTCCCTTCTAATTTATATTCATTAGCATTTTACATCTTATGTCACTTCTAATGTTGAAGTTTTCCTTCTTAATTCTTACCACACAACCTTATGTCAGTGTATTCATACAGTACAGATGCAATACAAAAGAGGTTTAAATTCACACTACAAAGTTAAACCACTAGAACAAACCCACTTTGATTCAAATGTCAACCCGGCATTTTGCTATTAACTCAGTCCTCTATTTTCTGGTTTTTAGCTGCACCTTCAAAAGACAAAGTTGGCTCAGAGTTTGTCACTGCAGATCTCTAAAATATATTGGTATGATTATGCATTAACACTAGACAGTTCATGATACTTTTAACATAAATCAGCAAAATCCTAGGAGAACAGACAATTTAATGAAAGTCGAGATGAGAAGCATCAGATTAGCTTATTTTCAATAGACCTACGTGCAATTCAACAGCATCTCAAGAGAGAGTTCCACATGTAAGCCTTAATTATGAGTTTCCCTTTATCCTAATTGCTGTCCAATAACAATGCGGTTTATGAAATAAAGCCGTATTAAATGATCGTGTCAACAAAAAGGGTAGGCTTTCTTCCTCTGGGAGGCACAAACACCTGATTGGCAGTTTAGCTCAGTAGATGAGCAGAAAATCCCCACACTTTGTCAGTTCTGCCCATGAGCCTGATCTATGAAGAATGTGAATGAATTCCAAACCGATTTTATTTAGGATAATCACTTTTTCACACTGTGAAACCATTCCAGTTCTTCTGCTGCACGAAGAATGCATGACAAACTCATCACGTGCTCTTCGCAAGGTATATGGATCCATCCGCCCCCTTTGTAAAGGGTTGCAAGTGAGATTTCCCAATGTAGCTTCCCACCGAACAGGTGATCTCAAAAAGGAAGGGTTGCTCCACAGAACATGGTATTCTGAAGAGGAACTCTACCTCTGACAACAAACACACAGACAGGATCTGACATGCCTAACTTTTAGTTATTCTCTCTACACTAGGAATTTCTTGCTAGAAATCCTCTCCATGCTAATTACTTTCTTCAGAAATGAGATTGGAACTTAAACTGCACACCCTTAAACTCCCACCTTAAAAGAATGAATTGAAAAGAGCGAAAAGAGGGAGCATGTGCCTGCTAAAAAAAGGCAAGAGAAACAAAGACGGAAGAATTTTCATCTTATACACAAAGTTCTGCCGATCTACAAATGAGTAAGACAGAAGAGTGTGAAGAGCAAAACAGAAGAAGAGCGCTCCTCCCAGCTGGGTTTCGAGTACTGTATCTACTCTCCACAGTGAAATGCCTGTGTTTCACTGTGAAATAAAGAGAAGCACCAAAAGCAAATAACCTCCAACCCTTCCCAGCAAATAGTCTCTCCAAACCTTGCCTGCACATCTTTGTTCCAACTTCCACCACTTCTAGGAGCTTAGGAAGTGACCACCAGTGTCACAGACACTTTAACCAACCCTCAGCTTTCAAAACTAGACGCAAAAAATCATGTTTTGTTTAGTTAGGAGACACCCTTTCAAGGCAGGTGACACAGCTCCACTGAAGAATTGCCGAGTGTCTCAATTACATTTTGTTTGTAGAAGTGATTTAGTAAATAAAAATCATTTCATTGCTTTCTGAGTCATCAGCTCTGTACTTCATCTAACTTTTCCTTATGTGGGCATTCTCAGTTATATCAAAGAACTTCTATTATCTGCTTTGTTCCCTGAGAATGGACGTTTCTTTGAGCTCCGAAAAGTCCCAACACATGCAAGACCAGTAGCTTTTAAGATGCTTAGCAAATCCACTGTCCATGTTGTCTACGTTCTGTATTTCTGCCAGCTAAAACGCAGAATGAGCATTATCATTCCCTCTTTGTTTCAAACGTTACCAAATAAGTCACAGCTGTTCACCAAAAAAAAATATCTAAGGGAGACTTACGAAGAGTATTTTCTCCTTGTATCAGGTATTTACATACAACACTGGAAGAAACAAGACTCAGTATCTGAAGTGAAGTATATCATAAAGGACATAAACATACAGACACACAATTTGCCACGAGCTTTCAGATGAAACACACTGTTGATATACATTTGACTCTTAGAAATACCTAAGATGTGATATCAAATTTTACTAAGTAAATAGCCCTATTATCTGCTGAAATGTTTAACTTCAGAAATATTAAGGGACAGTATTAAGGAATATCGTTAATGCTAAGGAATTCTCAAGTTCTGTATCTGTAGTGGCCTAAGGACAGTTACCTCAAAATCTAAGATATCCGTACTGAATTATTATGTTAGGAAGGATATCAGGCCCTCATAATTTGATGTCCTGATATTTTAACTTCCTGAGAAAAGCAAAAGCGATTTTTGATCTGTGGTCCTAAAAAGAACATGAATTAAGGGCTGGATGAAATCTAATGTGGAAATTAATTGATACTGCTTGCTGAGTAAGAGAAGGGTTTTAAATGCTGTTCTTATTCTCACTTCCAGTGGTTTCCGTAACATTTCCATAGTTAATTCTACAAGTAAAAACTGTATTATCTGTCACTGCCTCCTGGCATGAAGTTCAGGCAAGGTGCTAAAACATGACATGGCTTTCTCAGCCTTCTTTGTCCTTCCTGGGAAAAAAAAAATCTGTGTTTATGTTTAAAAAATTATTTCTAATTCTAAATTATTTCAAATGATCATATTAAAAATCTCTGTTGAATTAATGAAAGGCACTTGCATTTCAACAGCTGAGCCTGAAAAAACAACTTTGTACATGCAGTGGAAACATTTAAAATTTACTTCAGTTTTCCTTACTCAGTTATTTTTAAAAGTTCAGGATTTTTTTAATTATTATTTTAATACCTGGTCATAATTTATGACTCTTCCATTTATGATTCTGCAGTACAGTAGCACTGAGAAAATTAACTTTGTCTTGCTAGAAAAAGTAGCAGAGCTCAGATAACATGCAAGAGGTTCTCTCATGTCCACAGGTCTAAAACAAATGCCTTTCACATTTAAGTAACCTGTAAGAGTTTACAGGTGCTTGCATATGTAAGATAAGCATATTACTATACAGGAAATTAAAGCCAGGTCATTACAGGAAACATAACAAACTTTTATTTCTATTGATATAGCTTCAGAAAGAGGGAAGGAATACACCACATCACCTAGCAGTATTACTAAAAGGTGTCTGCCACTCCTGTGCAACACCTTTGACTCTGCAATTTAACATGTTTATAAAAAATGAGCAAATGTATTCCGACTAACTTTCATGTACGTATGTGCAATTAATCATTGTCTTCACTACATGTCCTCCAGAGATTCAGATACAGAATGATTTCCAGATCTTTTGCTTACAACTAAAGGCAAATTCATCTTTTCTTCCCCAGTTTTCACTGCAAAAGATGTTTCTCTTTCCTCCAGAAAAATTAACAAACAAACTGCAGTTATATCACAAATAAATTTGCATAAAACCCCTCAGTTCGACAACTGTTTCACATTCCTGGTAAATATTTCTGCCTTCAAAGATAAGCAGATCTGCAGGTAGAATATACCTATAGCTATCTATCTAATAGCTTAAGGTGGCTGATCTACAGAGGCTTCTTCAGGAATAACTTTTCCTTTTTTAAAGCTACTATCTTTTAGATCTTCAAATTGCCATACAATACTCCTATTTTGGGAATACATATTTCTACTTGTGCTAGAGAATGAGATCTACTCAGTAAAACACTACTTCTACTTTAAAAAAAAAAAATCACATAAAATCAGAAATGTGTCTGGTGATTCTTTTTTTAGAGCATCATTTACTCACTATTTTGTGTAGAGCACGTGCTGGAAGATAGTTTGATGTTTAAGTGGGACTTGACTCAGCTTTCAGAAAAATAATCTTACAGCACTTCATCAATTGCTTTTAGGGATTAGTTTGTATCAAATATATCCTTATTTGCATTTCAAGTTACCTAAAAGGAACTGCTATCAGCGTTTCAAAGTGGATGATTCCAGACACTTGGTTCTGAATCAAGGCATTTGATCGAAGGGAAAAAAATATCCATGTAATAAAAGACAGACACGGAGTCACAACAACAACAGAAATTTGCTGTGCTACTAGTTATTCTATTATACCATGGCATGATTCTTCTTACCTACTGAAGGAGCTGATAACAGGGAAGTCTCCATGGGACTGAAACCTAAAAAATGAGATCGAAAGAGCATCAGATCCAGAAAATTAATTGCTCAAAGTCAAGAAATGCTAAAAATTAGAATGCCTGTGCAACTTCAGCGAGTTCTCTTTGTGAGTGTGCATCATATGGCAGTCTCTAAATTTTATTACAGGAGCCCTGTCTCACTTGAGGGAGTGAAAGGACAGTGCCCAGGAAATATAGTGAAAAGCAGGAGAAAGCAAGCTGGTGCCTGTAGTGTCCCCTTGCCCTGTCTTCCTTTCTGAGAGAATCTGGAAAGCTTGAGGAGAAAGATGTCATAAGCAAAAGAACAGACTTCATGTCATGCTTTCTACTCTGGATTCTCCTGCTGGCTCTGTCCCCAGGAATCTGTGACGCTGTGCAAATTACATAAGGCAGAAGCTCTGTGGTTTCTGTTTATTCTTCGTTTTATGGGGGTCCAGCTTGAGTAATTTGACTTGCAGAACCTCAGCACTGTTAATCGCTACAAGAGTTGTCACTACGGTTAAAAAAATGCAACATCGGTAACTGAGGTTCTAGAAATGTCATCATTCAGTAGAGTATGTATCAGACCTTCATCTGCCCCAACTGTCCATTTGTAAACTGGAAGGAATGCTTCTACCTTGTCTACAAGTGGCATTCCAAAAATAAATTCTTAAATGTTAATGATGAGTCTCCTTACAGAAAACAGTATTTCCATATTCAGCATAGTGTGAGTACTGCACAGTAAATAGGACATAAGCCATAGCCTGTGCAATAAGAATAAAAGGAAACACTGGAAAACTACTCATTTGTTAAGTACCGAGTATCCTGCATAGTGAATGAAATGAGGTCCTGCAGAAAAGGTATGTAATTACAGAATTAAAAATCACCTCATAAGTGCACCTGCACATAAAGAGGCCAAACAGAGTGCATGGGAACATCTTAATTTTGACATTTTCTAATTTGAACATTTGCCTTTTCAATATCAGAGATGAAATTAACTCCACTGGTTTATATGAAGTGCTTTGCACAGCTGAAAACCTGCAAGTTGCAGAATGTGGGCCCGCTCACTGGTTAACACCAATAGCCTGATACCACTCAATCAATGGGCTGAGTCCACCGAAACAGAGTGAGCTGACTAAATTCACACCCACCGAGCACTCACTCAAAAAGCGAGTATCAAAGAAGTGAACAGACTGTTTCTATCCATTCAGCACTGCTGCAAAAAAAGTTTAGTTTCAAAAGAATTTATTGAGAAAAAGGGAAGTCTTTCTGGCAAGATTTTGACATTGCTTAAGGCATGCACAGGTGGATGGAACTGCAGGCCAGGTCAAAGGAAAGAAGAGATTTATGTTATGTACAAAGAAAAGGGCAGAAGAAAAATAGCCGATCGGGCTGGGCTGCACTGAAGTGAATGAAACAGCTGTTCATACAGGGAAGGAATGGTCAGGTAAGACAGGTTGGAAATAATAATCATAGGGCCATCTGCTGCCCTGGGACTTTGCACCCTCAAGGTATGAAACAAATTTTTTCTTCTAGGAGCTCAAGCAGTGTAGCTGTTACAAGCCTGTCAAGTAAAYAATGCCTGAACAGGGCATTGAAGTTATACGAGTTTCATGCAGAAGTTGTTCAACTAGTTTAACTCGCAATAGTAAGTCAAAAGAAAACAGTGTCCTTTTAACTAGATTTTCTATTTTAACCAAATGCTCTGTGAACACAGAAGAAATACACTATATGAAGTGCCACTACCATTTCCAGCTTACATGGAAGAATTAACAGACATTTATTTTGTCATTTCTGGAAAAGATCAGTTCCCACAATGATTCTAACTTTCCATTTTTACCAGGATTTTTTTTGAATGATTTTGACAAAAAGTTTGAAATAGCTGGAATCCCTGGTGCAGGTATTTCCTTGACCTCCGTCAGTTTGTTTCAGGCTTCAGAATACAGTACAAAAGCTATGCTATGAGATAAAAACATTTTCTGGATGAATTATTGCTTCCATCCAAATTATACAATATTTGCTACTGTCTTGAGAAGAAGGAGAATGCATCCTTCCATCTCCGGAAATTTGTGTAGCTCTGCAAGCTGTTTTTGAGACCACTGTTCATGCCGACTTCACTGGTAAGCCTGTAGTCCACCACAGGAAAAACACAGAAGAGACTCCAGACTGGTCTTGATATCTTGGATGGGTTGCAACCTGGCCAACTAGTCTTCTGCAATAAAGCCTCTCCCAGGCTGAATGCCACAGAAGCCTGTTTTAGTCCCCTCTCTTGCTTAAGTGGTATACCAAAGCATCAGGAGGCTGAGTGACAGCTGACAGCCTAAGCGCCTACAATTCCTAGTTTTACCTCTTTCTCATACTCTAATCAACTGGAGGGGTGAAGAGCATATCCTGTATCAGACTGAAATGGCAAATAGAAGAGAAAGGCCGAGAGGTAACTTGGTATTAACTTGAAGAGAGACAACATTTGAATGCATTGTCAGGGAAATGCCCCTCTTGCATACCACTACTTTAAAATCCGGATATGGTGCTATTTTTTGGCTTTCGGATGCTATTACTACCACTGTTGAAATGAGCCTGCTTCAGTATGGTACACAGCTGATCATAGTAGTTCAGGCACCTTGCAGGTTAATGTGAGTGACCAATACGCCATGCCTTGCACCTTTTAACTACAATGCAAAGATCCATTTTAAGTTACTGTTGAACTGTTGAATAGGTAATTTGTAACTCAGGTAATTTGTAACTCAGAAAGGTATTTAAGGAGTTTAACTTCAGCCAAGGGTGGCTAATCTACCAAACGTCACTTTTGTAATCAGTGCAGTTCCCTTCTGAGGCCAGCGGGTTACAACAGATACAGTTGGTCCAGTTCAGTAGGTCCAAGTAGCTGAAATCATACCTAGTTCTTCACTATCTGTCAAAAATCTACCCGCAGAGAGCCTGCTCCTTTTCACAGCTGCTTTCCTTCTTTGCATCACTATCAGCTGGATCTCTTCATCAGCTATGAAAGAAACCTAAGGAGACAGCTTCTCAAGCCTAAACAGCCTTTGCAAATACCTCCATAAATATCTTTGCATTGGCTCAATGGAAACCGTATTTGTTAGCCTGCAGAACCCACTGCGACATGCACACCCCATTCTCCAGCTTCACTGGAAAGAAGCCTTTGGCTGGTACGCTTTAAGAGAACAGACACCAGGATAGGGGCTTTTAAAAGAAATGTAGGCAGAGATGACCTTGCATTCAGATTCCCTGCTGTTTCCAGCCATCACTTAGAAATGGCACTTTTAAAATTACGTAGCATCATGGCACATTAAGTGCAGCTGAAAAAGAAAGATGATTTATTTAATTCAGTTTATTTATTTAAGTTGACCTGCTGAGGGATGCAGTGGGATGGGGAGAAATGAAAGAAGTAAATAGCAATGACCTTGCATTAATGAAGATCACACTCTACTGGAAAAATAGCCAGCATTAGTAGGGGCTTTGCTCTAAGGAAACCTGCAGCAGCTCACCAATACTAACGACTATCATTATGCCCATATATGAAAATAAGCCAAATTTTAGACAAATGAATGAAAATAGTTGGGACAGAGAGATTTATGATGTAATCATAATATGCCAAAGTTAAGATGAAATGTCACCTCAATATTTCGTTTAGCAACCACCAATAAAACAGTGTGAAACACAGGTCAGAGGAAAAATTCCTCAGTTATTGTGATTAAAAGGTGGATGTCAGATGATTCAACATAGCAGAATCCAACACAACAGGCCAGGTTAGGAAATCAGTGTTGGTTTGGGGTTTTTTGGGGAGAGGGAGTTGGGTTTTGTTTTGGGTTTTTTTTGGTCAGCGCCACTGGACAATACCTACTAACTGAGCTTTCCAAATAAGAAACTCTCACTCAGATTATCTATGCCAGTCAGCAGACATAGAGGTAGATAAAATATCTCACGTCAGAAATAACTATGCAAATGACACACCAGTCAGGCTGTGCATCACTTATAGTAAGCGTGTAGTCTCATTGATTGGGAAATCCATTTCAGCATTACCTGGAAAATTCACTGTTTGGGATAGTCACAAACAATTAAAGTTTATAATAAGCCCAAACACAGTGTATATAAATGTTTTAGTATTAATATGGCAAAGCTGGAAACCATGCTCCTTGAGTAACATCAAGTTTTGGACAGTCTTCAAGCTAGAGGCTAAGCCAAAGGCAAGTAAATTTGCTGTGGGCATTATTTAATACAGATTTACTCTGTTTTTTAAGAAAAGCTATATAGCAGGTATTTAATTTGAAAATTCAGAATACATCTGGGAGAAAACTGTACAATAATGATTACAAAATAGTGACTGAAGTCACCAAGAGTATTTTTACCTAAGATTCTCAATCATGAACAATAAGGCTTGGGTAAGCTGTTTCCCTTTTCCATGCAATTTAATATACTGCCATCATACAGTAGAGAAAAGGCTTCTGGGTATTCTACAAGAAGAGACAAGTGGGGAGATAAGAAATTAAAAGTTTTAGAACTTCTCATATATCCTGTGTATTTCCACTTGTTAACAATATTTTGTGAGACAAATCAACGATAACTCTTGCTCAGAAAGTTAGGCTACTTGCAAGTTAAAAATTCAAAGCCACATAGTCAGTTAAGATTTTTTCCATTATACTCCATTTTTACACCACTGGTCCCTCACTTGAAAGAATGACATTTCAGATATTAATCCACTTTGAATCCAAGCCAAATTAATGCTTTTAAGAACTGTAATTATTAAAATTATAAAAATAATTGGTCAAATGAGGACTGAAACTTCTTCAGTTTTGATATCTGATCATATTTCCATTCACTTCAAAATATACATACAGATTTATACAGAGCATTGTTGGTTTAACAAACACCCCAGAAATCCAAGTAATATATTGCTAGATGGTAACAATATTCATGCATTAGATTAATTTTTAGATCTCAGTCTGAGATCTTTTCATAATAAAACATCCTATAGGTAGTTTGCCTGTGAAGAAATTCCTGTAATCAGACCACAACAATTTTTATTTGAATTAATCATAAAAGAAAGAAGTAACAATATTGAGGGTTGATTCATCTCAGCTCTGAATTACTATGCTGGACTACTGACTTTTCCTGAAAGTGGTGATGTTTGAGGAGGACTTAAAAATTACTTTCTTGGTTAATTCTCATTCATATCTTTTGCAGCTACAATAGTGACAACATTTGACATACCTTACAAATACTTCTGAGCTCACAGGGTCAGCCCATCTCCTGTTTCTTGTTACTTCAGTGTACCAGACAAATACGGCCCCTCAGTGCGTTTGCTTGATACAAGTACACAGTAACTTCTACTTGGGACAGTGTCTGTGTCAGTAGAAAAAGAGAACCCTCCCCAGGGCTCCTGGCAACACCTCCTGGGTCAGTCGTACTGCTGCAGCAAACGCATCCGTACAGCTGTCTGCCATATGGCAGGAAATATTAAGGAGCAACTCTGACAGTTTAGAAAAAAGTATGTCTCTAAATTCAAAACAGTAAAGGATAAGAATTTCATATGATGCGCTCTACTTCTGGAATGCAGTTTTGCAGTGCAGGTTAATTCTAATGTGCATGAGAACGCAGCAAGTAGTATCACCTCGTACTTTGGCTTTTAGTTTAACTGAATCACTGGTTCATCTGTGTATGAATTGTAACATCCCTCATGGACAGCCAAGTCCACTTCAATATCCTTATCAGGCCAGCGCAGTTCCTCAGGAACTTTGCTTCTTTGCTTTTAAGACTGGCACAGCTATGAGAAAATTCAGGCTCCAGGACACAGTGCTCTCTTCCCTCATGCACTTCCAGAAACAATTTTCCTCTCTCCAGTTCTGCAATCGAAGTAAGAGATGTCTTTCAAGTTGTGTTTGGAAGAACACTGTATTAACAGTCACTTATAAATACTTCATTTACAACATCTTTCTGTGTTCAAACCTTATCTGGCTGGTCATAATTCATTGAACGTATTTTAATGTAAAGAGAATATACAGGGCCATAGCACAACTACCTGTTGATAGTGCCTGCAGTCCTTACTGAATTGGATTCCTTTGCTCAAGGAAGTAGGATCATATACATAATTTGTAATCAAAGAAATGTCTAACAGCATTGCTAATTTGTCTTGCTCATCGGAAACACAAAGAGAGACTCTGCATTTTGCTTAAATCCTAATTTGGGGAAAGAAAGAAGGAAAAGCCTCATGACACATACCTCACATCTGCACAAAACAGCCTTCCCCTTGTGTTCTATGTCACTGTTTCTTTTCAGAAAAGGGAACATTTTGTAAAGCTACATGGAGTCTGAAGGCAAGGACATGTCTATTCCTTCCACTGACCTCTCTGTACCCAAGTCTGTTTCCTTCATATACATGCAGAGGAACAGAATTGAGTTTAGGCTCCAAACTAGGTTTAAAAGATTAGCTTGTCTGTGAGCACTGAGACACCAGGACAACTATTTTTTCCAGCTTTTCCTGATTTTTCATGTAACTCCTATTAGCAGTAATTGAGAGTGCATGCACACACACTGACAAGATGCTAAACCACTATATGGCTAGTTAAGGTTTAATCTTGGTGTTGCCTGGTACATAAGATGGTATCATTTATTCCCAGTAAGACCATAAACAGATTACCAGCTCTCTGCCACCGTAACGTATTTGGTCTCACATTTTTAATACATATCTTTATAAGGTTATTCTCATAAGTGTCCTCTCCAAGGAGCTTTGCATAAAGCTTTGCATCACCTCATTTACAGGGTATTAGTTGTGAAAGAAGTCAATCCCTTCAATACCTTTTGGTAGGGGATGGTTGTTCCTTTTTCTTGTTTGTAACTGTCTCTAATCATCATGACAAATTCATACCATTCAGTATCCCTATGGGGTAACGACTTCCACTGGAGGTGGATTAAGGTGGGGTGACTGAAATGGTACCTCTGCCCCAGGTTTTTGTCACAGCAACAGTAACAAAATCAATTCTCATTCGGTAAAGCAGCGCTCACCAACATCTCCCCGCTAGACTCGGAAAACAAATTGTGTCAGTTTGCTTGCTTTTTCACTAGCACCTAAACTACAGCAAAACCAGGCCAGCCGAGAACAGCCCTTGTCAGCTTAACAGATACTTAGCATCTGACATATTACTATAAAACCCTATTAATAAAATAACTTTTAAAGAGAGAAGGTAGAAGAGCATTTACACTACATCTTCAGCAGTCTTTTTGGTGCACATGGTGACTAGCAGAAAAGGAGCAGAGAGGACAACYGATGACTGTAACTGTTACAGCCATCTGAGTTTGATCTGCTGCTGAACACAGACAAAAACTTCAGTCTTGCTTTTTCAGTAGATAGCCAAACATCAGTTATGGCACAGATATGACCACATTGCAAGTCAGCAAGGCTAAAAGTCATTGGGATCATACCATTGTGTAATACCTTCACTACATGCATCAATTCTGCATACACACAAATAGCTTCTCAAGAAGCTGGAATATGAGTTAAGTAACAGATTACCACAGGTACAAATCGTACTGTTTCCAAGTTATTCACCTCTGTCATCCTATCAATCTAATTTAAATATATATTTCAAATATGTATTTTTGTTTTAATCAGAAATCAGACATGTCTCTTGCCAGTTCCCATGTCAGAGTGTGCAAACCACTCCTAAAAATCATCTGTGGCAAGTTCCCAAGAAATCGTGTGTTGGACAGGCAATTGGGTGTGTTGTGACCACAGCTGATTAGTCTTCATCCTACTGTCATCTTACATTCCTCCATCCAGTCAATAGTTATATTATCTTTTGTCTTACCTCACAGCCCAGTTAGGAGACATTTAGCATTGGTGCTCTTCAGCTTTGGTTTACAATGGGTTTGAACTTCTTGGAACTGTCAATGCTGTTGAATATGATATTTATGGCATACTTCAAGCTTACTGTCGTGGTTTAACCCCAGCCAGCAACTAAGCCCCACACAGCCGCTCAATCGCTCCCCCCGGGTGGGATGGGGGAGAGAATCAGAAGAATAAAAGTGAGAAAACTTGTGGGTTGAGATACAGACAGTTTAGTAAGTGGAGCAAAAGCCGTGCACACAAGCAAAGTAAAACAAGGARTTCCTTCACTACTTCCCATGGGCAGGCAGGTGCTCAACCATCCCCAGGAAAGCAGGGCTCCATCACGTGTGACTTGGGAAGACAAACGCCATCACTCCAAATGTCCCCTCTCTTCCTTCTTCTTCCCCCCAGCTTTATATACTGAGCATGATGTCATATGGTATGGAATACCMCATTGGCCAGTTTGGGTCAGCTGTCCTGGCTGTGCTCCCTCCCAGCTCCTTGTGCACCTGGCAGAGCATGGGAAGCTGAAAAGTCTTTGGCTAGTGTAAGCACTACTTAGCAACAACTAAAACATCGGTGTGTTATCAACATTTGTCTCATACTAAATCCAAAACACAGCACTATCCCAGCTRCTGGGAAGAAAATTAACTCTATCCCAGATGAAACCAGGGCACTTATGCAAAAAAATAACAATTCATGGCAAATTCTGCCTATTATTTACACTAATGCATATTCATCTCAACTTGTACAGGAATGCATCAATTTGCAGGGGCAAAAATCCGTATTTCTCTGCCACAAAAGGTGTAACATATTGCAAATTTTCACACTGCAAAATGCAGTATTTTTTTGTGGGTAGAAACATCGTGGTTTGGCTTCTCTGGTGTGTCTGTATCTACTGAAATACTTTCAATTCATTGACTAGATCCTTAAGTTTCCAGACATATTTTTTTGGCTCCTTTTTCTGGCTTCTTGCTTTAATTAATTTTGGGGGACTTACAGTCTGTTCCCACTAGGAGACACAAGAGCAAATCTGGTATTTCTCTAATATATGACATCACTTACAAAGAATACATACAGTTCCTGTGTTCCTAATCAGGGTGATTAGGAAAACAGCTCATCACATACCAGAAAGTACTTTTGTTCACAAACCAAAACATTTCAACTGGTCTTGCTTAGGATATGCTTCCAGATACCACCTTCAGTCATACTGACTTAAGGGATTCCAACTGGCTGCCTGCTTCTGCCCTCAGGCTGCCCATTTGGTTGTGCTGATACAACTGTCTGCAAGGCCAGACTGTGAATCGGTAAGAAAAGTGACCCAGGTTAAAAAGTACTTATTTCTTTTTAACATTTACTTTGTTCACAAGCATAGCTGCATAAACAGTGGTGCTGCCGCAACCAAATGAATAACGTGGGAAAACCTTCAGCTAGCATCAGCAGCAGTGACTGGCACATTTGGTAATTCCCAGCTATCTGCTACCAATTCAAACTTTACTGCAAATGTTGCTGGGTTTTTTTAGTGTATCACTGCCTCTGACAACTAGCAAAATAGCTAGTGGATGCCAGTGAAGCTGAGAATGAAGCAATGTCCAAGGATGACAGTAGGAAGCAGAGAAGTGGCAAAAACTATTAACAGAAAGCAGAAGAAACGTGCAGCAAAGGCAGCCTGTAAGGACCAAGGAAATATGATTCTTTATAATTATATAAATACAAAGCACAAGCTGACCCAACTCATACTGACCCGCTACTAACACTAAAGCTGCTGTGAGTTTTGAAATTCAGGTGCCAGGCGGCCTCAACTGTAACAACGTAATCAGATTCCAGTTTAAACATTATGCCTGACTTACATCCTTCCTTTCTACTGTGAAAACAACACTAGTAACACTAGTAGTGCAGTTTCAGATCTCAGACTTGGATCAGCTTATGGTAGCTCAAATGCCRGGGGACAGCATGGTGAAAAAAAGGCGTTTGCATTTAGTTCAAGAACCTTCAAGGACTTCAGCAGCACTGGGAGATGTTCAAGCTTAGTCAGCCATTGAGCATACAACTATACATCCCTTCATAATTAATGATATCATTCTGGAAACTGCATCGAAGCTACAGCATCCCTTTTCACTTCTATCCAAACCCAAKACTATTTTTCACATCAAGCCGTAAACATACTGGGTGGAAGCCCAGCATGTCACAAACGTGGAACCTGGCATTTCAATGTTTCCATACAAGTAGTTTGGAGGTACTTAAAACCAGTGAAAATCTTGACCATTTGCTTTTCTCAGCTGCAATATAGCAGAAAATTCARAAGTTCTTTATGAAACAGATTAAGCATCAGCTGATACTGAAACCTTTTATGAGATTTAAGTAGTGCATTTGCTTTACTATTTAGCTTAACACGTCAGTCATGCTTCTGAGGTGACAGTGATGAATGTATACTCATACCTAACCTAGTGCAGTGTCACTGCTCTGATGTGCTTGGTATACATGCAGGACTTGCTGTCTTCCTAGAAAGATTTCTCTTTCCCTTTTGGCTTTTTGTTTGTTGGGTTTTGTTTGTTTGTTTGTTTTTGGTTTTTGGTTTGTTTTGTTTTTTTTAAACTATCAGCATATCTTGTTCACCAGAAACAGAGCCATTATTCACAAAGAAAGRTGTTTTTAAAGTTCACCTCCATTTTAAGTAATGAAATCTCCAAACCAGTGCAGTGTTCCTACTATACAAAATTCAGCTGCCACCACTGTAACAAAGMATAGTTTATAAGCCATTCACACAGAATTGGGTCTTGGAATAGGGAAATTCTTTATGGGTTTTCAAAAGCTCATATTCATATAAGCCCAGTGAGTATGTAGTCTTGCTTTCACTGATTTGCTATAAAATTAACTATTCATTTCACTGAGATCAAATTGTTACAGTCTACTAATTGGGCTTCATGAAATAAATATGAACATTCAAAAAAAAMCCCCAAACAAAACAAAACACACAAAAAAAACCCAAACAAAAACCCACAACACACACCCCCCCCAAACTTAAATCCTTAGTCCCTGTAAATGGCACCTTATTGCTAGCTCCTCTCCTGAGCCTAACGCAGGATCCAGCCTGGAAGATATTCTCTACAAACAGATCATTCCACATAGAATGTTGTCTCTCCCTAAGACAGGTTACACTCCTGCTGCTTATATTCAACCCAAATGTGGACCTTTACAAATAGCAGTGTATTTCACATCACTTCACATAAAATGACCGCAAGTATTTCTTAAACCAGCTATGTAGTGCTTTGCCTAAATTCAAAGTATCAGCCAACTCCACCATACTCATAGAATAATAGAGGATAAGGGATTTTACTGCAGCAAACTCAACACAAGCCATTCTCCTCAAAAGGTCTGTGTAGAGCACRCAGCATCTCAAAATTTTGAGCAAGTTAGCTTGCATGAAAGCTATTGTTTCTGCTGTAGCACAATGAAGGACGAATTAAGTATGCTGTGGTTTGAATAAGAGGGTCTATTAGCCATCTTCTCTAGATAAACTCCAGAACAGCCAAGTTAAAAATAGTTCTTCTAGATAATTTTGCTATAAATTCACTAATGGAAAAAGAAAAAGAAGAAAGAAGAAGTAGTGCTTAACTCCAAAAAAACAGTCTCTTCAATAAAGTTAAATTTATATAAGAAGTTTAGTGGCGTCCCTCTCTCTGATATTACTACYGAACAACAAACTACAGAAATTATTTACTAGGCTAATAAGCAGTAATAAAATAAGCCTCAGAGTCAAATGCTCTACTTTATATTTGCCAAGAAAAGAAATGCAGAATGGCCACATAAGTGTAAAAAGAGTACACCAAAAATACAGCAGTCCTAAAGAGTTTCCAGGAATTAATTCTCTAGAATTAATATGGGAGTGTTTACTGTATCTTCATTTAAAAACACAGCAGGTGGCAGTGTCACTAACAGATAGTATTGAGAAAATTAGTATTAGCAAGAAAGCAGGAAAATTCTCCTTCAATCCAACATTTACCTAACCAGAATGTGGGCAAGAGAGTTATATATCTATTCTTTATTTAAATGCCCTTACTTGAATTTTCACTAACAAAGAAGTTCTGACAAGAAAAGTTTTTGTTCATTTTAAAGTTATAAAATAGATGTTCTTCAGAAAAGGTCACAAACTATAGGGACTCGATGAACAAATTGAATTTGTTTTCTTTTAATAGRTATGTACAGATACAGAAACATCCCAGACACATGTACACAAAAACCTTTTGCTGGGCCTTTTCCAGGTGTTCCATGACCACTGATTTAACCAAAGTGTGCCCACGCACACACTTGAACCATCACGAGTGTCACATAACAATACCCCGTTCCACCCCTGAAGGACCTACCACCGAATCAGTACAAAGCTAGGTGAGGCTGGCACCTTTACCTGGGTCACTACAGCGTTACTGATGACAAATGCTTCCCGCAGCATTCATTAATGCCATGGACACACSTATGCCTCAACACAAGAAAGCAAGATTTCCTCTCCAAACAGCTGTCAATGCTTGTATCTGGTTTTGGCACACYTTCTGGCCCTTGGACTCCAGAGCAGTTGCTAACCTCCATCTTTGAAAACTATGCCGTTGCATTTACCTGTTAGCTCTTTGAAACTATGCAGACCCAACCATTTTTGTGTGCATTGTATGGCTACCAGATCTGCATGTTATACAAATGCATGTCATGCCCTTTGAAACTGCAGCGTGCAATCTCTTCCCTCCTGAGACTCTGAGTTCCTACACACTAAAACTGGTCACTGGATTTAGTCAGTGTGTGACTTGGGCCATCATGTTAAAACAACGGATATAAATCACTTGCGGAAGAGGAGAATCTTAACTTTTCAAAATATTCATTTTGACTGGCAGGCCAAAACTACACAATCATGCAACTGTGTGTTAACATCCTCTTAGTCACAGAAATCTTTAGGATTTCAACTAGATGTTTAGAGAATAGTGCAGGAAATGACAGGTTATAACAGCCATACAGGTCATTTACCAAAGTCTGTAGGCGTTGTCATAACAATGCCAATAGAAGTTCTACCTCATCTTTTTCCAGAATGTCCACTAGCAGAGGAAGGGTTCATGTGATGGCAGATAAACAAGAGGAATGAAAGAAAAGCAGTTAAAACGGGGCCACTGCAAACAACCTTAAGAAATAGTCTCAATTTTTCATTAGTCTGTAAACAATGTTTTTCATGAAAAGAAACAGCTGTATGTTAAACATAACCGTTATCCATCTCTTACCTCTTCAGGCTAGGAAGTTGGTGTTGTTTTTTTTGTTTTGGTTTGGGGTTTTTTTTGTGTGCTTGTGTGTGGTTTGTGTGGTTCTTTCAGAAAAAAACCCCGAAACTGCCGTATGACACTGGTACCAATGATCTTGATCTAACTATTAGGCAGGAAAAGGAAAAAAAGTGAGATGAAATTCAACATTACAAGGCCAAAACCACATATAATTAAGAAAGACACATAAATTAAAGGTTTAAGAAACAAGTAGTGAACATCCATTTYAGGTGAGAAATGGAAGCTTACAGGTATTGGCACAGACCTCTTATTTAGTTCTACACACTCAGAAACCTGGTTTTTAGAAATCTCAGAGAACATCTGATCTCAAACATTGATGTAAAACTACCTATGTGTTTGTTCCTCTGCTTAGTTGCTTTCTTCAAATATATTGAATGTACATTCTAAGGAACGTATTTTCTCATCAGAATCACGATGGCAAAAATAACAACTCAGCAGTTGCTTCTCTATGGTGCTTAACTTTTAAATAAAGATAGACCAGAAGGAAAGACAACTGTGTGCTTTCTCAGTGTTTCTGGATTTCCTTAAATGAGCCACTGCCAAGACATTGTAGTCTAAAGTAGAATACAAATAGAATAAAAGCATCTTTTGTGTAGGAATTTAACACCAAACCAAGGAAAACTTGTTTTTAAAGTAATTTCATCATCAGGTATCACTAACATTATCAGCCTCTCCATAGGCTCGTTTTGGGCAAGAAAGTTTTAATTTCTTGCAAGGTAGTTACATCTTGATATCACAACTTCTTTCTTAGAACTGTCAGTGCTGCTATTTCATAGATTCTAAACCACTGAAAAACACCTTTCTATGCGGTCAACAAGAAAAATAAACACTGCATACAAAATTAGCTTCAGCCCAAAGGAGAACTGAACCCAGGACTAATTGTTCAGACTTTGCTGCACATATAACCTGTTTGGACAAACAAACAATGGCAACTGTCAGCTACCATCGATCATTTACGTTCTGTTTAGAGTGAATCTTAAATCATTGTCTCTTTGGAAAGAAAGAGAAAATTGAGATAGATACTGAACTGTCAAAAGCAGAAAGCTTTGTAATTGATGGTCTTTCACAAAAACTTTTGAACTTAAGTCAACCAGCGGCTATGCAAGCTATTGAGCTTTTAAACATCATGAAGACTCATTGATGAGCAGAAACCCTACACGAAACAAATGCTAGAAGCTTCATCACAAACTAGAAATAAGAGTCTTGGGAAATCTATGCCTAATCAGAGCAAAAGCCAATTTTCTTATAGCATATATGAAATAAATGCTTTAGAAAGTGAATTTCAGCAAGTAGAATCAGATTAGAGGTATTATAAACAGTGCTCACTGGTTCAGCACTGACAATAGTGAAGATAGAAACAAGTAAAACACATAGATCAGCTAATTTTTGTTTTTCAAAGTTTAAGGCTTTTTCAAACTTTGTGGAAAATCTTTGAGGAATTTACTTATTACTGTAGAGCTACGATTTTAACTAACTCAATGTAGACTTCAGAACGCACAAAGTAAATACTTCTGATTTTAAATATAATCTAAAAATATTCACTGCTTTTATTTAAAATCCTTCTAAAGTTCTTAGGAAAATTCTCCAGATATAATGCTTATCTTTTGTAAAAAGGAATGGCTAGCCATCTGAATTTCCTCTGTAGATTAGAGCTCTGGTTTAATTCTCAGACTGTTATAGAAATATCTCACAAAGATGGAAACAAAGTTTAAGCAGTTTGCTGTCCCCACAGATGGCCAATTCAAATGCTCAAACACCCACACAGGAGAAATTTAGCTCCAACCTCTCTAGAATACTGATATCTTGAGGAGAAATCAGCATTGTCTTGTGTTCTCCATTCCACAGTATCATAAGAAGACTGATGTATTCAGGAGACAATTTTTTTCTAGGTCTTAATAGGACAACATAACAGGACCAAGTTGAATATAAAATCCAGCTTAGATTCACAGCTATGAGAAAATCTGATTTCCTGTTCCACTAATATCTTTTTCACTTTTTCCTTCATCACCCATTAGGGCAAAACCACTACGTTTTGAAGGCTTCATGATATAACCAAAGAAAGAAAAAAGTTTCATCAGTATATGGATACCTGGAATGTGGGAGRCTGGTGCTCTAACCACCATGTTACTATTCTTAGCTGAGAGAAGAGGGAGAAAGAAGTCCCTTGTTTTGATTTCAGTTTTTAACTGACTCTGAGTAACTCTCCTTCAAGTCAGTATGTCTCAACGTATTTACGCTTTTAATTAATCTGCTTTCCCTCCCATTAACAAAATATACCATTTATGAAAATTCAACAATAACTCTTCCTTCCTAAACTGTTTTGCACAGCATTATTCGGAAGGCTAACAAGCCAGTGTGTTTAATTTGTGTGCTCTCTCAGAGAGTTTTGGTTCAATGCATTCATTCAATTTTGCAGGAAATTCTTAAGTTTAAAACATTTGTTTTCACTAGGATTGAAAACACATTTCAAAAGACAACATTTCCAAGATTTGCGTGCTGCTGTAATAGGGAACTAGATTTCATCAAGCAATCAGTAGGAGGTCTGGAAAGCAAAGGATCAATCTGTCTTTAAACCCATTTCTTGTTAAAAAAAAAAAAAAAACCTAAAAAAATTAAGTAAGGTTTGACATAATCCAGTGATTTTTAAGATTTCAGTGAATCCATGTATTTTGATTAAAATATTAGTCAGCAATTATTATTGTATTTTCTAATGCCCCACAGGAACTCTCCAAGTAATTGTTACAGAAACGAAAGGCAAGGTGTACAAAGAGATAGAATTTATTTGGCATGCTTTAGTTTACAAGCATCAGCCAAAATGAATGTGTGTAAAGGGATTAATATTTTCTGATGTTTATAAAACATCAAAGGACCACCAAACACATATCATACTTTGTTACTGATATACTTGCACTGTCAATGCACAGAATCACTTGAACAGAGATTTAACTTCAGTTAATGGTATTTACATAATTACATTTGATTACTTGACAATTTTAAATATCAAATACCAGTCAGTTACAAAAGCACTGCAATCCTATTTGCCAGATGAGAAACTGGAGTGTTTAAAGGTGAGAAGTGTAGAAGTGGCCTTTTATGATGGAGTGACATCAGTGGACATSGGAAGGGCTACCGATGTCGTCTGTCTGGATCTCTGTAAGGCTGTTGACATGGTCCCCCACATCCTTCTCTCTAAACTGGAGAGCTATGGAGTCTATGGGTGGACTGTCCAGTGGGTGAGGAATTGGTTGGATGGTCGCATCCAGAGGGTAGTGGTCAACGGCTCAATGTCCAGATGAAGATCGGTGACGAGCGGTATCCCGCAGGGGTCCATATTGGGACCGGTACTGTTTAATATCGTCATCAACGACAGACAGYGGGATCGAGTGCACGCTCAGCAAGTGTGCAGATGACACCAAGCTGAGTGGTGCGGTCGACACGCCTGAGGGACGGGATGCCATCCAGAGGGACCTGGGCAAGCTCGAGAAGTGGGCCCGTGTGAACCTCATGGGGTTCAACAAGGCCAAGTGCAAGGTCCTGCACCTGGGTCGGGGCAACCCCCGGTGTCAATACAGGCTGGGGGATGAAGGGATTGAGGGCAGCCCTGCCGAGAAGGACTCGGGGGTACTGGTGGACAAAAAGCTGGACAYGGGCCGACAATGTGCGCTCACAGCCCAGGCCAACCGTATCCTGGGCTGCATCACCAGCAGCGTGGCCAGCAGGTCGAGGGAGGGGATTCTGCCCCTCTCCTCTGCTCTGGTGAGACCCCCCCTGCAGTGCTGCGTCCAGCTCTGGGGTCCTCAGCACAAGACAGACACGGACCTGTTGGAGCGGGTCCAGAGGAGGCCACGAAAATGGTCAGGGGGATGGAACGCCCCTCCTATGAAGAAAGGCTGAGAGAGTTGGGGTTGTTCAGCCTGGAGAAGAGAAGGCTCCACGGAGACCTTATTGCGGCCTTTCAGTACTTAAAGGGGGCTGATAAGAAAGATGGGGACAGACTTTTTAGCAGGGCCTGTTGCRACAGGACAAGGGGAATGGTTTTAAACTAAAAGAGGGTAGATTTAGACTTGATACAAGGAAGAAATTTTTCACAATGAGKGTGGTGAGACACTGGCACAGGTTGCCCAGAGAGGTGGTAGATGCCCCATCCCTGGGAACATTCAAGGTCAGGTTGGACAGGCCTCTGAGCAGCCTGATCTGGTTGAAGATGTCCCTGCCCATGGCAGGGGGGTTGGACTAGATGGCCTTTAAAGGTCCCYTCCAACCCAAACTATTCTACGATTCTACAGTATTGCTTATAAAGTGGCTGAGATACCTTTAAATTACCATCACTTCCATACGTTTTGTTGCAGAAGTCTGTTACACTCATGGCATTCCCATGTTCCAAGTGGAAAGTGTTCATTATGCTCTATAATAGACTATTCTTGTCAGCACTTCTTTGGAGATTACAGTTAACTCATCTTGTATGTCACCTACCTCATACAAACTGACAGGATTGTAAAAGACAAAATTCTCTTAATTTCATATCCTAAGACTATCACTATATTCTAATACAGACCACACAAACAAAGTAGTACTCACTAGCATACAGCACCTTCATCACTCACACAAATGATCCTTTAACATTTAAGTTTCAACATAGAAGTAATTTCCCCTATCATCCACCCTTATAACACTTACTGTAACTTTACTGAAGAAATGCAAGACTATATTGGGCTTTTTTTGTTGCCTCCCTCCCCAGTTTTAGTCCAGAGTGAATGCTAAAAGCAGGGTTTGTAATCGTCTTAGTTATAAAGGTTTTTCTCAAATGGAAATGCATTCCCCCTGAAGACTTTATTTCCAAGCCCTTATTATCTGTAATAGAATAGGCCTGGTAGAACAGTTGAATAATATATTATGCATGCATTCACTTATGCTGTGATCTCCACCTGGGTGCTTAAAAAGCAGCATGTTTTTTTAAGAAAAACTGATAGTAGAAACATTCATCTGTGTTGAAAGGACAATGCTATTACTCTGCCCTGTATTGCTTTGTATCTCGTGAACTGAATCTATTTCAAGTTCCACTGAAAATGCACAATAAGTCTCTTCACTGAACTGCTAGAAATTCAGGTGGCCCCAGTTCAGACACATGCTGTGCTCTCACACCATTTTCCTTGTATTTTTATAAACTTGAAATGTTAAGAAGTCTTTCTTCCCAAAACTCCTTGGAAAGCACTATTATCTGATGGCAAGTGGATAGCTGCCCTGATTCCAAATGTATAGGTACACTTACATCTTTGATGGACCATCCTGCAAAGCTTTTATTTCAACCTATCTTCACTAGGTGCGCTGGTGACTGGATCCTAAATCATGCCCTATTTATTGCACACTGGCATCTGTTTGACTGATGTCATTGGAAGGATTTGGAGGTTTAACTGCCTATTTGTTGCTCATCTGGCACAGGCCTTTGAAAATGTCACACACTTGTGTATCTGTTGGTGGATTCATCAATTGCCTGCCTGCCAACAGCCCCTCTGCTAGAGTTTCACACTCCCTTCTTTGCTTCTTGCCTCTGGTTTTGGGGCATTTTGTTGACTCCACTCTGCCGATGTGAGCATTATTCATCTGCCCCAGAAACAGGTGACAGACCTCAGCACAAAGAAAAGAACAGAGGCGATGAAGCCACCCGAACAGTAGCACCTCATATCAGACAACACTAACACTTCAAAATCAAGTATTTCAGCTTCCAGCTGAAATATTTTTTTTATTTCTTTTCTAGTACTCAATTTTTCAATGACAACAAAAATGGAAACACTGTGGAAAGCTGTCATTTTTCAATGAAAAGCTTAGTTCAAATGAAAATCCACATCTTTAGTGTGCAGCTTGAATTGAAAAATTYCAACTAATTCTTCAGCACTGCTAACTTTTGGGATGAAGCCGAGCTAACCTAACAGCTTGCCATCATCCAAAGGGAACATTTACTCCCCTCCTCTCCCTTTCCTTTCCCTCTCTAGGTACTCAGCTGACTGTTAACCTAGCAAAAAATTAATCCAGCATAGGAAGAGTGAAATATGCCTTTACTAAACTAATCCACTCGGGATAATCTTGTTGAGTGTGTTTAGGTGTTGGTATCACAGTACTTAATACATAGGCAGAGAGTAACATTGAACGTGTATTTCCCACCCTTCCATTGTTTGTTTGATCTCAAAGTTAAGACAATTGGTAGCGCTTCAGTTTCTTCCCAACATTAAATCACGCCATTCATTTGAATTTACAAGCAGTCGGTATTTGAACAAACAACATCTATGTTCCTTACAGGTTACAAGAAGCTGAAGAACAGCTAAAGCACAAAAGTCTTCTATAGCTGTCCTCTGATTAATCAAGTATAGGCTGTGTCAAGCATTAATGACTACTGGATTGTAACTACACAGTGGTATACACTATACACGTATACCATGWAGCAATATATGAATTTCGGTGCAACTCTCACCAAGGTGAGAAACKTAAGGCTGCCTTCTCTTCTAACAAAGAAAAGCAATCATTTGGTGCATAGATGGTTTGATTGCTACGAATGATCAAAACAGAGGAAGAAGGTTGTCAATGTGTTGTTGACTTAACTACTGCATTGCAGTAACCAAAATCCTAAAGTATATGGATAATTGAGTAGTTTCCCCCCAGAAATGTAGCAGGATAGATAAGTTGCGTATACCTTGTGCTTAAGAACAGAAATAACCTTTAAGAACTCCAAATTCTCATTATGATGTACATAAGCATGACATGTCAGAAGAGTAAGCACAAAACAAGAGCTACTTAGGCTAAGTCTGTGATTTGACACCAGAAAACATTCGGTGGCAATCTCACTACTTCTTCCGACTGCTCAGTCCCACCACTGACAGGTTTCACTGGTGTTATGCCACATGAGTTTCCTAATCTCACTAAGAGTTTGGTTCGACAGACAGTCGGATTTACTCAACCRAGGGCATGGCGCAGAAACAGGAATGAGTGGCTTGGACTGCCTTTAAACTCCACAAACCAATATTGTTGCTAAATGCTTCATATTGTCACACAACAGCCTGTTCCATGTGCCATGGTCCACAGAAGGACCAAAACAAAGAGTAAGGCAGACCCATGATGAATATCAGTACCTCCTTGCTATAACTGCAGCACTGGTAAGACCGCCTGCCTAACTGTCTTGAATACCACTGTAGCCACATTGTTTAATGCTCATTATTTGTAAATATGGCCCTCATGGCATTCAGCTAAGTTACTTATTTCCCAGGTCTACAAGCTTACTTAAGTCCTTACATTAGGGAGGGCTCCTACATATGCCTCCATGTAGGAGGGCATACAAGAGAACAGAYGGATAGCTGTGGAAATGAAGTTTTGTGCTCACAAAAAAACCCAGAACCCAATCATGTTAGTAGCCCTGTGAGTACTTCCAAGTATTATTATATCTATTTTCGAAGACATGTGCATAGAATTCTGAAGACTTGAAACAGATAACCTGCAACATCAAGAATATGTGCATTATATACAGGTACAATTTATATTTAAAATTGCAAATGTGCAAATACAAAAAACCCAACTATTAGAGGCAGAACATGTCAGGAGACATCTATAGAGGAAACTTGAAGAAATCCTCCATGTACTCTTATCTATGACAAAAATTAGCATTATCTCAGTCTGAGAAAAACTTCTAAAGACTTCTTCCTAGTCAAATATAAATGTTATAACAGCTAAGTTACATTAGGGTTTTAAACCTTGTGACTACAGCTCACAGGGGGCAAGTACTAGAGTCAGAACATGAGTCTCAAGTTTCCTGGCCTATCCAGGTTTCTCCACTTCATTTTTTATTCCCCATTCTTCCTTTGTTCTAAGCTCCAAAATCCTTCACATAACTCTAGATTAGTCAGGCAGGTGCCACAGAAATGACTAGAAAGAAATGAGAGGCCACCAAGAATTTGTTACTCAGCATACCTRAAGTGTGTCAGTGCCACCACTACCAGCTCAGTTTGCCCTTCATGCCCATGGAAGCCATGAAGTTTCCCCTGAAAAAGGCTAGCACACAATGTCTAGCAGAATTCCAAGAATAAAAAGGCCAAATTGGGAATTAAAAAACAGTCCATGTGTAATACTTGCTGGCTACCCAGGATATACTAGGTGGGACACAGAATGTCACAAGGTCTTGCCTTCTGGATAGGATGAGAATAGGTAGGCAGAGACTAGAAAAGGAGTAAGGCAGCAATCGTGTTGCAAGTGCTGTCAGTGAGCAAGTGCCTTCCCTCCCTCTTTCCTTTCTTCTCCTCAGTTCTCAGCCCCTGCCTGCAAGCCCTAGATGCTACAGGTTTAGGAAACTGTGAAGGATGGCAGGAGGAACTGAGCAGCCCTCAGAAGCTAGCACAGAGAGCACTCTATGCCTGATAACACTAGAGATAACCTGTTTTAAAATGTTTAATTCCCCTACAGAGAACATTATCTTTTCTCCCACATGCCCTCCCAGCAAGATTTTCTCTCATTAAATATTTTTTGCCAGTAAACAGATATGACCAAATTATTATTTTTAAACATTTAGATAGCCTTACCTACTTCCTGGTTTAGTTATTTCTTTCCATAAAATTGGCAAGAGAATCTTTAGAAAGTAGAAATTGGAAAGGATCCTAAAAGCAGACAAAGACACTTGCAACCAACAATACAGACACAAAAAGAGCAAATGGGCTAATACATCTTCAATTCTTGCACACTGGAAAGGAACATACATTATATTCTGCACAGTCCTGGAAGCTCACAAGTGTAAGAATGGTTCCTACAACTGAACTATAGAAGCTGAGTGAAGATTAGTTCTCTTTAGCAGCAGTTCATAGTGGCAATCTCTAAAGTAAGAAGTGGCAGTCATGACCCAAATACAGAATAGTATTGCCTATTTTTTTATTTTTGCTTTGTTTGCAAGTATTAGTCTTAGGTAGTTTTTAAGTACTATTTGAAATAGGTGTAATAGCTACCATAAAGTATTTATTAACTTTAGCTAAACAGTGCAAAGAAAAAGTTAAAACAGTTCTGAGATGGCTCCTTGGGCTGCCTTAGATCTGTCTGAATTTATTAGATACACAGAAGAAAAACAGGACATACCTTATACGACACTGTCTGTTACACAGCCATCTTCAGATCAATTTCTGCAATTCAACAGTAGCATTAGCAGAATGAGCACTTCAGTAAAAACCACACGGAAAGGCTTCCATTCTAAAACACTACCCGCTAAAGAAATTTGTACACATGAAATCTGCACCAATTCCTATAATGCTATGTACAAGTAAGAAATAACATGTGAATGATCATTGTAGTATATTTTTTCAACACTTCTAAAACTCCAGGCTTGGATCTACAGTTTGCAAAGCTTCTGACAGCCTCTGATTTATAGAGCTATGCTCTACATTGACCATATCAATTAGATGATTTTAACAGTATGGTATCCAGGCAGGAGGAGGGTGGGCAGGAAACCTGTAAGACAGCAGCAGTAAAAAATAAAGCTTCATTCCCCCACCTTGTGGGTAACTACTGAAACAACAATTTACAGTAGCATTTCACCATTTGCTATCTAGACACATATTCACCTATCAAATTTCACACATCGATTTCTGCTATACCACAGTGAGTCAAACTTAAAAAAGCTTTGCAATTAACTCGAAGTTGAATTAAGCAATATAGTGTTTTATTTTTAAAATTCCACAAGAACTTAGAGAGCATCTATTCTTACGATGCAGATCAGCATCAGTAATCAATTACTCATTTTGGTGCGCTCTGTTAAAGCTTGAAGAATGTCTTAACAGTGTACAGAAAAAAAGGTTAGCTGGCGTTTAAATTTAAAAGAAAAGTTTCTCCAGGACTGTCCCCATGACAAGCCTACTGATACTATTCTAATTCAAAAATAATTCTACAATTGCTCCCCAATATGTTTGTCAGAATGTCATTATAATAAACCTTCATTTTTTCTTGTTATTTGATTATATACCTTTCAAGACAGGATGAGGTCTAAAGCTGGGTTGCTTAAGTATAAGTTACTGACTTCAAGATACTTTCTACACTGCTTTTACTGATAACTAACCTGCAACAATCCTATGGGATCAGTTGCAGAAGTCTTTTTGGACTCCTTAAGAGCACCTTAGCCCAATGTCATAGCTCTTTAAAACTCAACAGCAAACTTCTTTCCAGCAGGAAAATGGAAAGCACAGCGAGAGGCGAAGACAACAATAAACACAATACAGTCCTCATACATCAGCTAAGTCAAGGGCAGAGTCAGGGCCACATTTGACAGCAGAGACTAGGACCTGCACAGCTCAGTGATCTACCTTTAAAGTTTTGATTKTATCTGAGAGGAACTTGTGCCATACCTGATGGGGAAACGTTTCAAACCCCTAGAAGTATGCCACATTATACAGTGCATAAGCACCTTCCCTATTTTTCACATCTTTATTTTCGACAAGCACTTTTCAGAATTATACATCCTTACTGTCCTTACCTTTGATAAACAGCAGTCTAGAAACAATGTGGACACACACACAAGATGAACACTGGAATTTGAGTGTTGTCATACTACCAAATAAAAATTTCTTTTCCTTGTTAAAATTCAACACAGTTATTGTTTTCAAGTAGCATTGTTTTCATAACTAGATGAGGTATTTTCCCAGTTACCGATGTAAAAGGAATTTGTAGCAGGATATCAATGTATCACATTAGCTTTTTACCAGTTTTTTTACCTCTAAAGAGTTAGCCATTTTACAGATTTATCACCATCCTGCTTTCACTTTCCTTCACTCCCAACCTACCATGCCAGTATTATGGGGTTCCTCCCGCCTCCCCGCCTCAATGCAATTTGAAGACTAGATCAGGATAGACAATGAACATTCTCACTCTAAAATAAATAACAAAGAAAATAAAATAATTTCAAAGTAGAAGTTTACTTGCTGACCTGTAGGAAGGGTGAGGATACAATGAACTGAATCAAGTTTTAAGTTTACATGTTCCTTTTGATAGGTCAACTCTTTCCTTCTTAGAGTTACTTCTCCTTTCATACTTAAGTTTTTCTCCTTCAGACAAGTCAGGTGACTAGATTAAGCTACCATCTTACTTCCTGAGAAACATCTTGAAAACTCCAAAACAGAAGCAAATTGCAGCACAGAGATAATAAATGCTAGTTTGGAGATCTGTGTATTTGCATCATTGTTACTTAGTGATTATGCAAATGAGATCCATAACCCAAGGAAGGGAATTGCATTAGGATCATTAGTAAACTGAACAATATTCATGTACTTGGAAAAAAATTTATTTTACATCTAGATGTCTAATAATATTTTTTTCCTTCAATCTGCCCTTCATGTGCTGTGTGGCATCATATGTTTAACTGATAACTGCCCTCTCCCTCAAAAACATACCTTTATCCAGGAAATTTTAATAAAGAGGCTAAAGCTTTGATTTTTCCGATGGAACCTGAAGTTGTATACGTGGATTCTCAAATCCCTCCAYCTGTTTCTTATATTAAGATTGCTCTTGAAGTGGTCAGTCCACTGGCATCTATTTCAAATTAAGTCTTCACACTCAGGTTTGAATAAATGCGACTTTATAAGCTGTTGAAAGAATTTGTCAAACAGATGCTAGCTAGTTTCAAAAGGTTTCACAAGTCAGTTTTCACTTTTAAAATTAAATCCTTTTTATTTTATTTGTTAATACTCCAAGCGACCCAAGTTCCCCCTACACAAATAATCCTCRTTGTCAACTAAAGACCAAGATTAGGATATACCTAACGTACTCACTATGTTACTGTACTACAACAAAAGCATATTTACTGCCAGCAATGCAATAAAAATATTGGTACCTTGATTGTTAAGCTGAATTGCTTAATTTATCCCCTCCTTCAACTTCACAATTAATGCCCTCTAAAAGTATTTAATCTCTTACTACTAAACCACTTCCTATTTAGTGTCTATAATAAACCAAACATTCTTCCAGACTCTGCAAATGTTGAGAAAATGGTTAAACACAATAGTGAAAGGTGTAAAGTCGTTTTGATGGGTATAATTTAAATTAATTCAGGAAACACAGAACCTCACATCTTTGGGGTTTTACTTTCTTTTTTTGGGGGAGAGGGGGCTATTTAAGATTTCTTATTGCAAAAGAATCACAGAACAGCTGGGGTTGGAAGATATCTCTTGAGATTGCACTCTTGAGTCCAACCACAGTCAACTAGAGTAGGTTGTCCAGGACCATGTCGACTCAGGTTGTTAATATCTACAAGGATGGAGATTCCACAATCCGAGTGTTTTTAAGAGTGTTGGTGGGTGGTGGTGGTGGTATTTGCTTCTTTTAAATGTTCACWTAAGTAGTTTTAAGTGGTTGGCTTATTGTAATTCTGTAGAGAATGACTGGTAGTAGTAAACTTAATGAATATAGAGTCCTTTTAAGAGGAAAAAGTCTGAATAAAATCCAATTAAAATTCCCATTGAAAGATATCCTAAAAATCCCTCAACAGTTAACAGCAAAATGAAGCAAGCTCATGTAATAAATTAGTAAAGAAGTTGATTGTATTTTCAAAATACAACATTTCAGCATCTGAAGACTTACTAGTCTCCAGACTGGACACAAATTCAATGAAAACTATCAAAGTAAATTACGCCCTAAAAAAGCCCATAGTTAAGTGGAATTGATAGCACCACCCTGTGAAGAACCACATATACCTACTACCTCCAAAAGTTCTTATGTCTTTCCTTTTTTTTTTTTAAAAAAAAGCATTAGATGGTTCTAAAATCATAAGCAAAAGCATATTAACTTGTTTTTACATGAAACAGTTTGATTTTATTATCATTTTCTGCTACTGTCCTTTAAAATCGTTACTAGGTTGAGACAGATCTACACTGAGGAAGGATATACTGTTCTCTACCTAGGAAGCAACTGAGCATGCTGGGGGAGGGAGGGCATGACAGAAAGGACCGAGCAAGTTTCAGAAAGGAGACTACAGCTCAAGCAAGAGACTGAGAAAACAGCTGGAAGGACTAAACACCCATCCAGGCCTTGTAAAAAAAAAAAATTGCTTCTGAAGAGCCAGAGAAACCTACGATGAGCCAGAAAGCAATGGAGTAACTGAAGCAAAGCAAGGACCCAGGCCCAACCTAAATGCCTGGAGTTCTAATTAACAAGCTAGTATTCCATGTCTTATATTGAGACCAACTTGGCTTTTGAGACAGCAAAAACTTATGGGAGCTCATTGTAAGGAAAGGTCTAGGAAGATCTCAAAAGTTTGGCCAACTTGTGGGCTCAGTAATACTGAAACTCTAGAGCTTCATAGAAACATAAAATCTTAAAGGTATGGGAAATCACTTCGTTGCCAGACAGTGTAAATAAATAAAAAAAAAAAGCCAAAATCTTTGAAAAAGATCTTTCACTTTGCATTGCAGCACGTGGTTGAAATTCATCACTAAAGATTGTTTGAAAACACACTCTACCCCAACAATGCCTCATTCCTACAGATCATCTAAACAGGATTTAATTCTGCAGTTGTTCTTATGCTGGACATATACTTGGGGACTAGACAAGAGACCCTCCTTGTCCCTTAACTCCCTCAGCCAGCACTTCAAGAAGATGCACCAGCTTCAGGAAAAGGGCAGAAAGGGAACAGGAGAAGAAAGTTGCCAAAGTCAGAAAGCAAAGCCTAGGTACAGTCAACATTTGCAGCTGGAGAGAATGCAGCAATGCAAAAGGCTGGATAAAAAACAAGAGCAAAGACAGAAGAACACATGGTAAAATGGAATGGAACACCTGAGGAAAGCACAGGACAAGCACTGGAAACCTATTGGTCCCACACATCTATCTTCATTTAAGCAAGAAATRGAATTTCTTATCAAATGATCTCTCTTATGTCCTCTTGAGTGCTTGATCCAAGTGATAAAGAAGGTCGTTCGTTACTTCTTCAGCTGGAATTTTTAGTGCCTTCTAGCAGTTCAAATTCAGCTAGCAACCCGAACTGCAAAGACATGCATTTCAAAATAAAAAATTGTCCTATAGAACCCTACTGCTTCTTCAGAGTATTTTAAATAGGAAGCTACTTCACTGTACCTAATCACATATAGAGTTCAAAAATAAAATATCTACTGTTTACAATTYAACCAGAGAGTTTACGAATAAAAATGAGGAAGTACAGAACTGAATCAAGCAGAAGACTGGACTCAGAAACGTGTCATCAGAACTGTTTTATGCTCCAATTCTCCACCTCAAAAAAGGCACATGCTATCATCTAAACATGCACTGAGAGTACACTGAATTGAAATCTATTTTCAGCTATGAATTAAGAGACAGTACACATACAACTATCCCCTACATACCAGACACCAAGTTGAAGGAAACTTCAAGCTGTGCTGTAGAAAGCTCTTCTGCAGCAAACTAGTACTCCAATAATTTTTTCCATATAGTGCCAGTGACATGTGGCAAACCAACAGCATATAACGTATTTTAGAAGCAACATTTAAAATCACAGCACAAATAATTGCATATAAAAATTTATTGTGGTTTTTTTTTTTTTTAAACACGGGCTTGAAATACATACAACCTAGACAGCTAATTTAGCTAATGTTTGAGCAGAGCTTTCTAGAAAATAGGTGATATCACAGAATTAAAGGTCATACCACATTTTTTTCCATCATAGCAAACCAGATTAATAGCCACGTGCATACAGTTGCAATAAAATCATGTCTGCAGATGCGCTCTAGAAGTTCTGTGTTTGGCAGCTTACTTTTAAATATCTTAAGCTTTCTAATTTTGGTGAGATCATAGGTACAGGTTAAGAGTAGATTTATAGAATCCACCAGCCCTTAAGTACAAAGAGAGTTTAAAAATCCAGGCCTAGTTCTCACAATTGCTCCACTTACTGAATAGATCTATGCAAGAATATTGCTGGTTTTATTTATTGAGTTCATACCTATAACTATTGTCTAGTACAAAATTAAATAAAAAAACAGAAATCATTCTTTCCAAGGGAAATAAGTTGGAAAGAGCAAATTTTCAAGAGTAAGTATTTGCAAAGACACTTTATATCTTATTCAAGAGCCAAAGACTGACAGGAAGAGCTCTTAGTTTATTAATCACTGAACTAAAATGTTTGCTCATATAGTCCTTAACCCAGACCGTTACTTACATATTTGCCTAGTGTTAAGAATGGAACGTGTCTCAACGAAGTTTGTGGGATTATTCATACCATTACGAACTAGGCATATACTTTAAATGTGCTTAAATATCTTGCTGAACTGAATGCTAACAGTCTTCGGGAAGAGAAACTGCAACAAAAATATTATATCAGAAGTGACTTTTAGTTTAATGAGATGGCACTCTTCCAGTGGAGTAACTACACACTAAAATATGGGAAGCTAATTACTTTGATTTAAGCTTTTGACATACAATGGTGTCTAAAACCAGCATGCTGTTCCTCATGGAGAAGTCTTTAAGCTACAGCGATACAACCAAAACCATATACATGCACATGACAAGTGTATAGTATTTTCCATTTTTAAAGTGCAGAGTTTCATTTACAGTACAAGTGACAACATTCCAAAGCAAGCATTTCCAGACAACAATAGCCTATTTCTTTCATACATATTAATTCTTATGTTGCTCCAGTGCAGTATTTTCTAATACTAAACAGACAGGGATGAAAATATAGTAGCTAAATTGTGGACACTTCTTTTTTAATTTAAAGAGAATRCTGCCTAAAATAGAAAAAGTTTTTAGTTGATTTCAATCAGTAACATAAGTACTTTATTTTGCAAAACACTAGAACCACAATTACTACAACCTGTCTGTAAACCATAAACTTAAGAGTGCAAATTGGATAACCACTTTATTTTAGAATCCATTTACAAGAACTCCTGACATGAAAAAGGGCAGAAAAGAAAATTTCAGAGTGGGAAAACATTTTAGCAAAAGTTGTATTTTTTAAACTTAAATGCGTATTTTAGAATAATGAAATGCATAGTTTTAGAAAGGGGCATAGCTTCTTAAAATAAAGTGTTTATAGCTGTTAACTCCAAAGGAAGACCTCAGATATTTTATCTTTACTTTCTGCACAATGTTTCCATGTTGCTTCTAATCAATTTTAGGGATAAAATTGCATACCAAAGGTCAAACCCGACAAATCCTGTCATTATCAAGACAGCATTTGTGGTTTCTTCAACTGCAACGATGCTTGCTTAACCAACTTCTGTTGTTTTCTTGTTGCCTGGGCTTCCTGAATGGCACAACAAATCCTCTGTAAAGCACATATTGAAAGAAAAAAAATTAAAGCATGCAATCTGCAGTTTTCTTCTGTAAGATACTACTAAAAATAGTGAAAGTTTAAATACTGTAAGAATAAGGTCTTTTGAGGAAAATTTAGTATCAGATCAAAATTAAGCAATTTTTTCTCTTCTGAAATGGACAGAAAAGTATTGAGAGCCTAAAACTACCAGATTCAGTCTGAGGTAAAGAGCCTCAGAAGAGGACTATGTTCAGGCCAAACGACCAAGAGGTTTGTATTATCATTATCTGGAAATTTAAGAGAATCATTCGTGATAATTAAAAGAAAATACAAACGACAGCAGGCACTTTTGAAAATATTTATAATGAAAAGCACTCTCATACTGGATAGTTAGTTGAAATCCACAGAAGGATAAATTAAAATAGAATCTAAAAATAATTCTAAAATCGTAAACAACTTAACTGAACAAAGCAGCGCAACTAAACCAGTCATTTTTATTTAATACCTGAATCCAAACAATCTAATAGTTAAAAAAACCCCACGTCTCAACTGTCTAACATTAAACATATTGTACATTATACATAAAATGTGTATACATAATATTAACATAGTGATATATCTCTAGCCTGAGAAAATTAATGTCAATGTGATATGCGTAAATGCCGGGGAGGGACGGGACAAAAACCAACAACCAAAACATACTGGGGTAGCTTGGATGGTCAGTCTGATTTTACCTGAGTAATCCCAGCACTTTGTGAAAGCTGAAGTGTTTGATATGCTTGTGAGAGTTTTTTTTTTAATCCATGATTTCAACAAAAGTGAAACTCATTTATACAACAATGCATATTAAAATAAAGAATAAGTTAAGCTGGATGGACAAATAATATGCATCAGGTGTACTTGAAGTRTTTCAGACATTTATGGATTTCTGATAACTCAGGGAGGCTGGGGAAAGATTCAGAGGACTACAGAAGGGTAGACCTAAAACTTTGTTTGTTTTTTAGGGTAGACTGAAAGAACAAGGAAGCTACAGATAACCTTAACCTGATCTTATTTGTTTCATGCACATACAAAGGGCACCACAGAAGTCTTCAGAAATGACAAGTATTTGTGAAGCGTACTTTTTTTGTGCCTTCCTATGAAATTGGTRTAGTTTTACAAGTGGCATCTATGCAAAGAAGGGAGATGCAAAATGAAGAGTAATACTGATAAACTCAAGAAACAGAAATCCACAGAAGGTAAATGGGTAGTGTTGCACTTCAGGACAGAAAAATTTATTTTCAACGTATGCATACCAGCATAAACACTAGCAAAGGAACATGTAGTTAGGCAGTAACAGAAAAAAGAGAATTAAACACAAAGAAGTATCCTTCGAGTGTGGCCTGCCTGTTGTGTACAATGTTCCAGCTTTGGCCATAACACTAAGATACAGACAAACTAAAACGATTTTAGTTAACTAAAAGTGTGATTTGGAAGACAAACTGTAAGAAAAAGTTGAAGGAACAACTTCTTTAGACAARAAACAGTGAAGAAATAATACAGACTCCTGCAGTAGATAAAAAAAGTGCCTCAAAATGATAGCAATTTTTTTTTCTTTCCTGGTCTAACCCATTCTTTCAGAAGGCTTGATCAATTTAATAGAAGCAATTTGCCCCCTATTCAGCTTCTAGCTGCTGACTTGCCGTTTACTGGAGCTACAATTTCAAGTGTGCTTCCAAGATGTTGTGGATCTAATTCATTTCACTTTTGGTATCAGGAGAACTCCTCCTCTCTCATCATCTGACACAAAACTGCAATAAGATGCATGATTTCCTAGGTAAATTTTTCTATTGTTGAAGTACCCTGGAATTTATACAAACTGTTAGTTCAGCTTGTGTGAGTTAGCTATGAGACCCAACCATCCACAGAACATCAGCCTCTCCAGCATCAATATGAACAAATTTTAGAGATAAGTGGTAGAAAACCCAGGTGCGGGGAGGGTGAGGGTTAGAAGTGAGGAGGAATTTAAGTAAGCCTTTTCWCATAAGGTACACTTATTGGGTTAGTCCAGTGATCTTGAAATAATGAGGAAGCAGCAGAATTCAGAGATATGTTGAATCCTACAGACTATAAATGAACTTAACCTAGTACTTTAGGTATTTGAATTATTTTCCTGTAATGAGTTTTAATATACAAAAATATACAAAAATAAGACTATGCAACTTGAACGTTAAATTATTATTGCATATACTCTCTTGAATGCTTTAGACTATCTTGTCTCATCTTTCTCCTGGTTAAACTCATTTTTCAACATGGAAGTATGGTAAACGGTCCTCAGGCACAGCAGCCTATTCTACAACAGGTCTCTGAACGTTACCATCTTTTTTACGTGCTGAGTTTCGACAACTGTTAACAGTATCATACGGAAAGAAGATGAAACAGAAAAAAAAAAAGGATATACCCTCGCTGTAGTTTCATCCTGAAGCTGAACTGTCTTTACACATTCATGACCTGTACTGTCCTTCTTGTGGAACATCCTTTGGTCCTGTTGCAGAGGGGAACAAAAATGTACTTCAGGTGACTCACAAAACAAGAACGCAGAATCTGATACTTAAATGGCTTGAATGTCAACTTCAGGTTAGATTTCAATGTGGCCTCTGTCCAACCCAACTGATACTTTCAAGAAATCTTAAGTAAATCCTGTCTCATAGTCCCACGGTTAGCAGTTCGAACCATAAATGTCTGGACCTCTAAGTAGTGTTAAATAAAAAAAGTTTACATGCTTTTCTTACCAAAACAGTTATTTTTAAAACACTTGCTTCATAGGAGGGACAGCACGTAAAGTCTTCAAATAAGTAATCCCACTCTGTTGTTAAATGACCTAAGATTTCCACTTCTTTTACACATATCACCCTCCTGTTCAGAAGAAAAAAGGTAATAACTCAATTTCTCCCTGGGACTAGAACTTTGCCAGAAAAACAACACAAAATGAAGAAAAGAAATTCGTTTGAGAACGCATTTTCTATGTGGATTAAAAGTATCTACTCAGTCACAGTGGAACCGTATTTCCTTAATATATACTGAAATAATCACTTTGTCCTCAAGACTCATAGATGACCTATGATATCGCATAGTATACGCAGAACAACTTAATTGAAACCCACCCAGTCCTCCAAATCCAAACATTTTACTAGAATTGGATACTAGAGGGTCATCAGTTAATGAAAACCAGTTCCTCAAAGCCAGCCKCTACCTGATGAAGGTAGTCAAACAGCTACATACTAGCTACACAATGGCAGGCACAATTASTACTAGACTGACAGATGATCAGTTCCTACTGTTCACAATTGCTAGCTAGCTGCCCCTTAATTACTTCAAAGCTCCAATGTCAGCTAGCACGCTAAGACAAAAATAGGTGGCAGTTAAACTAGAACTTTTATGCATGTGGAGAGGAATTGGGATAAGGAGAGTAGTGCACATTTATCTGAAGCTGAAAACAAATAAATCACCTAACTATCATTAAAGGGTTTTGTCAGAATCCTGAAAAAGCTTGTTCAGCTGCAGAAGGAATTTTGAGATGTGCTAGTCATTATAAAACAGACATGGTGGGGTGCCTCCTGGAGTCTCATTATGGATGAGCCTATCCCATACATTCAGGCAAGGTGGATACTGGTGACATTTGGGATGTGGTGATCATAATCCTTGGGTTCCTTTTCAATACCTAAATGTATTTAGAAAGTTTTGAGTCCTCAAACTGTGTATCCAAAACTAGTAACACCTTGCATTCTAAAAATTGTCTGATGAGTTTAATATTAATTTTCATACTCGTATAAAAACTTAAGACTCCATTTACAATACCCCTTAATTAACAAGATTGTAAACATTATCACAATGTTGGTTTGACTGCACTTATCACAAGCTAATTTGAAAAATAAGAAAAAAAGAGAAAAAGAATATTTCCCTCCAGTACGATGAAAAGGTCACTGACCACAGAGTAAACTGTCTTCCTAAACTAGTATCTAGTATTGACATCATTACCATATTACATTTTCCACAAAGGAAACAACATAAGTTATAAAAAAAAAAATCAAGAAGAAAATGGACAAGGAAAGCACACGTGCAGAGAATAGCAATCTGTTTAGACTTAGCCAGATGTCTAATCCCCAAATTGAAACCAAGACAAGCCCTTAGAAAGCCTTCAAAACTTAATACCTATTGGTAACGATGAGGTTTGCTCTTCTGCCTCTTGGAAGCGCACAGTGGTATTGGTAGCTCTCTTTTTCCAGTTTTCTGATGTGCAATTTCTGAAATAGAAATAGAAAATAATTTTTGGCCCATAAAAAAAAAAACCCTCAAAGTGGTGTTTTCAATTCAAAAGCCTTTTAGAAAGTTACCTCGTTGAACTGGTTCTTTAAAGGCAGGCTCTCACAGTATCCTCACTCCTGAAGCTGAGTCACTGAAAGGTCTGATCCGTTCCACATMAAAGGTGGAACATTGACACTCTAGTATCAGACTACTACTTCAGCTTTGATTTCCTTTCTGTGCTAATAATTTTTTAGTAATATTCATTCTGTTACACTCCATGCTGCAGGCTTGATTCAAGAGTGAAAATCCTGCAACAGTACCTTTAAAGGCAGTAGCCATGACCCAGACCCTTAGAAATAAACTATCAAGTTGACAAATACTCAATGTACCTCAAGGTAAGGCTTCTGAAGCATTGAACAGCCATGCCTATTCAACATCCAAAATAAGAAGGTATATGAAAGTGTAAACCAAATTATCATCACGTTTCTGTTAGACAACTACAACTCAGGTGACAAACTATGAATACAGAGGTTAAAAAAGTTTCGAAATGAAGTACTGAAGTGCTTCGTAGCTATTTTTTTTTTTTCAGTTCTTCATTAATTTTTTGATTAAATATTTTTCAGATTTCCTATTCTGTACATGCTGTTTAACTGAAGTGTAATATTTTCTAGAGCATGATGTTAAATCAGTGCGAAAAATCTTTACAAAATACACATTCCACTTGCAAATAATGTTTAACTAGTAAAAATTAACAGAGACAGTTATATAGGCATGTCAATGCATGTTTGTTTTGTACTCTCTAAGCCAATACAACCGCCTTTTTTATCATACAATCTCTTTTAATGGGAAATGTGCAGCTCCTGTAGGAATGTGAGGAAACATAAGGAAGAATGAAGGCCACACATGCCCTGCCTGGATGCAGAATGCATGCACCTCAGATCGATGTTTAGCAAGTGCCTCCAACTGGATGCGCCAAAATTGGTTTTATGTTCTCCACCGCAAAATAAGATGACCTTCAGTTCATTTTACAGCTGTTACTGCGGAATTCAGCCTCTCTATAACAGTAAATTTCTCAAGTTGTTTCTGACAAGCTAGTGAGAACAAATTAAGGAGGGATGACTAAAAATTCAGTATGTTTTCAGTTATTCCTTGTAAAGATACATTTCCTTCTGTATTTCCGTAGCTGGATCTATGAAACTGGTAAGATGACAACAAAAGTTAAACTTGACTTCACATTTATCTGTCTATGATCAAACACACAGGCTAAGAACTCTATATAGTTTAAGTAACCAAAATGGAAAGATCTTTTGTCAACTCAGCTTACATCAGAATCAATTAAAAGAGGTTTCAACATTTATTTATATTTGCATTTATTTTCATATATTTAAAAGTTCAACAAATGTCTTAAAACATCATCATACATTGCAACTGACCCCAAAAATCCTTTAAGCTCAGAAGTGGATTAATATTCAAGAGTTTAAATCAACAGCATAGTGTTCTCCTGGATTTGCTCCCTAGTGATGTGACGTTTTGAAAAATATTTTAGTTCAGCATTTTCCAGTGACCAGAAATATAGGTTCCACATCTCCTATAAAAAAATATCACGTTCTGACCATCTTAAAAATTTCTGAAACTGTGAAACATACATGAAAGGAAGAAAAAAGCCAGAAAGACTGCTTATCTTCAAAACATAAGAAAAAAGATGGCAGCATAGGACTAAAATCAAAATATGAACTCAAATTTTATACCTGAACCTTAGCTATTTTAAAAACAAGTAAAAATTAAAGAAATACAAAACCCATCACCATGTAAGCCTGCAATTCATATTCTGCAATCTGTATTCTGAATCCTTTTGTTGGATACGCAGAAGTGAGACGTGCCACATATTTAAACAGATTTATTCATAAGCATGTTCCTCTATTTAAACGCAAAGCTTTGGAGAGAAAGCCTGTTTCTCCTAACTTCAGAAACAATCCCAATAGTATTTTTAGATTTTACATGCAATATGTCACTAAAGCACTGAGCTCTGTGCTTAAGAGATGCAGTATTTCTCAGAGCTATTCTCAATACACCTGATAGACACCAGCACAATGGTGGTGGCATTATGTAAAAAGCAGGTTGCACTTGATGCAAATTACTCCATGATCTGCACACTCTTAAAATTCAGGCACCTTTATCTAAAGCTTTTATTTTTATGAGAATACTAGAGCACTTCAAAGAGCTCAACTCATTCTTATTTTACATGGAAATGAAAGAACCAGCGCAAATTTACGCAGCGGAACAGTGACTCAACCAGAAATAGAACCTGCAGTTTCTTGAAACCTAGCACAGTATTCTCTCTGCCACACACTGCCTCACCACCATGTCTCAATTATTCATTAAGTGTTCTGCATTCTTGATAGAGCTCCATGCTTTAACTGGGAAATGAAACAAAGTTACACCATAGACACTGAATAATGTATGAATTGCGTCATGTCAGACCCTAAGTGCTGGGGTTAGAAGACAGGCTCCTCACCAGAGCAGGCAGCAAGACCTGCATATTAAAAGGCAGAGACTAACAAAGTCAGAAGGCATTCGTTACCTGTTCTAGCAAATCTCATCAACTACAAACACTCCTCATACAAAGATTAAAACTCATGAGAACTTATTCCTTGGAACATTTCTCCTAGAGTTACCCTATTTGTTCTTTGATTTCTCCAGCTATATATACTGTGCATTTATGTTTAACAAAACGYGTATGTACTACTAAGCCTCATTGCATGAGCTAGAGACATGGCCTGCAGGACGTCAAATCTGACTTTCCAGGTTTTGACTTGACCGAGCAGATCCCTATATAGCCYACATACATTAGATCCAGCACTTGTGGGAAAATGCACTGCATAAACAAGTTTACACAAGTGAACTTATTTATCTACTCCATCTGGCAACTGTCCTCATTCTGCACAAAAAAAAAAAACTTCTGAGTGGAAAAAAGTAACTTGTCTTTTAAGACCTACATATATGCTCCTCCTAAGCCGAGCTCTAATGTCTACCAATGTCTATATTTCACATACAAGTGAATATTTAAGTGAAACATTTTTTTTGTCCAACCACTGGATAGTATTAAGGCATCCATTCCTTAAGGTAACCTTACAAGGTTTCATCCTTGTAAGCGTATATTTATTTTAAAGGGACATATGATTGAAGTTAGTTAAAATAAATGAGAGGGTGGGGATTCTGGTTAAACTAYTTGTAATGTTGGGTCAAAACTGGACCCAAAAATAAACAGCACTAGTACCTAGAAGTTGAGTTATTTGCAATTAAATTTGTAAATGCATATAAAACTGATTTTCTGACTCACCTTCCTTGTTAAATATCCTATTCCCTGTAAAGAAACTGTCCCCCTCTTGCTTGTAATTTACATTAGAAAACARAACCTTTCCAACACTAACCTCTAGCACAATATTCAAAATCAGTTAGTTAAAAAAAAMCACAACAAAAAACCCAAAACAAACCAACTGTGTTCAATTAACTGACTTCTGAAAGGAAGAAACTGTATTTAGTGAATTATACAGACGATTCATTCTTGGTTAGTATATAATTCCAATCTACACCATTTAGATCTAAGAAAAATACAAATATTAGATGTGCAGGAACTGCATAATATCCAGTTTTCAGTGTTAACTGTGCTACCTTTACCTTTTTGATAGATGGAAAAATATAGGGAAAAAAACAAACAAAAAACTCTCACTACATGAAGAAATTTGGTTTGCTTAGTACATCACAACTACCTAATTTCACTTAATTAGCTAAAATAAAAATTCACTAAATTTTTTCAAACCATTTTAAATTAAATAAGCTGACTATTGACCACTACGTTCTAAAAATGCATTAGCAGCAGTCTCTGCTCAATGGTTTTTTTCATGTAYGATAGGCAAACAATTTGCTCTGAGAACAGCTTGTTAAGCTTAGCTTGTTAATTTATGAGATGTTTTATTAGAAATGAAATTTATGGCATCACTTAATTAAGAAATATATATGTTTATATATATATATATATAAAATACATGCTTATATATATAAAAATTCACGTTAACAGCTGAAAGTTTACATTTAAGTATGTTGAACAGCAAAGCCCCAGAAGATTCTGTGAATGAAACCAGAGTCAACTGAGCTGGCTTTATTTTTTAATTGATTTTCATAAAGAAGTAGTAGTAGTAATTTGAAGTGATAGTTGTTCATCAGATGTATAAATGACAGGCTTATGGCATATTACAGAAACCACAAATACAAGTTTTCTTAGCATTTMTATGGAAACAGTATTTCTGTAGCATGAAATTATAAGCATTTTCACAGAAGAAAATTCCATTCAATATCACTATTTTAAGTTTTGCACAAGTATCAAAATGTTGTTTTCTCCCTTCATCCACAACCCTTGCTGTAAGAGAACACTAACAAATGAATGAACTCAGCATCTACCCTACCATGATTTTTTTTCCAAGCGCCTTCTGTTGTTGCCATTCAGAAGGAGCTAAGCATCCTTAGAAAAACAAATATACAGGAAAGAAACCCTCCCTGTCTCTCTGAYCTTACTCATCTGATCTTACTGAAGACGGTTATTCAAGTTTGTGTGTTTTCTTAGCCTAGACAACATGAAACACACTTTTATTCAACTGCTACATGGAAAAGATATGAAGGGGAGAGGACATGTTAAATGCAATCATGCCCTTGATCTAAATACTTAAGGCAGATAAAAGACCGTGATGGAAATAGAGAAGAAATATGGAAAACGTTTACTCCATTATTCCAGTTCTTGCTGCGTATGCCAGGAGAGAAAGAGAAAGAAGAGAAACATTAGAAATAGAATARGAAATAAGGATTAAAAGAACATCTACAAGGAAGTAGCAAATATGCAAGTTTTGGTCTTAAAATGTTAATGTAGACATTCTATTCTAATTTCTTAGCAAAAAAATAAGCATTTTAAGGTAAGTTTTAAGACCGTGAAATCCGAAATACAAATTAACTGGATTCTCATYATCTAGAACTTGAAAACAACTGTTACTCATCCTCCATATGTTAGCCACATCCAGATGCAGAAGCAGGCTAAATGTCCACACAATGCCTGTAGCTATGATATATTGCCATTAAGAACAACATAAGGAAAAATCAAAAGGTGGTATTTTGAGATTTCATGCAGTTTTTTCAACTGCTGATACCACAAAAACAAACAAACAAAAAAAGGGAATTTCAATAGTTGTATTATATGCCAAACAGTTCAAGCTCTATTCATCGTATTTACAAGTTACTTAGTTTGTATACCAGCCTCAGCTTTGTTATTAAGCAAAACATTAGAAGCGAGTACCAAAATGTTCTTCTTGTTTCCACATATTCAAATCTTAATCCTATTAATTCTTAATCCTACTACCTCCTTCCAGAGCATGAGATAAGCAGTTACAGAACATTACGTGTAGAAGATCATTTAAGAGCAATGCTGCAGTTTTCTTGTCGCATTCAGCTTACTACAAGCACTGGGTCTTCTCTGCTATACAGGCTTGCCTTATGAAATAGGCTGGGGCAAATTTTTACTACAGATAATGACTGCCACAGATAATGACTGCCACAGATCCCTGGCAGCTTCTTCCTGGCTGTTTATGGAACCCTGTAGGTTAGAGAATTTTAACTGTATTTACAATGCAAGACATACCTCAAATAAATCGTAACCCTCAGCTTCCACCCTATCGTATGGCCGGATGATGCCATCTTCATGAATGAAACGTGGAGGACGGAGATTAGATACTTCTTCAGTTGATTCTGCCACCCTGCCACAGACAGTGGAACAATATTCTGGTAAGCTTACTACAAATCTGACTTTCACCAATATATCTTTAAAAAGTCACCCTTTCACTTGCCACATATCCCACTTACACTTCCTGGGTACTCTTCAGATGTAACCAGTAAAGACACACTTCCAGTAATAAATCCAAAGTAACATCAGCCAATTAGACAGCTACAGAATAACTTGGAGAAGTTTACTCCCAACCCTGGATAATTTACTAAGGGTTCTCATGTTTATTAACACACTTTCCAAAGGTCCCCTTAAAACCAAAGAAGCCCCTGATGTGCACTGCTAACTGAATTTCAAACTGGCATGTTTTTCTCTGAAAATTTCAATGGTCTATTTTTTATAGTATGTTTAAATGACATTTAGATATTTGCATTCAGCAGTACACAAACTGACCTCAACAGTAAAATTTACAGGTGATCTTTTAATTACTTTCTTATCAGGGGAGGGAGTGAAAGGAGAAAATGGACTAGTTATCATCCACCTGAACTACAACACTTGCAAGATGTATTCTGAAGCAGCAGTTTCCAGAGATCAYCATAAAATGCATTCATTACAAGCTACTAGACATCTCTCAACCTCATACATCGTACTGCATATTGTATTTAACACAAATAATTGTGTGTCATTACTGGACCACTTTACCAGCTGGTATCCAAAAAGTCTTATGAGGAGCGGCTGAGGGAACTGGGCTTGTTTGGTCTGGAGAAGAGGAGGCTGAGGGGAGACCTTATCGCTCTCTACAACTACCTGAAAGGAGGCTGTAGMGAGGTGGGTGTTGGTTTCTTCTCCCAAGTAACTAGCGACAGGATGAGAGGAAATGGCCTCAAGTTGCACCAAGGGAGGTTTAGATTGGATATTAGGAAAAATTTSTTTACTGAAAGAGCGGTCAAGCATTGGAACAGGCTGCCCAGGGAAGCTGTGGTGTCACCATCCCTGGAGGTGTTCAAAAAATGTGTAGACGTGGCACTTCGGGACATGGTTTAGTGGGCATGGTGGTGTTGGGTTGATGGTTGGACTTCATGATCTTAGAGGTCTTTTCCAACCTTAATGATTCTATGATTCTATATGGAGAGTACTTCAAAACTTCCTCTTGACACTTTACCTTTGAATTCCCTGGAAGGTACTGCTTGCCATATCTACAATGCCACCTGTTGGGCGGGCTACCACTCCTACAAGCCCCTTTCCAATTCCTTTAAAGAATCCAGCTGCACCTTCTTTTTTAGCCCCTTTAAAAAGAAAGGGAACAGAAAAAAAAAAAAACAGTTTTAATGACCTACTTGAAAACATTAACCACAAAATTAAACCATTACTGCTCCAGGCTGCACTAGAACTGTTTTGTATTGGAAACCACCCACAGCAATTGATTACGTACAATCCACTTATAAAAAAGTTCTCTGTGAAAAGTCACACATTGCTTCCTTGTCTGTTCAGACATGTTGCTGTTCACTTAACACCTTATCAGCCTCCAAAGCCAGCATAACTGAGATGTTAACTAGATTCTCCTTCTCACACTTTCAGTTTGGACTGTAGGCCAATATATCAGTTTTTATAGGTTGATAGTAATAACAAAGTAATCTGAAGACTCTAAGATGCACAAGTGTAATGGAAGTTAACTATTTCTATCTCAAAATTTCACATTTCTGGGCCAAGAGAGTGGTTAGAAAGCATGTGTGTTCATCCACCAATGAGAGAAGGACTACACCTCAAAGTATCTGCCAATAACCTATAAAATACAACAAAATAACAATTAACTTCCAACATTTAAATCACTTTGACATGAATTTTAATAAGAAGCATTTTATTTTGGATTTTTTCATCATCTATCATACTGATGAAGTGACAGACCTCACAAAAACAAATACTGATCTCAGGCATAAAACCAAATTTGCTTATTAACATTTCTGTAACCTTTGCAGTTCCAAAAAACTTTTTCAATTGGTGCTTTTTAATTTATTATTTTTAGTATCTTTATTCTGGCTTTAAACAATAAATTGGGTACTACAGCAGGCCTAACAAAACATGTCATGAAGACAACCGTTCCTTAATTCACACAAAGGCTTAAAAGGTGGTAAGCCTGCAACAGCTATAAACGTATTTGAGTAAATCATCGTATAAGGTCACATTTGAATTCGAAATATAATCTTGCTACGTCTTAGCATCACCACACTTAGATTGATATTTCTTAAAATTACAAAATAAATTGTAAAGTATTGGGAAACCATTTAAGCAGTGCAGTGCAACCTTAGTGCTTACCTTCTACAGGTTTAGTGATTATGCCCGTCACACCACCAACAACACCCTAAAAAGAAGAAGATAATTAAGTTCCTACTTAGAAACAGGAATGCTATAGTCCAACCAGACAACCAGTTGTCTCTCATCCTTCATTTCTTCATTTCAAAACTTTATAATGAAGTTCAATATCAGAAACATTGTTTGGCTGGGGTTTTCGGGTGTTTTTTTGTGGTTTTTTTTTTTTGTTTTTGTTTTTTTTTTTTGTTTTTTTTTGTTTTGTTTTTTTTTTACTTTAATTTTTTAAGAAAATTAAAACTAGGGGAACGAAAAGAGAGGGAAACTAAAATGGCTGAAGAAACATCTATGCTGGCAAGAAAGACTAACAAATCATTTGTACAGTAATCAGTCTTGTAGTAATTAATAAAGTTGCTATTTCACTTTCACTACTAACAGGAAGCTGCCAGAATTGCTAGTCATGATTGAGTGATACCAAATACTCAAGATAAATTAACATCAAATAACACTCTGGAAAACTTTAAAGGTCAAGTAGTTTAACGACACTAAGGCAAAAGAATAAAAATCCACTGAGGTAACTTCCAAATTTTCAGCAAACAGTTATCAGAAACAACTCCACAATGTTTATTACTTACAATTACTCAGAAATAAGTTGACTGTTTTTATTTTGAATGGAAAGTGATAGAATTTATCAGGAGACTTAATGTGCATTCAAGTAATACAGATCTCTCAGTAATTGTTTACATGAAGTTTGTCTCATACTTAACATTTTTAACCAGAAATAGATGTGACTTTCAGCAACCTGAAAAGGTTCCCAATTTTAGATTACAAAACAATACAGGGGTTGCACAGCTTCTATTTCAGAAAAATCTCTCCAACCTAATGGAGAACTTATTTTTATGCACATTCTACTTGCTTTATGTTCACATTCTTTTAAGTCAAAGAAAACCTGGCAATTTTTATAAGACCTCAGCATATAGAAAGCCATTTCTACTATGTAGCACGTGCCCAGAGCTCATAATTCACAGCCAACTGACTAATGACAGAACTGACTGCAAGGTAAAATAAGGGCCCGGTTACTTTCATTAGATAACACRTTTGTTGTACATGAGTAACTATTTCTTTATTTATATAACTCACAGGAGAAATTGGTGTTACTTCCTACACTTTTCCTTCCGAGACCCTTCAATTCCTCAGGCTGGCCAAAAACACCACCTCAAACACTAAAGCTGATACACTATACTGAGTCTCTTATAAATCAACTGCCTGTTTGTCTCTTCAGTTCATGTACTGATAAAGAAGACATTATCAAACTTGCTTGCATATCATTTTCAAGCATGGATTAAGAGTTGCCACATCATACCCTCAACTTCAAATTCATACCCGTAACAAGCCTTTTCCTCCTTTGGCCAGGCTGTCACTAAAGTCTTTCGGCTGCCGACCCATTTCTTCTCTCCGTTTTTGCTGAAATTCTTTATCCATAGTAATAGCAGCCAAGCCTTTTCCAACAGAACCAGTGATCCTAGACACCACCCCTGCTGCACCACCTGATGGAACAGAACAGAAAGCAGAAGTTACTGTTCTTTCACAATTTAACAGCAGACAACACACAAGAAGCCACAAAGTTCATAGCACTTTCCCTTCATATTCAGTTTAGATATTACAAATTCACACAGAGTGACTACCACATGTTGTCCATGAGAAGACTCCAGAATCTGGCTTGAAATCCGTAAATACAGCAAAAGGTAACTCTTAAATCACTTCAGTAAATGTTATATAGCATATTGGACGGAATCATATTTTCTCTAATTACTGTAACAAATAGCTAAATAAAAATCTAAGGTAACTGTAACAGTAGCTGCTCCTAAGAACACTTCTCAGACTTCTCCTGACATTTCAGGACTATTAGAGTTATTTTCCTTATTTATCCACAGCGTGTTAAAAATTCAGTTACACATGCAACGTTTCTCAGTTTGCTTGCTCAGCCTACAAAACAGACATTTAGATGGTCTCAGGTACGTTAGGTGTGAATGATCTGTGTCACGAATACTGGCAATAGTATCTGACAAACTTAAATACTCATCAAAAAATTACCATGTACATATTTTAAAAATAGAACTTTCCCTTCACAATAAGAAGAAAAAAATCTAAATGCAATCCATGAGTTAACCGAGTTTATCAAAACTGAAACAATGTAATACATACCCACTGTGTGTCCAAGAAGACTTTTAACACCAATTACAAAGCCTTCAGCAAATTCTTCAGGTCCCTGAACAGCACCCTAAAAATGAAGTTTATYATGAATAGCACAAAACTATACATTTATGCATCTGTTTGAAGAAAAACTAGCAATTCCTTTACACTGATGAAAGTAAGGCCATTTGAGTATGTTATTTCTTTAAAGGTAACATAAAAAAAATCCTGCTTTCTTAACTGTTCAAGTGTAGAGTACAGTGACAACAAAACTACAACCCTACCAATATATTCCGTCAGCCTACTGTTCATACACAGTTGAAGAATCAGGAAGTCATACCTGGAACGGCTCATAGAAGAAAGCTTCAACTCCCTCAGACAAGCCTCTGATTAAGCCGAATGGATTTCCAAGAACATCTAACCCAAGTACAAGAACATACATCTGTTTCAGGAACTAAATAATAAGGGGGGAAGGAGGGGGAGAAGCAAAAACAAGAGCAGTGTTACTAGCTGTTGTTACACAGTTCCACGTTAGAACCCAAGGCGGGTAAATTTTTTAATKTACTACCTAAGTACTACCTTAGAGTACTCAACTAAGTCTTCCTACTAGAATGAAGACAGGCTTAGGCAAAAGATGCAGTACATGTATGGATAACTATTAGAATACTTCGGTGAAGAAAAATATAAATAGAAAGAACAGAAGCAATTCTGAAACACATTTTCAGGACACTTTTGTATTTGCACTTTTGTTATGTGCCATCAGATTCCTACTTTACTACTATGAAATAAAAAATTAGTAGCTTTTAGAGGTATTCCCCCTTTCCTTTCCTATTTTCTGCATTCTGTAAGGTACCTACTCACAATTTTACACAAAGGCTTGACCAAATAAACTTACTTGTTCACTATAATGTCTAACAACTCTCTTCATCAGTTGGTCTCTCTTGTAGAACTGATATTTAATTTCAAAGAAAGCAAGTCTGAAAGACAAGTAATCACGTTAGTTATAGATACTCTTCCTCCTTCTAAGTAGTTCTGTTTTTCCCTTCAGATAATCCTGTAGCCCTATTCTCTTAAAAAGGAGCCCAAACACCATCTTCCCTACATTCCTCTCTTTCCCTAAAGGCTGTATACATTTATACTAGTCAAAGTTTACCATGGACCCAAGTATTAAATGTACAGTAGCTTTATTCATAATATTAAAAAAAAGAAATCTTTATAAGCTTACTTGAAAATAAGATCATCCACATCTGTTAGAGTAGCTCCAATACTTTTCAAAAGCAAATTCAGAGAATGGATGGCTATCATTTCTTCTCCCTTATCTGATGCTTCTCCACCAGAAGCCAGAGACAGACTCAAATGCAACTGTCAAGAAAGAATTAGTAAAACAAGACAAGTCAAGACAAAAAAGCACAGACCAGACAAGTTGTGTGGTGCACATGTAAACAAACCAGTGGTGAAACAGTGGGGTCTTTTTACTCACTTTGAGGAAATGTACAATTTCGACAAACATGCTTGAACTCACAATGGTMTTACTTTGAAAACATATGTATTTATTTATATTTCCACACAGAGAAGTGTCAAATTGCTCTAGAAGTTTAACCTTTGTTATGTTTACATGTGTAAACAAYGAGAGAAATAACTTCTTAAATAGGTGGAGCTTAATTCCCAGTACAAGTTAAATTTTGAATTCTGATTTACCTAACTAGCTTGTGTGTATTTTTTGCAACTAGTCACTCTTTTGGGGAAATGCATGAACTTCAGAGAACTGTCCTTAAAACTGTAAAATAGGATTGTTTAGTGTCGATAAGACCCTTTTTTTAAAGGAAATCCACACACTTTTCTTAAAGGTGGAGAGGGCAACAGAAAATTATTTTCCTTTTCCCTTTTTCATCATCATAATCAACATTGCTCCCTTCTACTCCCTTAAAAGAGGACATAGCAGTTAACCTGTATGATTTGACTTTTTCAAGATTCCCCATTTTTGTTTTTTTTTTTTTTTTTTTTTTTTTTTTCCAAAAGGCCACACAGCCATTTTCACAGTCTTCCCACTATCCAGTGGTTTAGAATATTGGGATGGGGCAGTGAAGTAAGGGGAAAAAACAGGAGAGAAAAAGAAGCCCCTTCCTGTACCTAACAGGTAGCATGTCTAGACATTTCAAATAAAGACGCAAAAGAGACTTGAAATTATAACCGTCTCTTCAACAACTTTAACCAGACTAGCCAAAGGATAACGTTAAAAATATCACAATAGAGTCTTGTTCCTCTAGTGTTTTCCCTGGCTTCACATTCTTGTAAGTTTATAAGYGCAATAATATCAGAAAAAAAATCCAAGAATCTAAGCATACCCTATAGATGTCTAGTGAAATAAGTAAAAAGGTGAAAAAAGTGCCAGAATTTAATAATCTATATTGGGGTTTATGTCTGTCTTTTATACATTCAGTGAAAAGGAAAAAAAAGTAAGTAATTTATTTCCTCTAAATTCTTATTCATTCTGATACCCTTAGGGGAGCATTCTGTAGATTCAGAATAATGTATAATTACTGATGATCTTTATTCCCTTCCTCCAAAAAATCTAACTGGTTCAAAAGAGACATSAAGACAAGCCCATGAAAGTGTATTTTATTACAACTTATCACACATTACTTGGATACCTTCAGGCCAGCATTTTATCTAGGCTTCCTCATTATTATACCCATTGACTGTTCCCACTTAGCAATGGTCAAGGGTCTGTTTGTACTCATGGGCAACTAAGAAAGTTTTCCAACAAAGTATTAAGTTCTAGAGAACATAAAAAAAATCCCCATTAGGAAGACAGCATGAAGACCTCAATAACCCAGAAGGTTGATCTGAGGATGTATTTACTATAAGGAATTAAGTGATCATTAATATCAAGTGTTTTATTAATCAAAAGTATCTCTACTACATACCTTAATTGGAGAAATATGGAAATGCTCAAAGAAGCTGAGCATTGACAGGTCTGTTAGGGAAGACTCCATTAGCTCAGAGTTAAGTGCATCTACATCTTGCTGAATTAATTTAGACTGGTTTTATTAAAAAAAAAGAAAGAAAATATAGAACAGAAATTTATCTCATCAACATACAAACCAGCATAATTATATATACATGTAATATAATTAATCATATTATATATAAATACATGTAAAAATATACATACATATAAATAAACAGCAAATATAATAATTATATCCAAATGTAATGAAACAAAAAAAAAATTTAACTAGTTAAATAGCCAACACCTCCAAAACTGGAAATAGACTAATTACTTCTGTATACCAGATTGTAACTGTACTAATACTTTTCTGTAATCCAGGATTAAAAACAAACAACCAAACCAAAAACAACTCCACAACAATTTATGGGTGACTTTTCCAATTTATGCTATGTCACTTGATATTCCCTTAAATTCCTCAATCACTTAAGGTATCACTTCTAAATTAATTTAGAAAAATTAGTAAAATAACTAACTTCCTGAGGTTATTTGCATTGTTTTATTTCCTTGCAAAATCAGAGTTTTTATACAGTACATCTGAAGATATCATTTCTAAGAAAAAGAAACCTGTAAGAATGACTCTCCTATGCACACTAGAACCAAATGTGACCTTTCTGAATACTTTTCACCTAAATAAGACTTAATTTAAAGCCTTGAGAATCTGTTCCTTCTGCTCTCTGAAGACAAAAGACACTGTAGACTAACAGTTAGAAGCCCACTCTATAAACCCTAACCTTATTTCATTTACCACCCTTAACGCTTCRTAGCCACAGTTGAAAGAACTATCAATTACATTGACAGAACTATCAAAAACATTAAAAGAGCAGAAAACAGTTACACATCCCCAAGTATCATTACTAATTGACAAGTTTGAGTAACTGCTCACAGCCAATGTTTAACAGAAATCCCAATGCTTCACTGAAAATTATCTTACCATGTCCCTTTATTCACTGTTGTCAAATGCAATATTCACCCATTTAAACTGAAATATTCCGAAAATCGCAACACCATTACCATTAAGGCCCTGTCCTGGCAAAAATCAGTTTCTCTCATGTGTTACCCTTTGTCTTTCAGCTTCTGGATCTGTAGATGGAGTGAAAAGTTCACTAAGTGCTCCTAAAAATCCTTGATCAATTTTCAGTGCCATTTCCTGGATAAGAACCATGAAGTATCTAAAATGGGAAAAAACAAGCAGTGTATACTTGTAGAAGTTTAACTTAAATATCACATGCTTACCCTAAGTAATTGAAGTTTGGTTATGCAATGTTGCATATTAAGACTTACAATCTACAATATCAACTATTTTTAGTTACAAGGGCTTACCAGCCTCACAAAGCTATACATTACTGTAGACTACTCATATCTTAACACTTTCAAARTTTACCTAAAAATATTAACCATCACCAAATACTTCGTATATTCATATATTATGATTCCATGTGCCCCATGGATAACATCACCTAAACAACAYATTTTTTCCTCTTATCCAACTGCCYCTCTCCAAAAGTCATATTACTGAGTATTTATTTTATCAAAATACACCATCCTTAAATATTATATCCACACTAACTGGGTACAGATACTTGCATTAGAAACCATCAGTATAACGGTTTTTAGTACAAAATCTCAAGACACGGACATATTAACTAAAGAACATACATTTCCCAATAGAACACACTGTATTGGGCTACGTTAGAGACTGTATGAGCTCACTGTTAGAGCACCAAATAAACTCAGCACTGTACAACAAACAGGCAGACATGCAACTCATACTGTAGTACAAGAGGGAAATAATTCTGATTACTAAAGAATTTTTGCCTAACAGTCCCTTCACGTGGTCAGTCCTTACTTTCTAAAAGTAAGTTTCTTTTAGAATGATGTTTTTTCACCGGAGACATTTAAAAATTCAATCCAAAGTCAAGAGTTGTTTGGATAGGAGAACGTGAACTTTAAAACAAGATTCACTTCTAAAATGCATTAAATCTCTACAATTATATTACAAYACACTGTTAAACTCACTTGAACTGCAGTACTTTGCTATATTCGTTGAATCTAGTGATGATGCTGATGTCAATGAAGGGTTTTGGTTCTAAAAAGGAGAAAAAAAAAAATCTAAGTATATGTAAAAAATAAATTGCCAAGTTACTACTTTCAAGGCTGAATAGATCTTTGGCTTTGTCTCACCTGAATCCAAAGCAATCGACTTGGGAGGGGCTACAGGGTGAAATACAACAGGAAACATCGATCCTGGTAATTGATTATCAACCTAAAAAAAAATTATTGCATTATTACAGGAATATTTTAATGACACGATAATCAAAGACCATTTCCATTTTAGAAGACTTGAGAAACTTGTTTATAGATTGTGTTCAAGAAGAACGGCATTCTTATTTTGGGGGAAGGAGAAAAGAGGAAGAAGATTAGTCTGATATTATTTTGGAATGTTACCTATTTTAGTTATAAAAGGTCAGATGGTTGGAAGTGTTGCACAAGGGATGCTTACAAGGTTCACACTCACAAAGATTCATTTAGAGGGTCTGCAGCTGATGGCGTACATTGACAGTAATAGTGAAAACTACCTTCAGGCAACAATAAAAACAAATAAACCCCACCAGCTGTTCAGGAAAAGCATCAACAGGGTCCTCAAGGAGTGCCCTCCCCTGGGGGACTTCAAATTGCAGCAAATGGAGATGAAGATGACGATGATGATGATTTCTCATCATTATTTTCCTCTAGTACTAAACTCTTCTCACTAGTACCTGCTCAAGTGCTCTATTGGTTAATTTAGCAACACTGCTAGTACTGACTGGAGTATGCTAATCAGGTGCAAGTGTTGCACATTAATTCACTGTTAAGCTTACATGCAGATACATTATTGCGCACTATTTTTGAGTATTTAGATGTCTATTATCTACTTTCCATTAGACAGGTAGTTTTCGTACTAARGATCTCTGAACCTCTAGATACACTCTCTAGAATAATATATTACATGACTATATACAAACTATGGTAAACAAGTTTTGAAAAAGGTTGAGATTTTTGTTTGTTTGTTTTAAAACACCAAAACACCTCCCTTAAGAAATAAACTTTCCAGCACAGCACCCTGCTTTCCATTAACCTACAATTTTGTGGAATTTTTTCCATACTACTTGCAAAATCCTGGGATGGCAGTTCTGCAGTACTTTTTCATCAATGGAGCAGTCATAGCACTTCTGCTACTCTGACGTAGTGAGCAGAGCACTGCATATGTAAGATTTGGAGATACTTCTTCATACAAATGAATAAAATAAAAGCCTTAAAGTGTCTGTTTAGTTTATAGAACATGATGAAGGATGCTACCTGCAGCCAATACAATTGAGCCCGTAAGCTTCTTTGGTGAGGCGACTGTTTGAATTCAACCTGAATTCCTGACAGGAAGTTGCGTCGGATGCTGCATCTGACTGGGAGACGCATTTCCATTGGAACCTTACTAAAATTCACCTGGAAATATAAGAAAGCAGAGCTAACATACAGTTTATTAAAAGAAATAATAAAATGTTAGATTACTAGTAAGCAGACTAGCAAATAAAACTTGTATTTTTTTCTTATTTCATGACCACATGGCTACTGAATTATTCAATCCAATTATCTGCATGGAAAGTAACGAAAACCACAAGTTAGTCTGATAAGCACATTACATTGCAACTATAGTTGCCCCAAGCAGGAACCTCTGTCTCATCTTAGAAACTATTTCTTCATGAGTTATATATTACACTGGCATAATTAAAGATATTTACATGTAGCTGACTACTTTCCCAGCTGATGCTTTTACACTGATCCTGAAACATTTAAGTTATGAGAAGCAAAAGGTAAAAGCTCTCCTTTTTTCCCGAGTCATATGTAATGACTTACAGATACAAGTTTTTGATACCACGTACTTTAAATGCACTACTGCAATGTACGAAACCTAGGTATTCATACAGCTGAAGGTATGTATGTTTTTCAAATGAAAGGATGATATAGAATACAATCCTGATTATGGTACTATAAAATGCCTGTATTTTACTTAGCCAATTCAGCACATTAAATTTATGCGTGGAATACAGGTATGTTTACTTAATGCCTGAAATAGCTCAGGTAAGTGAATTAATTTCAGGAGTCTCTGAAYGCTATAGACTCCTTTATCATATCAAGTCATGGGAACTGCAGCTTACTAAGAAGCTAAAACCAAGATTTCTGCAAAGAATTTAAGTTACATCAGTGAGAATATAGGTTCATAACTAACATGCAGATACCAAGCAATATTTTCTACCACACAAAAGCAAAATTCTTTGAAATTCTTACTTCGTAATACAAGTCTGGAAAATATCTCAATACTGCCTCAGTATTACCTCAATACAAAAAATATTCTACTGTATAAAATGTGAAACTATTMAAAAAAAAAAGCCTGCTTTTTGTTTATGTTTCTCTTAACATAGCATCCATCCTTACTTAGCAAAACAGAAGTCTGTTTTAACTGTTGCACATGTTCTGCAATCATTTAAACACTGCAACCTCAAAACATACCTCAGTATTGGTGTCTAGTTTATGCCAGCCTGGAGCTTGGAAAGCACTCTTACAAAGATACTTTTGATAGGCTTGTTCCAACAGGTTTATTTGCTTTTGATTAAATGGTTTCCACTTTTGCCTCGGTTTCAGTTCCCAAACAACACCAGAACTGCAAAACAAATAACAAGGGTAACAATTTAAAAGTACTTAAACCTTTCTTATCCATGCAAACCATGTAAAAAGATACTATCCTAATTTTTCAGGCTCGAAAAAACCTATTGTTTACTTTTTTTTAATAGAAGCTAAGAAAGGAGGCAGTTAAATCCTATTTATTCAAATTGCACAATAGGAATAAAGGCAGAACTTAATTTTACTTAAAAAGGTTTCACTTATCTTAATTTCATTTGAAAGATGTCCCTTTCAACTCAACTGTATTGCTAAAATTATATTATGCTGTCAAATTTTGATTATTCAAAGGAATATTTAGGCTTCCATGTGCAGTACCTCGTAATTCCTACATAAGAGATTTCTTTTTTATTTTCATTGTTAATAAGAGAAAGTCCAAGACTATGGATTGACAAGTTTATTTCTTGATCAGGTTGCTCCAGCTCCTCTGCTTGTCGTGCTTTAGAAACTAATGCAACATCATCTGTGAAAAGTAGCACTCGTTGGCGTCCATCCAGGAAAGACACCCAGTGTATTTGAGTATTTGCATTGTAAGGGAACTGGCCACATTCATCCTGTATTGGGGGGGAAAAAAAATAAATATATATATATAGTAAGTATATTACAGGAGTAAATCCATGATGTTGCTGTATGTTTATAAGCAAGCAAGTTTATTGGCACACATACCAACCAGAACTCAGTATTTTTCTTGTGTATTCAGTTTAATGCATCATACCGATTTTGGTGTATCCCAACACTGGAAAGAAGTTGGGGGTTGGGATTTTTTTTTYTYCCTTTTGAAAAGTAGGCATTCCAGCATTATTTGTGGATGAGAATAATATTGGAAATTATTGGGCAACAAAGGCCTTCACAGCAAAAGAAAAGACTTAGAATCGTAGGTGATGGGGGAAGAAGGCATTAAATCCTATACCTTGAAACAGTAAAACCAGACAATGATTAAGATCTCTGCTCTTCAAATGCAGATATTCCTTATTTGTTAATTTGTGAGGCAAAACTGAGATAGTTAAAGCCCTTTTCTCAAAAGCCCAAAATAATCATGAATTTAACCATAATTATATACTAAGGAAATCAGTTTCAAACTAAAAACATTTTTAAATGTAAAAAATTTTACCCAAGAAAGTGCTTATACAGTAAAGCACACTGTAGTTGGTTAACTGTCAGAGTTCAGCTGTGAGAAACTAAATCCATTCCCAATATAACAGAAACACAAACTTGCTTTCCTGTCCCTACTTTTAGCTACTAATATTTTCAGTTATCTTAACTCTGTGCCTAGTCAACAGAAAAACCAAGCCACCAAGAATTCAGAGTTTAGTGAAAGGTGCAAGAGGGCTGCTGTTTAGAGACAGACATATAGTACTTTATTTAGCCTACATTCCAGTTAAGTGAGAAAAATCTTCCTCTATCAATGCTTGCTTCCCCATCCTTTAACAAAATACTTGCCCAGTCTTATCATAGATTTACCTCTGCTTCTAGTTATATCCCTCCCTTTCCCCCACTCATTTTCCATCTTGATCATTGTTATTTTGCCCCCAATTCACACATTATCCTATTTTAATATTGCATGAGTTACAAACACCGAAATAGCTCCTAGTGAGCAACTCAGAGTTTTCTGCTCCATGCAAGCACTTCCCATAGGAAGCGAGAGTCACAACAGTCAGAGGTTTTCTCCATCTTTAGGGAGATACTTAAGGCAAATGCAGCACTGCTAGAAAATTGGTGAATTATTCATCCTCTGTACTATTTAGATACGTCCGCAGCTCATACACTTTATCCCTCTTCTTTCATATCCAAGAAAACCACGGAGAAAATGCAGGTTGGAGTTTGTGTCCAATCCTCCAATTACATTAATCTAATCATCTAAAAATCTTGCTACTTGAGAGCAGGCTGAAAAGTCTCTTATAGGACAAGACAGATGCAAAGTTACTGAAGAAGCTTTCTCCCAGATAATTTTCATCTTGTTATAGTCCTAGATTAGTTCATCATTTACTTCTCCCCTTCTGAAACTTACCTTAAGTAGGTCATGTTCACCAAAATTTTGCGAGTAGCCCCAAATCAATTTTCTTGTTTTAGTTGGATCTGTCCATGCAAACAGGCATACTTGCTTTGGTTTCAACTCCATTTCCTCTTGTAATCCACTGCAGGTTAAAAGAAAAGGAGTAAAATGACAGCATTCACTGATTGAAGTAGTGCAAGCAGATCATGGTGCTATATACTCCACCCCTCCAGCCGCCTGGGGTGAGGCATGAAGGGCCTAGGGTATCCACTCCAAACAAGTCCAGCTGAGCTAGGCTCTTGGTGAACTAAGATCTATACTCCCACTTTATTCTCTCCACTTTCTCAAACCATGAAGACTGCTTAAAAGCACAAAAAATACTTCATTAAAAGAATATGACAAAGAAAAGAGTTTTTTCTATTTTTCAAGGTACCATAATGGTAAAAGAGAACTTCATTCTTCACAAAGGATACCCCTTGGTTAAACAACCAATGGTAAATTGTTCCTTTGACATACCTCTGTTTATATCTGAGAGTGTCCCATGAAGTATGGTTAACAATAAGAGCTGGAGCAGCTCCCTCATGGTAATCCGAGAAGCTTATGAGAGTAGAATGCTCAGAAACATTCACATCTACCAGTAAGCCCCCATTCTGGAGAGGAAGTTAGACAGAAAGTTCAATATTTTTTCTATGCATAAATTCAAGTTAGAACAGACTAAATGGTTATTTTTAGATCAGTCTTTCACCGGCCTCTTACAAATGAAAAGAGGAAATGTACCCTACATTATGTAGTAACAGTACGCTCAAACACATTGGTCACTGGCTTAAGACAGACATCAATAAAATCCACAAACTATTTGTTGATTTAACTTGATTGAAAAATTATATTCAAATTATAACATTTTTAAGAATTACTTTATTTGGCTAAGTTCAGTAAAAAGTATAGGCAAGCATTCCCTTCACYTCCTGTTAAAAAACTTAAAGTCATGTTTAAAAACTGCAGTTTCCTGCATATTCCTTAAAAACCTGGAGGCTACTCTAGACAAATGTACTAACATTTTTAAAGGTACAACAAATATAGTAATAGCGTATTAACAAACTGATCACTGAGCAGAAAAGTTCTGTTGATTAAACCTCTAAACAGATCATCATAAGTCTTTCTTCTAATGGCTTTCAAGATCCTGCTTTCTTCCAATAGATTTGCAAGGTATTTCTGAGGTATGTACAGCACATTTCTTCTCATTTCCTTATACAAAGGAGGTACCTCAAGCTTTCCCTTTTGGATAGTCTCTTCAGATAGCTTTCTCGAATGCTTCTCTAGCAAGATAAATTGACATTTTTGCTATGTTGTAAGGTCCGGAGGAGAGGTCGGAGGGGACACATCTACCTTTGAAAAAGATGATCTTACAGATTCTCCAGCTCACATCAGAGGGATGTGAGAAATTATGTTTAGCACTCTACACAGTAGCAGTAAAACCTCACTACATACAGGACGAGAAAAGATTCTCTTGCAAAGCTGAGCCACTATCTTAGAAGAGTGAAAAAAAAACCCCACTATTCTAGTTAAGTGCATCAACAGAACACCAGATCATTGATGACATCTTGTTCCAAAAACATTTTTTCAAACTGCTTCAGCAAACTTGGAGAGCTGGATTATCCACAGCCACTTGTATTTCAGCTAATTATGGTAAGCATTATCTCTAAAGACGTGTCTGAACATGCTACATTTATATACACATTCCCTAACGCTAGGCTAGGGTGAGTTCTGAAATAATTAAGATTCTACTAATTGAATCATAAATTATTTTAGCCATGAAGTGCGTGTCTCCAACATGTTATTAGCTTATCAGGAAAACAAAAAATACATTCTATTTTAGGTTAACTATTTAAACAAACTGAAGGCACCTAAGAAATACCCTCTGCAAAAGAACAGATGTTAGAGATGTAGTATACCACTTTTAATTTAGTATCAATAGAGCTGCTCAGCTTCCTATACGCTTGTCAAAACTAAATCAACTTGACCACTTCACACAGTTATGAAAACATTAACATTGCAAACTTGATTCACAACCTTTTTTATGCAACAGAACCGAAGTGCTGTGCACCAACACCTCAAGGCACAAGGTTTCCATCCTGATGATCTTGGGGAGTAAAGCTTTCCTAAGTTCAATACCACAAGGCTAAAATGGAATATTAAGAACAGACCACACAAAGTCAGTCTCACCAATTCCTCCAGCCTCAGCAGAGTACCATTATCCTGGGCTTTAAACAGAAATGGTTTGGATGAGCTTTCATAGCCAACTACTCTTACACAAAGTTCACCAGATGAGTTTTCAGGCCAAAATGGAAGACACTGTAAAACAAGAAATATCCATGACTTGACCAGTTCATATATGTTCAATATAGTAAGCCAGCAGTAAAAGAAATAGTTTTGTGTGACTAAAACTATTTCAAATGTCTTAGTTCTTACSCCAGTATCCACTGATGAACATCTCATCTACATTAGTAAATTATSCAAACTGAAGGACTTGATTAATTTACCAACATATGCAACCCGTGCTGCTCAAGTTGCCCTGAGAYGTGAAGTATCCACATCATGCCATCATAAGTGACAGAGCTTCTATAAGAGAACTGCTTTTTCCTTAAGTGACAGCTAGAGACTGGTTGTTTGTCTACAATAACATCCAAAGGAAAAAAAACTGAAACATTACCTCTGAAGCTGAGATATAATTCCATTTATTAGTTGGAAAAGAGCCAYTAGGACCAATTTCTCCAACTTCCAGTTCCAGAGAAGATTTGTTTGCTATTGTGTAGAATGGAGTGAAGGTAACTATCCTGGTAAGGTTGAAACTGCTCATTTTGATGCTAACTCCAACCTGTTGAATAAGAACAATTTGAGCAAAAAATCAACAACAAGCTTAAGAGAAAAGTCAGGATAGAAAAAAAAGAAAAGCCAACACTACTGTAATTAACAAAGGCTAGCACACAACGTTCCTGTTCTGAACACCTGTAATAAAAGAACCAAACAGCATGCAGTAAAATCAGCTAACTATGCAACACAATTAACACAATAGTAAAGAGACAGTTTTAGCTGTAGCATTTTGTAGCTGTAGCATTTGTGGGGAAAATCCAACAGGAATCGCTCCACAGCAAATCAAGACAACCTAAAATGATCATATCATCAGAGATCAGTTAAAGAGTATATGGAAACACAACTCCCCACCTGCCTGCATATTATTATAAAGTGTATTCTTTATTCTGCTTAGTTGTGCAGATGTAGTGTTAGACAAGGCTGCTGAGTGAAGATCTAAACACTTGCAAACAATTATGAATTTTGAATGTGAACTCTATCTCCACTATTCAAGTTCACCGTTGTATTTTCAAACAGCCTAGTAATACACATTTGTTATATAAACCACATTTATGAATTACACTGAAATCTCTGTTGGTGAAACTATTTGTCACCAGGTGCAGACCTGAAGAGCTGGGGCGTAAAAATTATTACCCTAAATGTTAAATATTTCCCTGATCTAAAAGCAGTGTAAATAGTGAAACAAAGGCCTTAAGGAGAAAAAGAAGTCAAGCCAGAAGAACCCCAAGAGAGCTTCACAAAACACAGAAACCTATCTTACCAGATAGTCCATGTTATTAGCTGAACACCTGACACATCCATAGCTTCCTACAGTATCAAGAGAAAAGCTACTGGACCAAGTGCTAGTTGAAATACATAACTGGATCTACACACAAAAAAGAAAAACATGGGAAGTACTTCAATAAATTCATTTTAATTTTATAGTTCATGCATTATGGAGTGCAATTATATCACATGTAGCAGTATAAAGATGACACTTAAGTGCTTTTAAAACCTTCTATAAGGTAAGCTGAAGCATGCAGTATCACTATTCATATTCTGATTTATTAGTCTATGCTTGAGTTCTGGGAAAGATGGTACAGTAAAAGGTAGCAAAATAGAGGAGTCTTCATTCACTCTTATGTTCATGACAGCACACACATAGGTGGGAAAAAAAGCCACAATTTTGTGGTGCTTCATGACCTTGAAGAGGGCAGAGGAAATAATCAAAACAATACCTTGTCAAAACTGTCTCAAYCATTTTTTCAACTATTGTTGGGTGAAAAAAAAAAGTATTTAAAAGGAAAGAAGGGCCACTTCAGAAGAAAAATCCTCTACTACAGTACTCTTCATCTGACCATGCAAATATCACGTCAAAACAAAACCAAAGAAATATGTTTAACATAGGACAGAATATTTACATTGTGCATTTTAAATGTCAAAGAACCTAGCTGAGTAAAACACMAGCCTGTGATTCCTCTTTATTCAGGGGAAAATGCCTCCACAGTAAGATTCAGAGCAGCCCTCCTTTTGACTATAAAGGGAGTCCACACTCTTAATTTACATATCTACATTAAATTCCTCTCCCCAAGAAAACAGCTTTCTGGTAGGGTACCCCCTGAGTTTTCAGGACCTAACCACTCTATACCAGCAGCCCGCTTCCGGCCAGGATGAAAGCTAGTCAACGGGATGCAGTGCAAGACCTGGAAAAARTTGCAATAGACTTTCTGTCTACCTGCCTTCCCTTCTACTTAGTCCAAAAAGTATAATTAACAAGAAGAAAGCAGCAGCCAGATGAAAGCCTACAGATTTAAATACTGCCAAAAAAATTCCTTAGACAAAATGTGTGTGTGCGCGTGTGTTTTTCCCCCCTCAGAGCAGGATTTTAAAACACCACCACCACAACCACCACCTAAAATAACCATACCTTATTTTTACTAAAAATATTTTTCTTTTTAAAGGAGAACAAAACAATATCTCTGTAGTCTGCTGGATGCTTCACATGAGTGTCTTCAGCTCGATACTGGAGAATACGTGAAGTTTTGTTGATTATCCAATAAGGACTGAACACAGACAAGATCATACGGCTTCCAATTCGCCTGGTATGTATATAAATATCCACTGTCATCACTGTAGCAGAATGGCATGTGAAACACACAGAAAAAAATTCAGGCATCCCATCACGAATTCTAAGATGCCCATTCCAGTCTTTGCCTTGATATTTTATCAACACAAGCTCCATTATTTCTCCATTGATTCTTGAATGAAAAACATCTGCAGCACTCCCTTCAGTCAATTCATGGGCTTCTGCTGTTCCCTGTAGCAAAATTAGAAGGAGCAAATTAAGTTTTTAATATATAAAATTTAGGTATTCAAAAAMCAGCATTTTATTCTTCTTTTGCAGGATGCACGTTTCAGATATCTCAGTACCACATGTCCCAATCTCCAATCACTTTTATTTGAGCCTGATCCTATGAATAATTTGGTATCAATTGCACTTTTCTTGCAGTACAGTAAAGACTGCTTAATTCTGGATTTCAGGAAGGCAAACTAGTTCCAATGTATACCCTGTCTCTGTTCCCTCCCTCCCTCCTCCATGATTTCCAGTGGATTTTGGCAATGAATTTTTATTCATATACTTACAATACTGGGTGCAACACTGAATTGGACTGTGCTGCAGACGTACAGCCAGGACTTTTCACATTAAAGAACACCCAAGGGCAGAAAGCCAGAAGCTCTGCCATACTGTTTGGTAGCACAGCTTTTCTCAGGCAGTAGCATCCCACAACARCAGCTTTCCTAATTTTTACTGAGAAACAGTATATTTTACTGTATTGAACAGTGGCCAGGCTTGATTAGTCAAGGGCCGTGAAGACAATAAGCACACACCCATCTAGAGGTACAGTGCCTGCAGAAATAATTTGAATTACTAGTTTCTAGCTCTTCAATCAAGGCAATGACACTCTGTTCTACATTCTGTGACTCTGAGTACTGAAGTACAGGGAAGGTAAGGAAATCTGGAAGTAGTGTCATTAGGATGTTGGACAGAAGTGAAAGATCTAAATGAATGCCACAGCCAGTTATGCGAGTAGGACAAAACAGAACAAACTAGGATGATAGTTCTAAATCCTCCCACCTTTTCAATTTACTAAAATCACTCAGCTTTCATGAAGAAAGACTAGATACTGAAAATACTGAAAGAAGAGGAAAAAAGTCTGCATAGCATCCCGCAAAGAAATCTTCTAATTTGTGCAAGGGAGACCTCACAACAGTCCTCAGTAAAGAATCAGTGTCAGAATGGAGAGAAGTTGTGTTTTCTACATAGAAGAAAAGCTTCAGAAATTTCAGATGCTTTTTCTTATGCCTCCCCCTGTGAAACAAAAGATACCTTGCAAAACACAAACAGGATCTCAGAAGAACGTAACAGAGAAAGACCAATGCAGTACAGGATTCATATTTAAGGAGCAAGGCAGAACTGGCCAGGTACACCCAAATTTAAAACAGTTAATACCCAAAACTCCCAGAATCAATCCATCAGCTGACTCACTCATTTACAATAGAAAATACAAAAAACAACATAAAGTTATCYTCCACACTACATTCACCTCCACTTCTAAGTAAATATAGTCTTACTTAAAATCAAATAAAGGATGTACAAATAAAACCATAACATAACTTACCTCAAGTAAATATCTCAAGGCGTATGGTAAAAGATTCCTCACAGTCAGTGTAGGGTAAAGGTGGATAATGTAGGCAGGATCCCACTCCTCTCCGTGAGTTGAAATAAAATTTAGTTCATCAGGTACAGCTGTTGAGCTGATTATTAGAGGCAAGAAATTTGTCTCCATGGCTGGGCACTGTAACAGGCACTTTACTTCATTGCTCCTATGTAGCTCTTCCCTCCAGGCTATGTAAGTCGTGGACTCTTCAAACTGATCCTCTAACATCCCTGTTGGTCGAACATACAGGTGACACCTATGGGAAGAGGACAGGTAATGGTACACAATAGCTTTCCATTAACAGCTAACTTCACCCATTTTAAAGCAATTGCTAACATTCTGAAGGGCTTTTGCAACACACTAATTACCTAATAAAGGTAGCATTTTGGTTTTTTAGCCCAGTCAGAAAGAGTTCCAAGTGCAAATTTAAGCTTCCACACTAATGCTGTATTTGTGCATCAGTCTCACAAAGATCAGACCTACAGAACAGAAAAAGTGTACCTGTATGAATGTAAAGGAACATGAAATTCCTCTTCTGGCTTGGATATGCCAATTGGCTCCAGCGACTTGGAGTCTCTAGCCAGTACATAGATTATAAATGGGATTGAGAAATGGTTCTTGATCTAGGATCAAAATGCATGATTTTCATTACATTTCTATGGTACAAATTTCTAAAGGAAAAAGTATGAATAGCATCAAGGAAAAACAACATTAGTAGATTTAATTAAACCCCTCTGGAAAACAGACTTCTATGCATCTTAGTAAGAAATACAATTCTGAAGGAGAACAATATGCAAGCTTATGAGAAAAATACGCTACTTTTAAGTTCCATGAATTGAAAAACATGCTTAAAATGCCAAGTCACATAAAAAGTACATATTCCAACCTAAAAGTTGAGGATATTAGAAAGCCAAAAGTTAAAAGTAAAAACCAAATTTTTCATTTATCCGGAAGACACACACATACAGAATACAGATGAAAATTCATGTAACAAATAGAATAAAATACTTAATAATTTGCCTTTAAGTAACTTTTTGGAAAAGTATGATCTCAGAAAAATGCATTAAGGAAGAGAAGTAAAGTCACTCAAGAGAAGAACACTGCTTTCAGGCTTTTGGTTTGTTTGGTTGGGGTTTTTTACCTGCAGAGGAGATCGTACGGTAATAACCTTATTTCCTTCTGTAGCATCTATCTGTACAATGATCGAGTCTGAACGATCAACAAGAAGGTTTCTTATGTTGTACAGTCGTCGACCTGGTTTGGCTATGGGAATGTTTACCACTTCTTTATATCCTTGAAGTTCTAATCCATAAAAACATACAAAAGTCTTAATTAGGCAAAACAAATCACATTACCATTTTCTATTTGAACAATACTTTAGCTTCTCTAAACCCTGAAACAACCAGGATCAAAGCACTCTCTGGCAAAAGCACCTTGAAATGGTATTTGAGCACCATTGAAGGAAAGCCTTAAGGTCAGAATACTCTTGAAGACCATAACTTTAGATTATGATTCATACATAGCATGATAAATATACCAAAACAGTAAACAAAGGTATTTGGTGGGCAAGTTAATAAAATGCAACACAGAACATGATCTTTGTATCATGGCCAAGTACCTTCAGATGGGATGGGATGGAAAAGGAAAAAAAAACAAAAAAAAMCAAACACCAAAAAGAAGATTATGAGTAGTTGTTATATCCTATTCTCCTAGGAGCAGGGATATGAGAAATGCAGATCTTGTTTAACAGGAGTTGGAACCCACAGGCCTATGTCCCCAGGGTCTGTARGATGGTCTGTCAATGACTCCACTAGAATATCTTCCATTTCTTCCAAAGGGGGAGGAAAAATATTGTACTTCCACCCTCTGAAAAAATGGAGRGAAGGAATTTTACATTTTTTTAACAAGTCCAGTAGGGGGTTTAACTTTTTTTTAATTGCCATCGGTATTCAAAAGTAGTTTCAACACAATGTACTTCACCTAAATTTTGATCACATTGAATTTAATGATGTTGGCTCCCCCAGCTTCCTATTCTCAACATGTCATAATGCACAGTGTTCCCTAGCATAATACCTAAATTTAAAGAGAAGACGGAGCTTTCTTGTCGGTACAATGCAGACAACTTTCCTTGTCGGGGTGCTTCAAAAACAGAGTATTCCAGTTGCATGTTCTGACCAGTTTCTACATTGTTCATATTTTCTTTTTCAACTGAACCAACTATCCTAAAATTGGAGCTAGGAAGCACTTTGAGAGGAACACCTAGGGCATTTTTCACTATGACAGGTGCTGTCTCTTTAAAGGAATAGTCAAACGTGGATGCAGTCCCTTCTGAAAATGCCTGTAATTAACAACATAAATAACAACACATCATACATAAATAGCCACAATAACATACATACAGTCTTTAAAAGACAATTCCCAGCAACTATCATTTTAAAGAACAAAAGAATATATAGCAATACCTATACTTTTTATAGTAGTATTTCAGGGAAGTAAAGGTTACTTCCAGCATATTTCATTATTATTCTGTGATTTGCAGCAAATGTTGATGCTACAATAAGCATTCATGCTCCTCATAGGGAATTTTTTTACAGTTGTTGGGTTTTAAGAGAAAAATAAGATCTGGGACACAGAAGTCTCAAGCATGTTCACCATGTACRTACTTCATATTCAACCACAACTTACCCTTACAAACATTTGTTTGATTACACAAAAGCCATGGTAACTGACTGCCAATATAGACTTATAGTATAAGCACTAACTTAGAGAACTGTTGCTCGTTTAGAATGAAAAAATAGGCATAAGTCACATTCTGTAAAAACAGCTTGATTTAGCAACCGAAATTTCTTCCCCCCATAAAAAAGGGGAAAAAAGCCTAGGACATTCATAAGCACATCTACTATCACAAGGAAAATAGAGAAAAAAAAATATTTTTAACACACTGGACATTCTGCTTCTACAGTTTGAAGGCCAATCCTAAAATGCACACTTTTCTTTGTATTGTATTAAGGAGAAAAGATAGAAGGGAAGTAAATGTCTCTTTTAATATTTCAGGAAAAGGATAGTAGGAAATAGTTGTGTTTATTGCASGGTTTTATTTTCATTCAGCCTGCTTGTAGGACTGTTCCTTAAGTCCTTCATAAGCACATTTGTTGTTCTAACACAGAAATCGCTTCTTTCAAAAGCTAGCACCACCTTTTTGTTAACCCTAAAGGACTAATCAGAGTAAAATTCCTCAGCTCTGCTAGATAACTTTTGTCAGGGCTGCAGAAGAGTCAYTGGCTTGTGACTGGCAGCACAGCAAGTTCTTAAAAAAAAAAAATTAAAAAAAATCAGAACTTCCTACAGAACCACATAATTTGGCACCTCCTGTCTGTTAGGACTACCTTGGCTAAATTACTGAAAACAGCAAGACAACATTTGGATATTGTTATATTCATTGTATCCTTTGAAGAGATGTTAACTGCAGTTTGTGGCTCAGGAAGAACAATGAAATCATCCCCAGGCATCAAACTTCTCTCTTGGACAGGGTTAGTCTTCACCTAAAAGAAAAATTTCATTAGGCAATTATGAACACATAGATTACTTTCTTCTATGCTATAACAGGAAAAGACTTGACCTACACTTGACAATTTCACCAAGCAAAGGAAAACCTGCTTTACCTTGTAAATCTCAGACACCTTACACAAACATGGACATTTTATACCAGCATTAAAGGCAAGCAAATTATTTCTTTCCTCTCTGTATGTGTGGTTACATGCTACATTTTGCCCATGCACTGGACAATTAACATTATTCAGAAAAACCTTAAGATGTCTAAAGACTGATTTTTTTTTTTTTCCATGTGAAATTGCATAGCTCCCTCAAAGCAATAGTATTCGAAAGGTCAATGTTTTGTCACATAAAACTTTTAAGAAATAGCTGTCTATTCAAACATTTTCCACATAGTTTCAAGTATGTTTACGTACTTCCAGCTTTAAACTCCATTGCTTCTTTCCTCCTTCAATTCGTTCAATAAGTGGCTCCCACACTGCATAGGTTTCATTATAATAATGAATCTAAAGAAAGAATCAAAATTAAGCATGGCATCTAAAAATAAAGGACTGAGTTCCTTCCAATAACATGTAGTATGAAAAACATTAATAAGAAAACAATCCATCTTCATTTCACATTTTGGAGRTCTAGCATTAACTTTTAATGGCTTCAAAAATCAATATACAGAAGTGTAATGTATCATACATTTTTCTTAAGTGACATCATTTTTGAAGAACTGACTAACCGGCATGCTTTTAGAGCAACCAGACAGCCTGGTAACTCCATATCTTTTTAACACCTTCGCTTAATATAATGCAGTCTCTATCCTCTCCTACACTGTTTGAGTGAATGACTTTGAGATCAAAAACTTCAATGGTGCAAGTACTTCATTGTACTATGAAATAACAATTAGTCTGAGCAAACTTTAGTCTGAATCTGGTCCGCTGGAACAATTCATTTAACTCATAGCCTACACCAAGTTTTTACTTCTCTTCAGCCACTGCAAATCTGAATAGAAGTTGTGGACCAAATAGTTCTGGATGCTCCCTCTCAGCTGTCTTCCTCATCCCTCCCCCCTTCAGGTACCACAGAGCCTTCCCCCAGTCGTACGTGATTAGGTGTGCATCTTCCACACTCTATTATGATATGCACATCTAGCAATGAAAGAAGGCTACTTGTATATCCAGTACAGAATGGATTATGAGGCACATTGGTAAACTGACAAAATATAACTAAGATGTAGTTAACCTATTGCACAGAGCAGCTGCACATCTGGTTGTATGAAATTTTAACATGCTGCCTCCAGAAGAGAGTTATACCATCTCGGAATTTACCGTATCTTGGGGAAAAGAGTTGCAATGGCTGGCAAAACAAATATGCTGTGATTACAGTCCAAGATGCAGAGAAGATTTTGAGAAAAGAGTGTAACTTCTATCTTACCAATAAACACTACGCTAGAGAAACAAAAAAAGGTGGGCAATAAGAGTTAAACATGAATATTCAAGAAGCCAAGMTCATTGTTCATGCAGCAAAAAGTGAATATGCAAAAATAATAGAGAAAGAGAGAACTAGATTAGTCCACAGTAGCAATTGCCATTAAAATCTACTATTGATTGCAAAGTTTCTGTAAAAACCACATTATGCTTAGTCATACTTGCCTGACTACTRAAGAACTCCTAAGAGCATTACAATTTAAACCTATTACTAATTTAGCACAAAGTAAGTGCACTAAAAAGTTACTTGAACATTATGAAACATGCAGAAGTGTTTTAAACTGCTAACAATCTGATTCTACATACCTCCAGTGACATATCAGCAGTGACCTCCATCAGTGAGGACCAGTTTTTAAGGACACCTGAAAACACAGATTCTACTAACAATAAAGGGACAGTACGATGTCCCAGACCACATTCCAAGGTGATCTGAACCGATTTCACTACAAAGTCAAATTTCTCTTGTTTCAGAATATGTTCAYGGTCCCTAAAAGTTTCTGTTGCTTCTGTGGCTACATCAACACCAAGAAACCAAGCATTGCACTGATCTATAGGCTTCACTTGCCACAAATTCTCAGAAACTTCAGTTGCTCCTCTACAATCCTCTTCTGTTGTTCTGGGTTTTATGGCAGCCATAATGGTCATCACAGTATTCAGAATTATTGGTGAGATCTTGAACGAAGAAAAAAAAATCCTTTATAGCTCAAAACATTTTAAAAACTGATSAACATACAAAATATATGATAAATGGAAATGGCAAATAACTCTTGGGCTCTTCATATAGGTACACAGCAYTAAAGGCCCTTATAAAAAGATGCAACTTAAATTCCAAGATAAAGAAACAGAATCCATTCATAGACCTCCTCTTATTTTCCTTTCCCACAAAATTTCCCAATTCTTCCCTCACGATCCCACAGGCTCAAGAACAAAATTCTTAGATTAGAAGTTCACTTTTACTGATACRTGGTACTCCCATAACAGCAGTCAATATCAGCCTTTTCCCTACGGCACTGTAAAACGTGAATTTATTTTTAAGATTTTCAAGGTGTTCAAAAAAGCATGTTTGCAGAGTTATGTACACCACCATTTCAATTAGCAGTACAAWACATCTGTCAAAAGCTTTATGCTTTAGGAACAATGTACTATTGCTTACAGTTTAAAGACTTCACCACTGACCACATTTTCAGATCACAAATACAAATTTGTGAACTTTTTATAGGAGAATTAGCAAATTACATTCAGAAATACCTTTACTATCRACACAGTTATTAATTTACCTATTAAGAACAAGGTATTTCACATTGTATATCATTCTGGAAATCACGTTAACAGCCTTAAATTTACACGCATATATGTGCATGCTCCTGCTTACAAGTCTCTCTGGATAGAAAAATAGTAGTGGTGGTGGCAGGGGGAAGGGTTGTTTCATAAATTTGGAAGAAACTGGTAGGAGGAATCCTAGTATCTAAAGTATTTAAATTGGTCTCTTTTTGCCAAGGTATTGCCAAAACAAGGAACATGTAATGATTTTTTCCAACACAGAGCAGCTCTAAAAAGGATAAATGCCTGTGTCTGGAATTAAACCAATAGGGAAAATGGAAATTTTAAATAGCAATACGTAAATTAAAAAAAAMCTAAGCTACAGCTTGAGAAACACACCTGTTCTTCCAAAGACAGTTTTAATAGTCTTACCTTTATAGTAAGTTCTTCTATTGTTACTACCACAGTTTGTAACCCTGAGACATGCATCATATTTTCCATTACCAAAGAACATGGCCGTAAYACCTGATTGAAAAATATAATTTGATTATTAAGGTAACTCCTGGAATCTAACCTTTTCAAATGGTCTTATATTGTTTAATCCCATAGGCCAAAGGGATGCTGATCCCTAAAATAACAACATGTTTCAGAGTAACAGCATTCTTTCCATAGCGTTACTGTGCTTCATTCCAGCACCCAAATTTGCACAAGAGCAATTTTGTACTGGAAGGTTAAAAGTTAGTGAAATAAAAGGTTTTGACATATGGCTTAAAAAACAGACAAAACAAAACYCCAACACACAGATAGACAGACGGTATAGTCAAAAAAAAACCCTGAATCCTTAAGAAAACTAAATGCATAAGGAAAGAGACCATGTGGGATGAACCACACAGGCCACCCTTGTGGCTCAATGCTCCCTGCCAGGATGAGCAGATGAAGTTCCAGACAACACGCTGATCGGCAACTCTGCTGCAACAAGTAAATTGACAGGCAGTAAACAAAGTTGCAGAGAGGTATTCTTCATCTTCAAAACCCCTCATACGATTTCTTCACTGAGAAACTTTTAATTTAATTTAAAAATGCACTACACAGGTTTTAGACAGAGCTCTGTGTGATGAAGTCTTGCACCTACTGAGATGCCTTTAAATGGCATACTAGAGATGCACAGTCCCTTCCTATCTTAATAATAACCACTTATATGAAAACTGAATTTTCTGAGTGCTATAGGTATGCCAACTAAAGAASACACCTGCCAAAAGTTCTTATTACTTTTTTCATTATGAAAAACAAGTTTTCTTACTGTAGTAACACTCTTGTCTTGTTTTTCTTTGAGAAAGGCACAGGCCAACACTTTGAAGCCCTTCACTTGAGCGGTCATCCTTTGTGCAAGCTTCCCAGATGTCAGAGAAAAGTCACATTGGAAGGAAACTTTCAAGGCGGGAGCATCAGCATTGGTCAAATTAGCAACAAATACAATTTCTGGATCCATGATCACTGCTTTTACTGTCATATTTGGCCGTACAGATATTTCTGTGAAAATAAGTAAAAAAGACCCTTAAATATAAAAGCTTGCATTATTATGTACATAATACCTACACCATGCATAAAAATTGCTACATATTTTTGGGAGTACAATTTAACAAATAATGTCTTGATTTTTACAGGAATACTTTGCTGAAACTGAATATCACACAGTGTCCAGAAATCACCAGCGAACTAGTCAGAAGTTTTGTTTTGAAGAAACTGTTTGTTTCAATATTGTAAAGAGACAGTATTAGCTCTATACACTGTAGTCAACCTCAGCACTGGCTCTGCAAACCCAAGTTGGAAATAGTTATCTTCTGGCTCAATACCTAAAGTAACTAACTCCTTTAGAGTGAAAATTTATTTATTGAAATAAAATTAGCAATATACAATTTCTTGTCTGAATATCCACTCAGTCTCCAAACAGAAGGAGAGAAATGTATTATATTTATCTCAGTTAGAAGCAAGACTGTCTAACCTAGTGATGGATCAAGTCACTTTGGTTCTCAGTGATAGGTAATATAGTGGTGTGTGACCCTCCTGCACACTAGGACACATTATACGGGTTACTCRTGCCTAACACTTGCTGGAAATATCGGAATATCACACCTATGCAATGGAACAAGTGCCAACTTGAGGCTTGGTGCACTACAGGAAAAGCATGAAGCTAGGCATCATGGGTTGCAGCTAGCAACACATTTGGGTAGTCCTGAGCAGCCCCTACAAGTGCCATTTTTCTGGAGTGTGTACCATCCCTCCCTCATCACAGGACTTGTGCATATTTCCAACAAGGAAAGAGGAGAGAAAGTGAACTGCTGACATCACTACAGCAATTCATAAAACCTAAGGCTCACTCCTAGCACTCTGCCAAGTTCCCCAAAAGAAAGGGAGGGCTGTTGGGAACCGGCTAGACAACATAACCCACAGATTAGGTCTGACCACAATTCAGGCAAGCCTAGCAATCACTTAAAACCAACCAAAAAAAAACAAAGAAAAAACAACAACAAAAAAACCAACACCAAACTCAGAGAGGTCTCGCCCTTGTTTCATCATGCTTTACCTTCAGTCTTCAACCAAAAAGAGGAAAGCTGTTCATCAAAAACTTAGTGTTCTGTAACTGAACTGAAATAATAACCTACAGTTTCAAAATACACAAATAACAAAAGTAAGGGTAAGACATTTTTCACCACTCACCTTTAAAGAGCACATTGTTCTTTTTACTTCCTTAACTACTATCTACATGGCGCTTTTTACCCTAAGGATGCTTCCTTTGCGATATTACATCAGTAAAAATCCTGTTTAGCATGAGTGCTTTTCAATATTTAGCTCTGCTGGAGAGCACAACTCCACTACTTAACACAGAAGTTTTAGAACTACTACTGCTTACAATAATCTATGGTACCAGTGGCCAATTTACATATTGTGAAGAATAAACTCATTTCTTAAGTCTGATAGCAAGATAGCATCTTGAAAACTTTTGGATTATTTATTTTCAGTATGAAGTCTGTACAGGAGGGGAGGGGGGGTGGGGAGTAGAAATCAGTTTTACAGACCTGTTTCTGGCTTGGATTTCCCAGAAGCAACATGCTTTAATTGCAACTGTCCAGATCTTTCAGTTGAGGATGCTGGCATTGAGTTAATGAAAAAATCTGCTACTGTCAACAAAAACTCCATACTGGCACATATGTACAGCTTGTCAAGGACAGCAACGACTTCAGTTCCATTTTTATCCTGCTTGTAGCTTATATCTATCATAGAACTGTCATTTGTGTCATCTTTCTTGTCTATCATTCTGGAAAACAAGTTTAATAACAAATATTTCAAATATCATAACACACAGATCTAGAAAAACAAGGATGCGTAAGTAGTGCCCTTTTTTCTCCCCATGCCATTTATAAATAAGAATTACAACATAAGCAATCAGTGTTTCCTCCAGAAATAAGAGGGTATAGACTTCTCTAACAGAAGAGTCATTTCAATTTAAAATTTGTGTGCTACAKTTTCGGGACCACGTATGCTGCGTGTAACCATCAGACTAAAGTTTCAGTGCATAGAACTCTCTAGCTGAAGCTGGTTGCTCTCTACTCAGCTGTTCTACACAGTATACTGTAATACTCAAGCCTCCCAGGTACTTTTTTTTTTTGTTTTGGATAACCTGGGAAATCAACATATAAAGGAAGGAACTTGCTTAACATTATTAAAATTACATCATTCATTGGTTTAGTGCACAGTATGACAATCAACAACTGACAGCYCTACTAAGTTTTATCAGTCCCACGTGAAACAAAGTATAGAACAAGGAAACAGTCTTCCTCACAAGTTGCATGGAGCTTTTTCATTTCTGATACACTCAAACTTACCTTGCAGTCACATTCTGAATWCCTTCTCTGAGATCATCCAGGGTACATGCCTTGAGTTTAACATAAATATCCATTGAGCCATCTGAAAACATCTTCCCCGATGATGCCATGAGATGCAGTCGGAGTTCACCGAGGCGTAATTTGTCACTATGCAGGGAAAGCAGAGACTTCTAGATAATGAGAAACAGTAGGACTAGTTATCACAGAACAAAGTAATAAGTACGTTTCCCTTGCTGCTAGCCACGTGCATTTTCATCCATGAACTGAAGGATCTGATTAGCCTGTTGCTATCATCAGTCCTCCAATCATAAAAATGAGTCCCAGAAACTCACTGAGAAAATAGAAAAAACTAGTTGGATTGTAGTAAAGTTGTTTCTTCACCGCATTTCTAGCAGTTGTTCAGAATGCGTGACCAAAGGATAATCCGTCTCTACTCTGAAGCTCCTACCAGAGGATTCCTCTGCTCCCATCACACTAACTCATTTACAACCAGGACCTCACCAATAAGTGGAAAGGATATGAAGAAGAAATTAAAATAAAATCCCATTACAGTGTGTTTCTTCCTGTGATGCTCATTTCACAAGAACTTATTAAAATTATACACCCCTCATGCAAAAATCACCACAAATTCCTCCATTATAGTTGTTTTAAGTGCAAAGCTACCACACATTCAGTATATACCAAGGGTGGTGAGACACTGGCACAGGTTGCCCAGAGAGGTGGCAGATGCCCCATCCCTGGAACATTCAAGGTCAGGTTGGACAGAGCTCTGAGCAACCTGATCTGGTTGAAGATGTCCCTGCCCACGGCAGGGRGGTTGGACTAGATGGCCTTTARAGGTCCCTTCCAACCCAAACTATTCTATGATTCTATTACAAAGCAAGCACCTTCACATCTGGACAAAGCATATTAAGTCATTAAAAAAAAGGCAACATTGCACATCTTTCTCTCTGTYTTCAGCACAGGAAGCATGTTCATCATTGCTCACACTCAGGGATACATAAGAGGCAAGTACGGGCCATGTACACCTTGGATCTGCTTACTAACTATATAGGCACCATACATAGAACTAGCATCACCTACGCTAGCAATTCCTGCTTTTCAAATTTCCATTTGTATTTTGGATAACTAGAATCAAGGCTTGAATGACCAAATCAAATGGTGGGTGGTGTTGGTTGGTTGATTTATTATTTTTTTTTTAGTATTATTTTTAGAAATCCACTTACGTCCTTCAAATTAAGGACATTCTGTGCCCATAAAAGTTCCAGGATAAATTACATAAGCTCCRTAAGGCAAGCATTACAGTATCGTGAGTTTTGTCCATGTGAGAATCCTAAGTTCCCCACCCCATCTGTATGATAAAAGCTTTGTCACAAACCTGATTGATATCACTGTTGTAGAGAGTTACTGAAAGTGACTCAAAATTAAAGTCAAATTCAAGCGTTGTATAACATTCCGCAGAAGACTGAACTGTAGAAACATTTTTTTGTCCAAAAGCAAGAGGATCTGTCAGTGAAAGGAAAATATTTTTACATTTCTTTAGAACACTGGGCTTGGGGGTGGTTTTCTGGGTTTGGGGTTGGTTTTTTTGTTGGGTTTTTTTGTTTGTTTTAATTAAGATCAAAAAGTCAAAAAAAGTGGAAAAGCTCTAAATCCAGAAGATTACTCAGAACAATCTGCACTTTTATTTACTCAGTATCACTTCGTTCTATTCAATGCATGCTAAAATTACCTAGCACAGAGTGGTTTAAGAACCTTAAAAAAAGCTGTGATTAATTTACTGCAGTTCTTCATTCACTTTAATGAAAAACTACAGGAAGTACCGAGACTGCTCAAGGAGTTTGCATTACTCTTCCTTCCAGTTTCTTCTCATAGTATAGCAAATGAACTATTGGTTGAACAGTAATTTTTTGAAACCGAAAATGTTAAGTTTTGGACAAAAAAAAAGATTTTGGCAAAGTGTTAACAATATTTCATCCAGAGATATACACTGTTTACATTAACACACTATTTGAATACTAATAATATCCTCAATTGCTATAATTGTGCATTAACATTCTGGGGTAGTTGGTTTGGCTTTTTCCTTTTYTAAACCACCTGCAACTTATAAGAATCATTGATATAGACTGAATACCATACTATAAAAAAATGAATCACAAAAATCACACTACAAAAACTTCTGACCATCAACAGCTCACACTCCATGTATGTACATACATTCTTATTTATAMCTTTTCATGTACACAATACGTACGTAACAATTAAGAAAAAGAATTTATTTACACACATCTAAGTGCTTCAGATAAAGATGCTGTTTGAATTTGCAAACAGSCCTCTGCCTAAACATATTCAGCTTTTGAATTGAACATACCCCCACAGAAATCAGATTCATTTGGAACTTTCSCTTTTTTGAGTATCTGTGTATCTTCAATGTTCTCTTGCACAGTACGTGGCTGCGAAGAAGCCCCTCCAAGGTTTTCAAGTAAAATTTTCATAACAACAGTTAGATCATCTTCACTGAGTGCAATCTGTAAAGTGATAAACCCACAATTTCATTTTTGGTGACGGTATTTCTTTTCAACACAGAACCCTATCTTTATCAATAGTATGCAAATGTTGAGAAGAAACATGCTGCTTCCAGCTGTCCAGTCAAAATGATCCTGGTCAAAACACCCAAAGTAATTTGCCCATTTTTCCTAAAACATCATTTGTTACTTGTTATGAACAGGAGTTACAACAAGAAGTAACACTCCGCATGATAAACACTTTCTAGTCTTGTAAATGCTCTTTGCCTGCCAAAAATATGASTAATTGACGATCACAAGCACTCTTAACAACTCAATAATCCAGAAACATAACCAGATAACATTAAGGCCAAGATTTACATTATATACACTAAAGCAACTGTCATTAAGTAGGCCTTTAGAGAGTTAATGGATCTAAATCCAATGATAACATAACATGACCGTGAAAAAAATAAGCAGTAATAAGTGAAAAATGCAGTCACTTAGCCCATAATACATAGTGTTAGAATATTTTTTTTTTACATTTGATTTTTTTTACTGGTACTTCTTCAGTATCTTATTCCTCTGTGCTCCACCCAGTGCTACATTTGGCCACAGCACAGATACAGGAATAAAATCAGGCTCATGAACAACTAAAAGGACCCCAGTCTATTTTTACCCACTTAAATCCATATGGTTAATGTAGAAAAAGAGAAAGTAAAGCCCTCCCTCTAAAAAGATATCAACCATAATTTTGAACTGTTGTATATTAGAGATCCACATCTATCCTTTTAATTTCTAATAAATCTACTAAACACTCAAATAACCTGAATATTACAGATTAAACAATTTAAAATCTTAAACCTAGATTTTAAATGCTAACTCAACAGATAACCTCAATGACTTTACTGACTGTTGAGTCAAAGGATAGCTCCAACAGACCCCCACAAAAATAAAAATAGGTTTTATTCCATTTGTATGCAGCTACACCAAAACTATTCATTAGCCGATCTCAAAACTCTAACAGATCTATAAACCGGACAGTGAAGCTGGAAGTCTTATAACATTCCGTAAAGAATACAAATTGCAATGAGTTTACAAGCTCCTTAAYGAGGCTAAGTACTATTAACTTTTGATGTAGCTCTGATTTGCCATGATATTACCTGCATTGGTTTTAGGTCTCCTTTGATACCAATTGTTGGGGTTTTATGATACCAAGTTGCTGCTAAATTTCTCTGGACCAGTAAAGTCAAACTCACAGGACACAGAATTTCAGAATCTGGTTGAGAATCTGTGGATATAATGCACCTACAAAAGACAGTGGAAGCAGCAGAGGAAAAATACTTAGTAGTTGCAGAATCCCAAATAATATCATACTAATCTAGCAGAATTATGGGTATACTTATTTTTAAATTAATAATAATATGTGCGTACACGCGCTTATGCCCAGGTATGCACTTAAGATGAACTCAGTTACTGTCCTGTCATTCCTTTCTTTCCAAGAAGTTTTAGAGATTGTGGACATGTGTCCCTATCTAAAAGCACTCCTAAACTTAGTTTGGCAGGGGCGAGGGGGTGGTTTGTTTAGTCTTAGTATGTTTTCATTGCCTATCATCTTTAAATAATAGAACAATGCTGTATACGGAATATGAACCCATTTTCTTTACAAACACTTCTCAACTCGGAGGAAAACTCCATGTATACCTTGATAATTTCAAATGAGTTAGCTGCACATCCATGTTGTCAATGACTGGAGGAAGAGAAGATTCATCTGAAGACACCAGCTTGAATTCATTCTGAACTCTGATTAAGCCAAGATCAGCTACCAAAGCATTAGACGAAGTTGAAGATTCAGGAACAACTATAACCGGAGCTTTCAAGTTGACATCCATTAAGAGGCGGAAGCTCTTTTTAGCAAAGTCTTTCATGCTGGAAGCAGCCATTTCTGCCGCCTGGACAGTGACTGCAGTCAGGGCTTCTTGTGCCGTTTGGAAATTGTTTAGGAAGTTCTATTGATAGATAGTGAAAAAAGTAAGAGTTCCATGAGAGCAAATAAGCCTCGCAAAAAAGGCAAGCCCCAGGAAAAATGTTAATTTTAGAAAAATAGTACAGCTGTGGCAGAAATATGAAACTTCTATTCAACCATGCAAGTTCCAAAAGAGAAGGTTAAAATCATGCACAAGGTAAGACATTGCTTACCTATGTAATTTTTAAGGTATTATTAAAGCTCTCAACTCAATTCATTACTTGTTTTGTTATCCTTCTCCTTATTTGTCATTCTTCTATAAAGCAGTGCAACTTAAGTGACACTTCTTCAGCAAAATACTTCTATATGCTTGTACATCAGCTCACCACAAGGTACAGGTCACAAAGAGCTGATTACATTTCATTTTATTTAAAAACTTTTAATGTCAAGAAAAAAACTGAAACTAACACCTTACCAAGAGAGACATAAAGAACTTATGTAGGTAAATTATTTGGATGCAGCCCACTTTGAGAGACATTTTACCATCCACTCTTGACATATCAGTGTAGGCTTCCCCTGCAGTAGCATCTGGATAAAGTGACATGTGAAATCTAAACACTTCATCTCCCATTATGGAGACAGCCTAGAAGATTAAGTCCATGTAATTAATACCCCAGGCAGTAATCTGTGATAGAATTATTGCTTAAGTTATCAAACAAGAAGTATTTCCACAAAAAGATCAACTGCAACTTATCAGCAATACTTGCACACATATATGTTAAGCACAAAAGGAAGCTGAATCAGCCATTTTATGGTAAGTCTTTTCTCATTTGGTTATCTACAATCCATTTTATATTTAACCCATGCTACTCAGAATTAAACATATCATTGCAAACATTACGTAAAAGAATTAAATATTGAAGTATGGAACATGGAAGCATGTTTTGCTTCCCTGAAATAAAGGAAATTAACCAGTGAAGTTTTGCTTAATATTTGGTACATTACATCCTACTTAGTATTATACAACACAGCAAATCAACTACAGTGCTGTCATTAAATAACTTAAAGAACTAGGACTTTTTGTTTGTTTACAATCTGCACAACACATCACCTTTTTATGGATTGTTTTTGGATCAACATTTGTAATTACAATGTCCTCAAGTCTGGAAAACACTTCAATCTTTTTAGTTTTCATAGCTACAGATGCATCCATTCCTGATTTGAGACAAAAGGAAGAAGACAGCAATTTGTTGAAGTGCATTTATTAAGTAAACACTTTTTTAAAAAGAAGCATTATTTATTACTGAGTATAAAGAATAAGAATAGCTTAGAATCCAGCATTCTACTATGTAACAACCAATGCTAAGCCCAAGACAAAAGTCATGACCTTTCTACACATGACAAATTTGCCAACATAAATCGACTCTTAAGACTAGAGTAAAAATTCCCAACAGTATCTAGGATCTGGCTATTAAAAAACGGAAGCTTGTGTTATTTATAACACAGTGCCTTCATTTCTTTTAATTTTACTCCACTTACAAATTAATTGCCTTCTTTTTCTGAGTCAAACATTTCCTTCCCTCGCAGGCATTTTGGCTATTAAAATATGTAACTGCAATCATATCATACAATCAAAATGTATCCACACATATGTTACAGAGACATCTACAGTGCACACACTAGCCTTTCAGAAGCAAATGGAGAAGAATAACATATTTCTTGCTACAACCAAATAAATCTAATATTTAAATAAAAAACCCTTACCTTGTATTCTAATGTCTGCAATTCCACAGGTCTGATCACACACTGTAATATTGAACGCACTTAGCTTTGCAGTGAGTTTTAATTCACAGATATCATCATGGGCTGCATTACTAGACACTGGATAAGAAACACAAGAGACATACAAGAATTCACTGTAAGTCTATTTTTTAAAACAAATGTTAGATTAYTTGTTTTGTACATACATGAACTATTCAAAAAGCAACTTGCAGTTATTCCCTAAAAGTTACTGCTAATTATTAGTCCGGACGTGAAATAAGTCTTTTATTAACACAGTTTTCTTCTGGCACAAGAACAGTCACTGACTAGCACAGGCAACCAGCAATCAAGATGATGTTTTTTCTCCTCACTAATATCTAGTTTTCACGAAACAGCATGCTGAATACTGTGCACCTTTCATTATTTGAAACACTATCTCACATGAGAAATGATCCTTTCTGTATAGAGTAGCAAGGCCAATTCAGGCATRTTAGGTGAAAAAAGTTTCTGCAGGAAAATTGAAGGTGCCTGCAGAACACACAACCAGCCACTGTAAACTCAATCCCAATAGATTCAGGATTAGAAAACCTTGAATTTCCCAAACAACACTACAAACACAAGAATCAACCACACAGGACCTGACAAAACATTCTTGAGGAGCTTCCATACAAAAATTCATACTATTTCAAGGTTACAGATACCAATTATTAAAATAAGCACAACACCCTTCAGTTCAGAACTTCTCTTTGCTTCCCCCAGGCTCAAGAACGCTTATTTTCAGCAATGTAAGCACTCTTTAGAGCCTCCAGATTGGAAAACAACAAAGTTGTGACACTGATGCTTTGGAAAGGCTTTGTTACTGTTCACTCAACATCATTTACTCTACTTTTATTATAAATAAATACCTAGAAAAAAGTTATATTGAGTAAGAAGAACTTGTAAAATTAAGCAACAGCAAAAATATCTGGCTTTTTTTTTAAATTAGATTATTTTCTCCCCACGTACAGTTGCGCATGCCTTGTTTTTCCACCAAATAGACTGCAATGCTGTCACCTGAAATGGTAACCTTTGAAACCAAAGGCTAGATGCTATTAAGCCACAAAAGTATGGCCTTTCTAATACCGCATTACCTGGTCTAAGAGTACTTCCTTTTTCTTGTTCTTTTATTTGAGGCTTGTGGTCTGATGCGTTATCAGTACTGGGAAGACCACCTGATGGAACTCCAAATGTGAGAAAACTCATGATGGAAAGCAAAGCCTCTGTGTGAAGTACTATATCCAAACATGAAAAGATGACCTAAAATGTGGGCAAGGAGTAACAGTGTTATTCAGTAGCAGTCTATTGCATAACAACGCAGAGGTACCATCATAGAAATGAGAAAAAGAAGTGTCTTGCTCAATTTCACAAGTATCTCACCCTTCTACCTCCTTCAACTTAACACCACGCAAGCTCCAGAACAGATGAGGGAGCTAGGGAAGGAAAGCTTAAAACAGTTACAGAGAGAGGAAATGTGCCAATCTAAAAATTGATGCTTCATGTGGTTATGCTTTTTCAGTAAGCTCTCTTAGCTCTGCTGCGCTTCATTGTGGGCTATTGAGCACTTGGGTTGACTTCTTCAGAATCATGTATAGAGATGTTTTAGTAGGTATGACACAACAAAACAACAAGATTCAAAATTTGCAATCAGAACAGAAAGTACATGAATAGCAACTACTCTAGCCAATATCACTTAGTGAAACCTAGCGTAGCCGACTTTTCCCAGCCCAAAGCAACTCTTGGTAAAGGCCAGTTTTACTGATACATTAAGGGATGTCAGCTTTCTTGACTCTAAAGTAGTCCAGCCACTTCAAATTCTACATATGGCTGTCAAGAAGCAAGCTCCACCCACCACTATTACTTTAAAGGAAACATTTTAAAAGCAAAATGACCCGCTTGCTTCAGAAGTCACTGAAGCCATGGAAAACTAAACATGAATAGTTGCTTTCAGAAGAAGTAAGAAAAGGACTGACTGAACACAAGACCTCTGAGAATGCTTGTTTGACATCTCACCTCACATCTCAATTTCACTGTTACAAACTTTGAAGCTCTGAAACACAAGGCCGTCATTTCACACGCTGCTAAGTGCATCACTCCGTAAATAAAACACATCCTACAGGCCTCAGTTAGAMATAAATTATAAATAAATCATAAATAAGTTATAAATTTTAACTAGCTAAAAATGTACAGTTTTTAGTTAAAAAATTAATACACTAAGTAATTCTGTAAAAATAAAATAATCTTTTTTCCTACTGGTTTTCTCTTTGAAGTAGTTAAATATAAAGTAGTAAGCTTTAATGATGACAGAGTCGGGGGTTTGGGTTTTGGGTTGGTGGTTTTTTTTTTCTCTTCAATGAGAAGAGGAAAAGTGGGCAACTAACAAGTTTACACAGCTGTTACTATTTGAGAAGCTTAAAAAAAGATTAAATACATCCAGTACTTACATTGATGTTTTGCTTGGTGCTTCTGTAAGTAGTAACAAATTCTGGTCCATCAGCATCAGCCTAAAGGAAGAAAAAAAAGCCCAAGCACACACTCAGTCTCTATTGAATTAACCAAATCCATTAACTGAATTAATTGAATTTACCACACACACATAAGGATTACTCCCTTTAGAAAAGAAAACAAAGGAAGATGATGAAGCCTCAAGAAACAAGTTCTCTAAATAAAGCACACGATCAAGTCAAGCAGAATGGGGTACTTGCAATGCTCTGCTCAGTGACATTTTATGGCACATATTTTGTTAAAGTTCAACTGGCCAGTTAGAAAATTTTCTCTTACCTAGGATCTATTTAAACTGGATCAATTTATGCTTAGTACTTTGTCAGAAGAAATTAACTTGTTTTTCTCTACAAAAATTATGTCATTATAGACGATAGTATGGGTAGTCCACTGGTTCTACAACCTATCAGACTCCCAAGTATTTGTGCAGTTTTGAAGGGCACAATTTTTTTTTTTATATAACAGCTCAAGAACTCTAGCTACCAACTAGTTTCACCACCTGTAGAGAGCCACCTATCACTTATGTAGGCAAAGACTATCTTAACTTACTAGGTTTCACAAAGGTACTAGTCTGTATTGTTCACAGCATAGAAAGCAAACATTCGGCTTCACCAGTGATTTCAGTAATTGTGTTGACTTATGAAGCAAGCACTATATAGAAGCAGTGGAGAGTGAAATTAAATGGTTAAGCTGAAAAATAGGTATTTGGGAGACGACCTAGATAAGAAGTTTTAGATACAAATCCTACATGTTTTAAAACAAGCAAAAAAAAAAAATCTAACACAGGCTAAGTATGGAAGCCTTATTTTACTCCCCATATAATCTTAATTAAAAGGTATTGAAACCTTAATGTATTCCATTTTCAGAAGATGTTCATCTGTCTCACTTGAAGAATTAATAATGCAAAGAGGATCTCCTTTTGAGTCTGCAATAAAGAAATAAAACTGTAGCACAGTTGCAAATAAAGAAACACTGTTAACACAAGCTTTACTCCACCTGTGGAATGCCTCCATGGTAATTCTCAACTATATACTAATTATATATATTTTTGCTGAAATTGGGAAGGTAAACATCTCTTTTCACTAAGAAGTGCAGATTAAGCATTACCTTGTGAAATCCTGTATTCACTTTTTTTTTTTAATTAAACTACACAAAATTAACTTATGTTGGTCCTGAAAGAAGATTCAAAATTGGAAAGTTATTTGCATTTCTATAATTAGTTTTGCATTCTTATCTTTAGGTTTTTATATTCAAAACCGTACTTTTCTACTTTGAATACATGGCTATGTCAGTTATATCTTCAATATCACTTTGAATTGTCACCTGACCAATCAAGGAAGCACACTGGATTTCCAGCGCTGCCAGAACTGGTCATAAAGCACAGATTCAGAAGCTCATCAAAACACTCTGAACAGATGGAATACTTCTCAGGAATGACCATTCCTACTCAAACTAGGCAACTAAGTCAAATAAATTAACTCAAGCTAAATCTAGCAACAGGAGTAAAACTTGGTATCAGGTAAAACAGATTAATTGAATCTAAGTTACACAGGACAGCCTCATTAAGTGAATTTGGCATGCAGCCTGCTGCCTTTTTTTTTCCCCCCTGCTAATTATTATTATTTTTTTTGACCATGCTATCCTCTTGCTACAAAAGCTGATTGCACACACTGTACTGACTGCATACCAGTTTTCTAGAAGACTTACCATTTATTTCAATGCATTGCATAATAATTTTTTTCAGATATGCTGCTGCAGTCAATTCATGATTTCTAATTTTGGTTTCGGTTCCAAGCTGTAGCACAGTTAGAATATGTAATGGATATCTCTCCTTCTGAACCTGCTTCATCAAGGTTATTACAACCTTGAATATGGAAAGGGAAATAAGTTCACTATTTCAGTAAAGCTGTCCAGATATTATGGCATGCAGTTATAACTTTATAATTAACTCCTCAGCTAAGCTTCAAAAGTACTCGATGATCTTAAAGGTCTTTTCCAACCTTAATGATTCTATCATTCTATTCTATGATTCTACTATTAATCTAGATATTTTGCCTTTTCAAAAGAGAACCTACAACACCAGTTTGTTAAGAGATTTTTTCCCTGCCCCCTGCTCTGTTCCTCTTGGCCAAGCAACCAATCACTTCTTAACTCCTACAACAACAAAACAAAAATCCCAAGTCTATTAGTTTGGCTAGAATTCAGTTTTGTTGGCCTAGCAGTATATCTTTACCTTGTCAAGCTATGCTTTAATTTTGCAATCAGACACTACACAGTACCACATACAGAGTTTGAATAAGGAAAAAACTATTACTACAAATCATACTGGTCTGGAAGGAAGGGTAATAGAGAACAGATAGCAAGGCGAATCAATCTTTGAATATCTGATGCTATGCAAATAATAATTAAGGACACAAATGTTTCAACATTACAATTCTTCATTTATAGATTTTAAGCATTACACTGATTAGAATGTTGAAAATGAGAAAGAACTTGTGTTTCTAAACGTAGTTGAAAATTAAAGTAGACGAACTAGATACAGTTATTAATGAACAACGCTAATTTCAAAGCAATTATTTCTTGAGGCAATTATCTTCCATTCTTGGGAACTAAAAATAGTGCCTCAACCTGAAAATTTACCACACAAGGAATTTAAAGAATTAAGTTTGTCAATACTTTGTCTGCATCATTATGTGGCGTGCTCTTTGTACACTAACAAATTAGCATTTTATCATTAATCACCCAACATATACAGCCCACAGACAACGTGGACACTACCTTAGTAAAAACTTCCATGTGAAGCGTGTGTAAAACTGTATTAAACAAGAGACAATTGTTCATAAGATATATTAAATAAGACAACATGGAGCACTACAGGCTAGCCTGTAATATGCCTCAGTCCTACCATTAAAAATAATTCTTCACAGCCAAGACAGCAAATCTGAAGGTTAGAAGCTGCCAAAGGTACCAGTGATACATGTTGGATAACTACATGCTGTTTGTTGACAGGTACCTCATCAGCCAGTTGCAACTGTAATTCTGCAAAAACTAAGAAAACCCAAAACCCGGAATGGTATCAACTTGCTACCTGTCTACGCTTCAGCTGTGGGACAAACATTTCTAATGCCCTTAAAACTAAATTTTCTTATGTGTTTTCATATCACTCACACAGAATATGTTTCTCTGGTGGCTGGGGATAGGAGGAAGTTTCTAGTCTTTGAATGCACCTCTCACTTGGCAATAGAATAGTTTTGGGTTTGAAGATGTTGGGTTTTTCCTATCTACAAAATCTGGGTTCCTATTTTTTATGGACAAAAACATCCAGAGATTCAGCAAAACAAAAATTACACACACAMAAAAAAAAMCCACCCAAAACCAAAAAAAACCAACAAAACACTACCAAAACAACAAATCCCACAGTTTCTTAAAGTAATCTGCACACCTAAGCCATTTGGTCTGACTCTTGAAAAAAAAATGAAGGGCCATGCTGAGCTCTTCACATTTAAGTATCACAGACATCTTCAGAGAAAAAACATGCCCGGACGATTTCTTATGCATCTGTATCTTTGTTAATTGATTGCTTGTGCATTTCCCCAGTACTTCACCTACAACCTAACCTTCAGACTTAGTATCTCCAAGGGAAAAATACTAGTTTTAGCTTAACTATTTCAGCTGGTTTGTTACTAAGAGAATCATATGCAGCATTATGAAGGATTAAGGCTACGTGAGTGCAGAACATCTAAACAAGTCTGGTTTTCCCTGTTAGATGTATTGTGTATTTAAATATTCTATAAATACAATCTCATATAATATAGGCAAAAGAAAACAGCTAAAGAAACAGCTGACGAATCTGGGTTCCAGGGGTTTTTGGTTTGTTTTCTTTTTGTTGGTATGTACTGTTTTCTTTGAACAGTTAAAATGGACTTTATAGCCCACTACTTCTAAGAAACAAACTTGAGTACTAGATTCAGTAACAATAAATTTTACAGATGGATACATACCTCTTTGATTTCAAAATTAAGTAGCATATTGATTACGTCTTCATTTAATGTTATTTTTCTCTTTTCAGACAGCATTCCTTCTGAAACACTCTTATCCTGCATGAAAACCGATTTCTCCATTTCTTTGGTTTTACCTGAATCATTCAGTAAATTTGTTAACTTTTGAAATTGCCACCATTTGTTTAGCTCAAGAAACACATACAATTCTTTTATTCATTTAGACAGCTTACATTCACCTAAGATAAGCTAGCAACATTTCCACAAGCAGAACCTTTAACTTCAGAGCAGGCAAAGGAAATAGAAACATGTTCTGGCAACAAGACAACTCTGACATCTCAATAGCTTGCTAATTCTGTGACAATTTAGCTAACATGATTACCAAATTTTGTCTTGTAATATTTCCACTTTTTTGAAGTATTAAAGTATGAACACTGTCCTTGCAAAATTAAAAAGACAAGAGTTTATCACTTACACATCATACTCTCAGATCTAAGCTTGCTTTCCAGATAATGCTTTTCATTATTCCCGAAAGCTAACACACTTAATGTTTATGACAAACAAATTCCATCTCTGACCTTCCTTTTGTAGTACTGATTTTGCATGAGTTTGTTTTTCTTCTGCTTCACCAAGGTTTTCCGTCAACACTTTGAGAAAGACATTTAAATCCTCTTGACTTAACACAACCTACAAAATTGCAGATCACAGTTCTCAGGAAAAACACATTGTTCTTTAAACTTATCACTAGCTATCAAAACAGAACAATGCTTCCTGGCAAGAAGAGTGCTTATTTACAGGTATTTTGTCAGCAGCATCGTCCTTTAAGTAACACAATGAAATTCTTTTAACTGCTTACTGTTAAAGGATTGGGAGAGTAAAGGCGGCTATGACATCTAAAGCTGTATCAATATATATTGTGGTCTTTATTTATCATATCTATGCTTTTAATACTTTCCTGTAAATGACATGCTACTTCATGATATTTTAATTCCAATTTCACCCAAGATACACCTGGTATTTTATTTCACGGTATATAAACTGCCACAAAAAACAACTATCTTGAGGTCATTCAAGGGAGATAGGAAGTTATGAAGCTGGAGTTACTAAGGCAAATATTTGCATAAATTTGAATTCCTCTCAAGAAGATTCTGGTTTTTTTTAAAAAAAAAAAAAAAAAAGCACTGAAAAAAGGCTCACTCAGAGAACTGGTCACAAAAACACTTGATTTAAGTTGGTCCTGCCTTATGGCAGGGAATAAACAAGACTCCTCGACATCCCTTTCAGTTTTCTCTTTTCTTTCTCTCAGTTTAATAAATATACACAGTAGTTCCGGTGTTTTATCTGGCACTTTCAAACCTCTACATTCACACAGGTAGGTTAAACCCTGTTGACATCCCTGAAACTCACTCGACAGCTACTAAAAATTTGCAGCTTGTTGCACCTTTGTGTCCAGAAATAACATAAAGGTTAGTGTTACATTAAGTATTATCATAAGCTTCTCACCACCTTCTTCTCACAAGACTTACATTCATTGTATCCAGATACCCTGTGATCTCCAATACCGGTAATTTGTGAAACCAAGCTGCAGACAGATTTCGTTTCACAGACAGGCTTAAATTAATAGGGTGAAGTATCTGAATGTCTGGATGCGACAAACCTGTCTCCATAGTGGTCCTTAAAACAAAGGGGGAAAAAAACAAAACAAAACAAAACCACACATGGTGGGGAAGTTAGAAGTTAAGTCATACGTTACATTTTCTAAGTAACATCTTAAATTTCAAATGTAGTATCTCTTTAGGCTTAACGGCTTCCTGAGCAGAACAGTATCTTATTTTACTACTGATTTATTTGCCCTTAAGGTTAGTATTTTAGTATTAACACCAAATATTTGACACTGTCACCAGCCATGGCTTCTAAGCAAGTAGATTAATATCCTATAGAGTATTAACATTACCAATTAGCTAAGGCATTACTTATTAAAGTGCACTTTACCTAGACAGTTTCAGCTTTGTCAGCTGCACATCCATTTTGTCAATGACTGGAGGGAGCAAACTGCCTTCTGGAGACACCAAGCTAAACTGGTTCTGAACCTTAATCAAGCCAAGATCTATTACTACAGCATTGGGAGAAACTGAGGACTGAGGAATGACTATAACTGGTGCTTTCAAGTGAATGTCCATTGCAAGTCGAAAACTCCTTTGAGCCAGGTCTTTTACACTGGTAGCAGCCTTTTCTGCGGCTTGGACTGTAGCAGCACTCAGTGCCTCCTTAGCTGTCTGAAAGTTGTTCAAGAAGGTCTAGAATAAGCAGTTGAAGAGAAAGGAGAGAATGTCTGTAAGCAGTTTTTTAATCTAAATTACTCCCTCATTTTACAACACCAACCAACATCAACCACCAATTATGCTGCCTACTGTGTTAAATTTTCCCTGGGGAAAGACAACAGAGTGCCTTCAGTCATGACCTCTAATAAAGGATCAAAAATGTACTATCCAGTACAACCGACTCATTTTAAACCCCTCTCTATTTTTTCTTCCTTCATTAGCTAAAAGATTCCTTTACCTCATTAGCTTTTGGGACACATATTATTTTAGAAGCCCCTCTTTCCCCCCCCCCCCCCCCAGTGAATACTAATTCCTATTAAAGCCAGTACTGAATGCCAGAAAGCCCACTAGTGCTTTACTGGAAAAGCCAATATTAGGATACTTGACGAAGGTACAAATATTTACAGTGATTAATTTGCAGTCTTCATAGCATCTAACCTTGCAGAAAGTTTTGCCTTTAATGTTAGCTCAGATATGTTTGCAATGAACTCAGGTTTTTGCCAGGGTGGAGAGGGCAGCTAACACAAAACCCCCAAAATACCTTAAATAGCACCAAGCTCTTCTCTATTTCCAAAGCAGTGGGTGGGAAATGACCCACTTGCTCTGTGTTACTTTTTTGAAATTCAACCCAGTTAAAGCTTACTTATCAAAGTTTTTTAATAGTACACACGAAAAATTAAGCCTATCCTTTCTCTTTCAGAAACTTAAGTTACCACTTGTACTGAGGACACGAACAAGGAAGACTAATTTGAAAACACAGCAGAAACATACAAAAGAAAAAAAAAGACTTACCAGAAGAGACATGAGAAATTTGTGAAGGTATACTATTTGAATACAGCCTACTTTCAAAGATACGGTACCATCCACTTTTGACATGTCAGTGTAGGCTTCTCCCTCAGTAGCATATGGATCTAATGTCAGATTGAAACTGAAAACTTCATCTCCTACTATAGACACAGCCTAGAAAGAGAGAAACAGCACCTACCAGCCATCAGCAACTTCAAAAAAGGTACTTAACACAAAGAACAACTAAATTTATCATCAGGCTATCAGATGTATAAATTAGATTTTTTTTTTTTTTTTTTAATCTTTTTGGACATCCGTTCTTCTAATATGAAAACTATGCTTTACCATGTATCTTATTTGAAAAGAGGTATTCATGACAAATCAAATATTTTTAAAAGACTGGAATAAGAATATGTATTACATTTCACTTCTACACACACAAATCTAACCAAGAATCAAATAAAACTTAAAATCTTGTAGTTGAGTACTTTTTTATGAAGGGTCCTTGAATCAACATCTGTGACAACTATGTCTTTAAGTCGGGCAAAGAATACAGTGTGACTTGGCTGAAGGAGAAGAGATGAGTCAAGACCTGTGAAGTATAAAGACAGAAACAGTAGTATTGCATAACAGAAATAACACTCATTTTCACGCTGGGGACACACAACACCAGTAGGGGAGGTGAGAAAAGTTACAGAAATTATACATTGCAACAAACAATTATTTTGTTAATAGTTTGCTAAATTCAACACAGACTTTAAAAAACCCACAAAAAATACGTAAACACACTTGATTCTCTCCTGTTTCCAAACAAAATAAGTCAGTTACTACATCCCTTGCTGAAGGGATTGTAAATGAAAGAGCTCTATTCAATCCAAGGCATTTTAGTCTCCCTGCACCCAAATCAGAATAATTCCCAAACTACTATAACTTCTCCAAAATAAAAAAAAGTATTGTAAGTTCTGGAAGTAGAGACTTTTTGCATTTTATCAGTCAGAGCAGCAGATAAGTACATTGTCTAGAGTTCAAACCCGAGTCCATACACTATGCTGTCTGTTACTAAGCTTTGAGAATGTGACCATACTACAGCTTTGAACAAAACAAAAGAGAAAAATTTTTAATACAGATACTGTCTCAATATCAATCATCTCTGGAAAGAAATGAGCTACTAATCATAGAAAAATATTCAAACAATAATCTGTCTCTTAATAACCAAGCTACGAGCTAGTTTACTGAGATTTTCTATCAAAAAAGATGTTACTATACTGTATTTGAATACACTACTTCTGCATACAAGACCTTGTGTCAATACATTGTATGATTTAGAGATGGGCACAAACAAGAGACTTTCTATGAACTGTATTACATATTCTTGTATATCACACATTCTTAAATATTCATACTAAGAGAGAGTTTTAGCAGCTACTAGGATGGCAGCTATAGCCAAAGTTGGAAGTGAAACTTCACCCCCCTCCCTCCCCCCACTCCCCAAATTATTGATAGCCCCTCTGAGGGGTCAAAAACAATCAAGAAAACAAAACCAAAACAAGAAACCCAAAGAAACCCTAGAAGTTCAAAACCAAAGAAAACAGTTTTAAGGTTTTTTATCCTAAATAAATCAGGTATAGGAGAAAAATATCCGAAGTTTAGTACAACATGAAAAGCCATCCATAATCAAACTCTTTCAAAACATGAACCTAAATACCCAAAGAATAATATATCATGCTTTTCTAGCTGGAGGTCAAAACATTATGACAGACTAGAAGACTGACTTTGAAAACAGTATCACAAGCCATGTTTATACAGATAACAATAATAATTAAAAATAAGTCAGATGCTGAAAATTTACACCTTAATTATCTTTTAGTCCAATTATTAGCAGTTGCTTTGAAACTAAACTACTGTATCAGTTACTACTATCAAAGAATCTAATACCTTGTATCTTGATCTCTGCAATGTTCTTTTTTTCATCACAAATATTTAAACAGAAGGCATCCAGCTTGGCAAAAAGCTTGAAGTCAAAGACATCCTTATCCTTGGAAGGTCTAGCCACTAGAAATGAGAGAGGGGGGATTTTCAAGGTACATATAATTCATATTTTTACTTAAACTCCTGAGGGTATTTGAGGGTTGTTTTGGTCTAGGGGTTTTTTTTGGCATTCAGATGACTTAGTTTTGTTTCCTATAGTTCCTTTCACCACCACTGTCATGATAAAGTCTGTAATATCCTATCTTAGAGCAACAAGTCTTCCCCAGAAGGAAACTCTACTGATAAGAGTAAAACGTGTCAGCATCTGCTTGTAATTCTGTGTCTGATATTAATCCCATCTAGTGATGACTCTCTATTGGAACAATTTTACTTTTTTTAAATGAAGGGTAATAGCTGTGTTAAGAGGAAATAAATTGCACAGTGTACTTATTTTTAACATTAGGTCAATAACTCAGTAGGTTCACAGTAGTGTTTTTTTCAGGTTATCTAATATTTCTATTCCAAGAACCTAATGTAAGAAGTTTTTTCTTAAACTTCAAGCTTATAAGAAACGCCAAACCTTGGAAGCCTATTTCAGGCAGCCAACACCCAGGTTTTACGAGAGCAAGTGTTAAGGCTGAGTAGAACAAGGTGAAGTCACACACAAGTGTCAAAAACTATCTATGGGGGAAGACCAGAAGCCATCAGACCTCAGATGGTCTGTACCTTCACTAACCAAGAGTAGCAAAGTGTTAATCCAAGAGCTCAATATTTATGGGCTTTGTTAAACTGTACACAGCAGCAGCTTCTTTCTCAGCCTGCAGATTCAGGCCATCTAAAATTATAAGTGATTCTGAACATTCTTCACTAGACACCTCATTTCCAGCTCACCTGATGCTTAAGTTTTGCACTTAGTATTAAAGACAGTGCAGCTGCTCCCCTCTGAGCCTATTTTGATATAAATTCATTTTTTTATTTCAGTGCTACAGGAACAGCAAGATTCTCATTAGGCTAGCAAAGGACTCTACTACTTCTTTGAAAGTATATTTAAGTTGCCTAGATCAATGACATAGCATAATCATCAAAGTACTATTTACCTCCTTTATTTTACCATGAACACTAAGATCATGCTGCTGTTTGAGTCCTCTAAGCTCGCAGAAATCTCATTTATTCAAATCCAAGTCTATTCGTGAAATGGCAATGAAACACAAGAATAGAAAGCTCACCTGAAGACACCATTTATTTTCATAATCATTGTTTCATTTACTTTTTTGAAATCAGTCCTCCAGCCTGGTGAGCCACAGTCACATGAGCTTTGATTTTCACCCCACACTATAAAGCTAATCAGGTCTCTCTGGATTTGATCGGTTTGCCAGCATGCAACACATCCTTTCAGAACCATCATTTTGACAAACACAACTATACCTTTCTTCAATCTAGTGTCATCCTCTTGCTTTTTGTCTTTAGTTGGTGTGTCTCCACTACTTTCCTTGCCTGATGGGCTAACAGCTGTTAGAAAACTGACAGCAGATATAAGGGCCTCTGTATGCAGTAGAAGGTTCAATGATGAAAAAGCTACCTGTTGAAAACATGAGACTCCATGTGACAAAAAAATAAAAGTATAAGAGTTGGACTGAGGTGCAAAAGCACCCAATGGAATATAACAATTTCTTAGAAACAGAAAAGCTGCATGTGTTACCAGCAACAGATCATAAAGGAAAAAAGTTTTCTGTAAAGCAGAAAGGTGGTAAACTTAGAAAATAAGAAAACCTAACAACAACCCAACAGCAGTAACTGTTAAACTATAACCTCCTCAGTACAAAAGGAAAGTGATACAAAATTAATTTAGAAGCATTAAATAAGTGAAAAACTCATTGTGGAAAACTGTATTAAATAAGTGGAAAACTTAACTAGATGACTAAGAGAGATACACCTGCAGTAAAGTTGTCTAACCCAAACCAGGATTTGGCCTTCTCAAGCAATACGCTCTGTCAAACACAGACTCGCTCTTGAACGCCCCTGCACAGTACTACGTGAATAGATAAGTGGCAGGTGGCTGCCATGTAGATACTTAGCATAAAGGTATTTCTCAACAAATCCACTGAGGGAGTCCAAAAGGTGAGAAGTGCCTGCCATGTAGTTTAGTTCAAGTCATCCGCTTGAACGGGCTTGAAATTGGAAAAAGAGCCCAAATGCAATTATTCCAGACACAGAAGTCCCCCTGAAGAGCTGCAAGGCAACACCTGATGATGTATAGAAAGTTGAGTTCTCTTAACACCAGCACTTTCCCATAGCATGAAGTCAGTCAACTCAGTATGTATATCCACCTCAGTAGCACTGGAGTAGTAGAACTGTCATACCCCACTGTGGCTTCAGGAACCTCTTCTTGGCAAAAGATTCACGTATTAACTAGACTTCCCTGATGAAATCTATAGGTACTCTAAAACTATGTGCTGGTTTTGGCTGGGACAGAGTTAATTTTCTTCATAGTAGCTAGTATGGGGCTGTGTTTTGGATTTGCGCTGAAAACAGTGTTGATAACACAGGGATGTTTTAGTTCCTGCCGAGCAGTGCTTATACAGAGTCAAGGCCTTTTCTGCTCCTCACCCCACCCCACCAGCGAGGAGGCTGGGGGTGCGCAAGAAGCCAGGAGGACACATGGCTGGGACAGCTGACCTCAACTGACATCCCACACCATATGACGTCATGCTCAGCATATAAAGCTGGGAGAAAAAGAGGGAAGGAGGGGACATTCAGAGTGATGGTGCTTGTCTTCCCAAGTAACCCTTACACGTGRTGGAGCCCTGCTTTCCTGGAGATGGCTCAACACCTGCCTGCCGGTGGGAAGTAGTGAATGAATTCCTTGTTTTGCTTTTCTTGCGTGCACGGCTTTTGCTTTACTTATTAAACTGTCTTTATCTCAACCCACGAGTTTTCTCACTTTTACTCTTCTGATTCTCTCCCCATCCCACCAGGGGGGAGTGATCAAGTGGCTGTGGGGTGCTTAGTTGCCGGCTGGGGTTAAACCACAACAAACTATCAGGTGGGAAGTGAAATATTTCAGTCTTCACACCAAAAAAAGGCTGGCAAAATAATGCCATAAAGTTATAAAGGGAGGGAAGTACCTATCACAGAAAACCGACACCCCTTTGTGGTTTATTTCCAGAATTCCTCAAGATACTGTTTTTCCTTAGATTGAAATCTCTGACTCAAAAATGCACCATTAGTACAACAGTCAGAACTTAACAAATTAAGTACTCGCTGTCTAAAAATGTTTCCTTATATTGCAACAATTTTTAAGAGATTAAATTCTCATTCTGGAGTCTATGACAAAAGTGATGGAGAGGAAAATGCAGTATCTTAAGAAGCTCCTGAGTCATATTTCAGAGTGAAGAATCAGAACATGCTCCCCTTTGCCCTCCCCCAGGGAAGGGGAGAAGGGAGAAAAAAAAAATAAAAAAAATATCTCTCACACATGGATTTAGACTTCTTAGTAAATTTAGCCAACAGAGTGCTGATTATGTGGTGCTCACAACAGAAACAGATTGTTTGATGGGAAAAGGCAAGACTTCTGGACCCCACTACATTTTCCCATACTAGGCATTTGAACTTCATGATCTCACATGCATGAGAAGATGCATTCTTAATGTTATTTTGAATTTTATCCACGTGAGCTAGCTAGACAGTTTTTTATTGTAGTTAAGAAACAAACTAACATACTGCTCTTATATTTTAAGTTGTATAAAAACTTTCAAGTACATTTTAACTCTTTAAATCTCCCTGCTGCAAGGCTGGCGGGGGGGGGGAGGAACAGGAAAGCCAAAACACCCTTATTGATTCCTCCCTTCTAAGCAAGCAAACCAAAAGAAAACAAGCAATAAAATCTGCAAGCACTCACTTGAATCATCTGTTCAGTGTTGTCAAAAATTGTCTCRAAGTGTGGCCCATTTCTGTCAGCCTGAAAATAATGATTTGCATGAAAGTTAATATTAATTCCAACCAGTCACTGTGCTCTTCAGAAGATACAAAACAATCCACTAGCTCTGAATAGTAGGTTTAAGACTTTATAATATACAAAAGTGCTTTAAAAATAAATTTTAAAAGCTTTATGTATACCTTGATATATTCCACCTTCAGAAGGTCTAAGCCAGGTTTATCTGAGGAACTAATTAGATGAATGGGTGCTTTTTTACCTGTAACATACCACATGAAATACACAAGAATTAGGGTAATTTCTGTTCTTTCAGGGAACCAAAGAATTTGTGCCTTGAAGATAGGGATTAACTTTCAATACCGTTTATTAAAATACATTGCACCACCAAATATGAATCACTGGTTTCTTTTCTTCTCTTCACTTCTGTACCCCTTCTCCATCCAAAGACTGAGCACTAAGCTATTTATTTATTTAATAAGCATTATGGTGGGAGTCCAGAGCTCATCAACTGTACCAGTGGGACAAGCACTGCCAATGGACAGTTGCATACTAAGTATCGTAACTGGAAAACTAGAACAATATTTGGATTTCAGTGAGCACAAGAGACAGGAGAGCCACAGTCTCAGACTAACTGCTATATATATATATATACACACACAAGCATACTTCTCTTCCATTGCTTATTACCTCCAATTTCATAGTAATCCAAGTTTATTTTCTTTAAATAAGAAACAGCTGCTAAATTATAGGTTCTGACAGTAGCTTCTGTCCCAAGATGCATTACATCTAATACAAGTACCGTTTCCTCAGTTTTCTTTTGCCTGGTGAGTTCTACTAAAACCTGGATGAGCAAGAAATACACAGTTATACCATCTTTTCACATGTAGTATTCTCACCATTCAAAGCAACAATGCAAAAAAAGCACAAAATTAATGCCTTGCTTGCTTTACTGGAAGTATTATTTTTATTACAGAGTTAAAGTGTAAAAATAGAAAAAAAAAAAGTGATTGTTTGATGGTGAGAGATATAAATATCATAGAAATATTTTGGGATCTGCTCCCTGCAAGTGACCAGCCTGGGTACTTACTTTGTTTTTCCAGTGCAAATTTCCCACCCCCCACCCCCGAATTATGACTTGGTACTATTATTTTCTACCAAAAATACTCCAATAAGGAGCTTTTTTGCTGATTTTTTTAATACATACACACAGATGAAGTATGCATATGTGTTTTATTTATATACATACCATATATTAAAAAAGAACTCATATGCATACCATATATAAATAACTCATACATAGCAATATGTATGCATATACACGTGTATTTTTTTTGTTTGGTGGCTATGTTTTTGAATCCACTAAATCTGGAGAAGACTGGTAGTAGAATACTGGATTTTTTTTAAAAAAATATTCTTTATGTAGAAGGTAAAAATAGAATTAAAGAGACATACCTCTTTAATTTCAAACTTCAACCAAAGATCTGTCAGTTCCTCTTTAGCAGGCTCCTTATTTCTTATTTCTTCTCCTTTAATTAGTGACCTGTCAGTTGGTTCAGAGCTTTCCTCAAAATCAAAATATTCTTCTTCAGAGTCTACAGAAGAGAAGCGACTTCCTCCTTAGTAAACTTTTTCCAGAAACAGGGGTAAACATCCCACCCTCTCTTTCCCATTCCAATGGAATTTTAAATTGTATGAGCAGTTTAAACCTAGTCTGACAGAGTATACTTTTTAGATCTATACTGCTTTCTTACCCATTGGATGAAAAGTGAAGAAAATTAAAGCCCTATTAAGGAAAGCACTAGAGTTTAGCTGTATTGTTAGACGTTCAAGAACACATATAAGGAAAACCAGTTAGAAAGTAAGCTCCAGAAAACAAGTTTCCCAGGTTCCACTATAAGAAAGTTCTTCTCTAGAACAGCCACAGAAGTAAATGCTCAAATCCACAGTGTTAATACAGTAATTTGCCATTTGTTGGCTGCTCAATGCAAGTGTACACATCCTTTAGACATGTTACTCACTTTTTTAACGTGCCCACCCCAAAGCATGTGTCCTGAAGTGGCAGCAGCAGCAGATTAGTATTGGGCTAAATCCATATTTAGATTCAAGTCAATTCTGAAATAACAGGTTCCTCAATACCCTCTACTAAAAAGATGTCTCGTGACATCTGAATAAATTGGTTTGCTAATGACATCCTAGTACAGTTGTTATTAATAGCTCACTTACATTTGAAGAGCTTGCTTATGCATAATATTAATTAATCCCCAAAAAAGGTTTTTTTGCTTTTTAAAAAGAGCAAGTTTATTATTCTGAGGTGACATCAGTTTCTTAATCGAATCTTCTTATGCACTTGAAGTTAGAGATGATCAATTATACCCATCTCTACTGTCCTTATAACATGTTTTAAGATCAATAGCAGCCTGAAAATGTTAGTTATTCCATAAGTTGTGGCCTTCCAGTTTTACAAAGGCTTATCTGTAGCTTCTTACCTGACACTATTTCTGCTAACAACTGGGGTGTATCAAGTAACCCTTTACTAACAACAGGAATTGCAGGAATAGCTGGTACCTAGAGGGAGGGAAAAAAGAAAAAAAAAAAAAAAAATCACTATTTTAAGATTTGTATAACTTTGTATGTTCAGTCATATTTTCTGCTGATGATGCATGTGTCACCTTGCCTCCCCATATTACTTAGAAAGGTCAGTTTTGCCAATACTTATATTGAAACCAGCAGGCCAATGACAAAGGCTAAGCTAGCCCTGTTTGAATAAACCCAGCATGTTCTGATGGTAAGTCATAAAGAAGACACTTTGCCCAACTCAGCCTGGCAACAAATCTCTTATTTCAAGTGAAAAAGACCACAGACATTAGCAGGAATTCACACTTACAATGATCACTTTAGTGATGCCATTTTTTTATTTCAGTTTTCTTAGTTATAGTCAGCTTACCTTTGTGCTTGGAATTAACACAGATGACTTCTGAGGCAGTGGAATGCTATCAATCAGATCAAAAATTGCCTTGATCTTCTGGTCAGAGAGTCTGACATGCACCAAAGGAAGTCCTCCTGACACTTTAAACCTTTTTTTAAAAAAATTTGATTTAACTCCAAGACGAAAAAGTACATACCAATTCTTGATTTAAATCTTACAAATATCTATACTCATATAAAAAGATCACATCATAGTAAAGCTAGTGATTCTGCATTAAAAACACGTCTTGGACTCAGTTTAAACAGTATAGTTAGTAACCAGTGAAGGTGACCAGGGAACTACTAGCCAAAAAAGGTTTCATAAAAAGCAGTAAGCTACTTCTATTTCTTAAGTTAATACATTCAAATTATAAAATGTAACTGAACCTTTGGGGAAAATACAGTTTTCTTTTCTGTAAGTACACAGCAATTAAAATGCAGTTCTTTCAACATTAATATATTACTTTGCCATCCTGGTATCTCTTTCCACCATTGATTTTGCCAACTGTACATGAATATCCATAGGCTGTAATATGTGCAAAGTTGATGGATGTTGAAAACGAGCCTTCTTCCAGTCTTCACCTGCAAATGTTCAGTAAATTTAGATGAAAAAACATCACTTGCTAATTGCTTTAATTAAGGTATCATTAAACTAATCAAATGGCATCACTAGGAAAGGATAAAGCACCCACTCACAAACTAGAGGAACTCAGAGCAATTCAGGTAAAGTATTTTAAGAGCTTTTGAATCGATTTTCAACAGTTCTTAACACTATATTGCCTTAGCAGTCTTAAGCTCCATTCTACACTAAAAGATGTATCTGAACATAGAACCCTAAAAAAAAAAAAAAAAAAAAAAGATAGCTAGATACATGGATAGATAAATATAAAACAGTAACCTAGCACTCTGTTGACTGCACAAACCTAAGTCCAAATAAAGCATTAGGGCCAGTTTTAGCTGTCTTTTCCTGCATATGACAGAAAACATAACAGTTCTATGCATTTATGTTGCTTGCTGGCATCAAAGTAAAGAGGTGATACACAATTCCAAACAAAAAGCAAGCAGCTGTTTGAAGAGAAACTAACAAGTTTTTTCACAGTTTAATGCTAGACATATGTATTATAATCTATCTTTTAATTTACTACTGGTTTTGGTTTGCGTTTTTTCTTTAAAAAACATATTTATTTATTACAGGTAGGTAACCTTCATCAATCTTTTCAGTAAATAGCAACTATGTTGCTTTGTTACCTGTTCTTCCAAAAAGAAGCTGCACATTTTTTATTTCCACATCAAACTTGTCATAAGCTTTGTCCATAATCTCCTCTAAAGATGAAAAGCTAGAAGCTTGACTACTGCCTTGATTTATGCTGTTCAGCTAAACATAAAGGACAAAATAAAGTTAAGTCTAAAACTTACATACATGTGCTATTAATTCTAGTGAAGATGAAAAAGATGATTCATAGGAGTTTATTACTGACATTTGGACTCTTGCAGAGAAGAGATCTTACTTCTTAACTTACCAAGAATAAGTAGGAGGGTTTTTTGTTACTCCTATCAATCTACTTAACTCAAGTTATGCAAAAAGAATTTTTCTTATTAGTTTACAAGTTTACCGCTGGAGTACAACTGAAATAAATATTTAATCAGTCAGCTAACATTAAGTTAAATTGTTGTAATCTTTCAATTTTTTGGGAACAAGGGAATCAACTTTCAAACTCCAAGAGAAAAATTATATTCTCTTTTATTAATAAATAGCATTTTACAAAAAAGGAAACAGAAGTTCATGTGTTTTGCTGAAGAAATCAAAGATATTAAATGATAAGCTATTACTATCATGATTACAAAATGAAAATGTTTCCTGGGGAGATTAACTAGTACAAGTATGTCACAGACAACAGCTCTGAACATTGTTCAAATGGCTGACCCAAATATATTCGGTAAGAAATACAGTAAGTTAAAACACCTTCACACAGATGATCATCTTTGCCTTCTGAAAACAAGATAGTTTCATATGACAGCTATGTTAAGAGAAAAGAATATTTTCTACCTTTGAGCTTATAAGAGAGGTCATTTATATACCTGAAATGTACCAAAGTCCAAAATCAGCAAATCTGATTTTTCATGGTAGAAACCCGTCTGTGGAACCACAAGGTAGGAAGGTTTCAAATTAATCTTCAAGTCAAGGACTTTCCGCATTTCAATAATATGAACTAATCCTTAAATAAAAAGGAAGGGACATTAAAACATTTGTGCCAGTCAACATATAAAGAGATGCTATCTATCTGAAAGATAACGCTTCTTGAGTAAAGACTTATTTTTGTAACATTCTACTGATTTCTTACTAAACTCAATACTCCTCCCCACAAAACATGCACTAATCCTCCAAGTCAAAAACTCAGGGAAAAAACCCAATCACACTATTTGGCCAGCAATCAAAACATAAGCAAAGTGTTTAGAAAGTCATATCAAAACATTTTAATACATTCAGGGTTCACCTCAGGTGAGATTTGTTATCTTACCTGTAGCAGTTCTTTCCTTGATTTCCTCCAGCTTCATTAATGTGGCTGATGTTAATCTCTCAAGATCCACTCCCTTACTTGTCTGGAAGAATTCTACCATTGCATTTATTGTTCTCTTTTCAAAAAAAAGACAGACAAGAATTATCAATATACCCAGAAGTCCCCCAGTAAAAACTCAGACACAGATCTTGACCGAGCAAGAATAACAGCAGAGAAAGGAGAATCAGGAAAAAAGGTAAGAGTTTTGGTTACTACTCACTGCATCATATTTTATTTCCACAGGCTGTGATTCAATAGTAAGACTCTGATCAGCAGTACTATCCTCTGGGTTAATATTAAACTCTATCTTCAGTAGAGAAGACTTGCTATCCCCTATGGAAGCCACAAGAGATGGTACAATGTTTTCTTGTCTCAGGCCTGTAACGTACCAGTTTTCAAGCTTTGCTTCAACCCTAAAGAAGATGAATAGTTAAATATACTTAATTAGAATACAGAACACAGTTCCATTCAGGAAAGACAAGCAAGGTGAGAAAGCCTTTAATAAAGCCAAACATGACTAGCTTCACAGGACTAACATACCACATAGTCAAGAAATTGTTACATTAATAAATCGGAAAAATAGATAGGAGGGAAGTTGTTCACAGCAACACAAGGGCAATATTATCTTTTTACCTTCTGTTATCTGCAAGGTGGACTGAATATAACTTTCAGCTCGTGTTTATTAAGAGAATGAGTTGCAAGAGAAAAGAAAGGCAGAGTATTGATGCTACAGGTGAAAAAGAATAGGAACGTTAACTATTACATATTTATTTCAAAATCAGTTGCGGACTTGTTTTGGTGCAAATGGGTATTCCTTACTGATAGCTTCCCTGACAATAGTGTTAAGTGGAGTCAGTAGAAAAATGCCTCTAAAAGAAAGCCACGTGAACACCACCAAACCACACAAACTTCATTCGTCCTTAGAAGTACCTATTAGATACGAAACTGATTTTCGTGTCCTGGGTCTCCACCACTGAAATCCCTAACTTTGGGAGGTAACACAGTTTGGGCATAATCAGTGTCACAAGCCTGATCCCATTGAGATAACTCAATTACATTTTTCCAGACACTTAAAAATCATAAAAAGTATCTGTTCTACTGTTTCAGTCTTGCTAACTAAATTATATGGCACACATTTATGTAAAATATTCTCAAAGCTCTTTTTATTTTTGTGCAGCATTCAGGTTGCACCTTTAATACTCCCCAAAATAGTTTTTAGCAAATATATTTCAAGAGTCAGCAGCTGAGCTGGTGATCTTACACATAAAGTCAGAAGAGGAAGGAACTGCAAATGAAAGCATGAAAAGTGCACAGACTCATTTTCCAGACACTGAAAATCTTATTCATTAACTGTATAATCCAATAATTCGTATTCAATATTTCTGGTGTGCCCTCTCTTAAAACACAGGAAGGACTGTGTTTACTACTTGCTGGTTAATCTCCTACCCACAACACACAGACATAGTTTTTCATTTCTGTAGCAAGCAAGCAACACAACACGTTCAGTAGCTTGGCTGGAGTGCGTCAGCCAGACCATTTCACACTGCTTAGGTATCACTTCCCAAAAGCAACAGTCAGTATTTCAACATCTGGATTCAAGAAAGAGCTTATTATTGTTTATGAAGACTAACAAATAGTATTCCTTTCTCCATTCCATTCTGTGTTATTTACTAAATTACATGACCATAACTTTTCAACAGCGTGCAATCACAGGATGTCCATAAATTTAAAAGTCAATATACAACATTATGCACTACCCAAGAAAAGCTGTAAAAGGTGGGGTAGGGGTGGAAGAAGAGGTTTTTACAAAAAGAAAATACCAATCCAATTACTTAATGGCTTGTGCTCCTGGGCGCTGTGATATTTTGGTACTCAGATCAATTATCTGTACTTTAAGAGTTTCTGCCACATTCTTGTCTTCTTTAATTGTAAGAGAAGTGCTTAACAGCTTCAGTGTCACAACATGGGCAACATACTAGTGAGAAGGACAGAGAAAATTGAAATTAGTCATCTGGATATGAATAATTTTTCAGAACTCCTAATTTCAACAAATCTAACAAAATGTGGTATTTAAAGCTATTCCAGTCGACTAAGGTAAGAAACATGTCCCTATGTAGGAAGCGAAGCATAGAGTCTTTACTTTCTTTCAACCCTTATCAGTCATTTATTTAACATAAAACAGTGTATTTCCACAAATGCAGAGCAGATATGGTCTGTATCTCTTTTCAGGATTCAGGGAAGTTTTTTTAAACCATGAAAGCAAGCGTAGCTAAACTACACTCAGTAGACAGCAACATCAACAAACAAAATCATCATAATCCCATCAAATTTTAGAAGATGTTGCATATATGCCTTTGTTGTTCTTGTTGCTGAATGTCATCTCTCATCCTTGTCAAGAAATGATTTTGGTTTCTTGACACATGTACCATTTACGACTGTGTCAATCAGCAACTTAAGAAGAATCAAACAGTACTTCCTATCTGAATTTGAAGCCTGCACCTTTCTTCAGGGTACTGAGATGAAGGCACCTTTACACTAAATTTGTCTAAATTAAAAATGGAAGTTTTTCTACACAGGTAAGCAAGGAAAGTGTGAAACAGAAAGGAAAAAAAAAGCACCCGTAATGGGCACTGTTTGGGTTGTGTCTCTCCTTTGTTGGTAAGAGACGCTTGCTGCTGCTCTGCTCTTTTCCATTTGACAGGAACACAAGTTCATACAATAGTGCACAGGCCTCCATGTTGCCACTCAAACAATTCTGAACTTCCCTGTGTGAGGCACATGTAAGCTTATAATAATTAAATTTAACAAAAATATACAAGGCTGGAAAGTTGGAGTGTTGGGTTGAGGAGTGGGGAGGCCTGTTGGGAGAAGGGACAACATCCTCCTTGAAGGAAATAGTCTTAATGTAAAAAGTGCTTCTGTAAGTGATGAGCAACTTAAAGCAGAACCACCAGTCATGTTAAAATTTAAACAACAATGTAATAGGGCTCACAGAAAATAAGTATACTGAGAGAAACCTTACCATTTCACATTTTCTTAGTTGTCTACTTTCTAGCTTTCTTCATATAAGCCCTCTCAAGAATACTATACCTGTAAAGTTTTATCTTTTATTCCTTTGCTTAACAAGCCAAAAAATATCCGTCACAAAAAGGTTGTTTTAATTTTACACTTTCCTTTGCGTAGTAGAAAAAAAGTACTACAACTGAAATCTCCTAATACTAATCATTAGGACAAAAGTTTTAATAGAAACATAACATGATCCTTCTAACAAAAGCATCCCTGAAAGTTATAGACATTGGGTCAAACAGGAAATAATCACATGCTAATGTTCACCTTTATATAAACAACAGCTATTCAATTATCAGAACTAACTGAATTTGGATTTAAAAAACAAAACAAAACAAAAAGACCATACAGACTAATTTAGTTTTCACCACAACAGGTAGCAAGAAATAGATGCAATGAAAAAGCTAACATGAAACCTTTTTTCATTTACAGTTAGCTTTTTTTATTCTCTTCCAAGTTGCAAATAGTGTCTATCATCCAGTTTTTGTTACTTCTAAATCACTCCAGATTAAGTTTGTGCACAGGGCAGAAGAACACCAAAGAAAACAGTAGCCATTCTTTGTGTTTTCTGAATAAATTTTTTTTTAAATCTTCTTTGTACATTCAACATAGATTTGACTTGCACTGACACACATTCTACTGCTTATCTTAAGGCTAACATGCATCAGAAAGGTTTTTTTGTTTGGTTGGGTTTTTTGGGGGGGTTTTTTGGGGTTTTGGGTTTTTTTTTAAGCCATCCCCATAAGAAGTTGCTTACCTGCTTTGGTAAGGAAAGGTGATGGGAGCTGTCACTATATCCAATAGCAGTAAAAAGTTTAGCTTTCTCTTCTGGTGTCATTAGTTCATCAATAGCTAAAAACCAAAAACCCACAAAAACTTGTACTTTACTTAGTAACGATAAGCATTTTTCCTCCCATTTGTTTTATACTGTACTTAAGTTCTGCTGACACATTTTTTGATTCTTCATATTGCACTAAGCCCCATATTGTAAAATAATTTACACAGAAGCAGTCTTCGTATATGGCTTTACATACATAGCACAGAAATCAATATAATTTATATTACAAGAGTACCCATAGTTCCCAATGATGAAAATAGCTTTGAGGAGTACTATTAGAACAAATCTCTGGTCCAGACAGCAAATCACCAGGATACAGTATTCCAATTGCCACCTATTACACTACAGCTATAAGCTCGATACTCTTCTCCTTACTAAGGTTCTGAAATGCTTATGTCCATTTCAGAAGTATGCCTTATTTGCCAGCTCAATATTCATTAACAGTAAGTAATACTATAAAATGGATCAATACTGCATTGCGCTATTTATGCCATACTCTCTCCTTCTGCCTAGTAGGAAGCAAAACATACTATAACTTTCTTCTTAATGTATAAAAAAAAACTTAAAGTCTCTACAGAAGTTAGTGCATTACAGTCTACACCTACTTTCAGGAACAGGTGATTCTTCGTCTTCCTTTTTCCTAGATTCTCTTTTACCCCAGAAACCACCAAACCATCCTCCACTTTTTTTTTCTACTTCAGTGGTTTTCTTCTTCAGTAGTTTTTGTCCTGATCTTATTGTCTACAAACCAGATATTGAAATACATAATTAATAGAATTACTATATATATTGTTCTTCTGTAAATAATGCATGTATGTATGCATGCTGGACAGACATTTAACCGATGGACAGCAACACCACCCCGCAAGGGATTAAGAGCACTTTGACTCACCAGACAGAAGCAAAAAGAGGATCAGGGGTGGGGGGCTTATATGTGTGTGTGTGTACACACGCGCATGTGTGGAAACAAGCATGTGTTACTTTCACTTTGGATGGCCTTTTTCTACACATTCCACTAGCATTTCGACTACAAAAAGGCAGGAACACATGAAAAGACAGTATTTAAGAGGATACAAGAAGCAATTACATTCCTTAAATCTAGTAGTAACAAACCTGAAGACTGATTCTGTACGATCACGTTTCTAAAACTTTTAATTTGTACTCAGGCTTTCACCTTGCATTTTAAAAATCAAGGTCTGACCACAAACATCTCAAAAATAAGAAATTTCATTATTATTTTTTCATCTTCATTTTACATACATCCTGGATGTGTAGAAAAACACTGAGGCTACATTGGCATGAACAGTAATTATAAGATGCAACTACAGAGGTTAATTTTCATGTTAGAAAAATAGCTACCAGTAGCATGCTTCTCACAAGATGACTATTCTGAGCTTGCCCTCAGTGTGCTAGGTGTTCTTCACCTTAACTGCAGATACAACACATTTCATAACGTTATAGCATGCAACTCCTTGTTAAGTGTCACAAATGATTTCCAAAATAAAATGCAGCTAGAGACTTCATCTACCTTTTAACAATTCTCTCAGAGTTGTCTTTTAATTAGATTGGCTGTTCCCTAAAAAGAGAGTATCTAAAGGTGTAAGTAGGATAGGAACAGCTGTACATGTTTGATCTTCAACAGCTGCAGAACCAGTCTTGAAATAACAGAAGTCAAAGGAAGAGAAGAACCTTTAAATCATCACACTCGGACAATTGCCTGAATGGTACAAAGTGGGTAGCAGTAACACTGTGCACACACACTGGTAGGTTTTTGGAACTGGTTTCCATTCTGGAAATTGATTTACTTATCCTGGAAGGATATGAAACTTGCCTTCCCACCTCCCTATCCTATTATAGTCATCAGCACAAATTTTTTCAAGATACTATCATGACAAAACCGTCCTATTTGAAGTGTTACAATATTATTGAACAAAATTTTTTTCTTACCTCAACTTGTGCTTGTTGCCTTGCTAAGATTATATTGAAGACATCAAGCTTTCTTTCTAGGTCCTGTAAAAATGTATGATGAAATCATTTGCCTCAAACACATTTAGGAAAGGCTCACCACTGCAAATTCCCTATCAGCTCCTTCGTATTTACACTCCAATTTCTTTCTAGACCTGCTCCTTTCTTTCAAGGGTATTACCCCCCCCCCCCGAAGTTCACTAGAAGATGAAACCTGATGTTAGGCAGTCTAATTTTTTTTTTTTAAATAGATTAATCTTACACTTCATTAAATGCATCCATGTTCATTAATCCGCAACCAAAAAGGGTTTATTTAAATGGCACTTCACTAGTATTTTCTTTCTTTCCACAACAGGTTACACTGAATTTCAGATTAAAATGGTACTTCCACAGAACTCGTGCTCTTGTAAAACCACCAACCTTGATTACTGTCATGTATATGTAAAGAATTATTTAATAAAGGGACCAAAACATACTTTCTCTGAAGAGAAAAMACATACCTGAATTTGCCTCTGTGTTTCTTCTGACAGCTTACTCTGTGTCAGCTTGTTCTTGTACATATTTTTGTAACTCTTCAGAAGCTGCCTATGTTGCTTTATRTTACTCCATGACCACATTCGAGTATGTCTTTTGATGTGAACTTCAAGAACACTGTTACCTGCATATTTCCACCTACAATAATTCCACACTTGTGAGCAACTTCCCATTTCATTTGTGCATTACAACTTAAAAGTTGCAGAGGTAGTTTATCAATATGCAAACACTTTGTTTACTACTTGTTATTTGAGTAACTTTGTTTACAAAAACTTTAATGGTTTCAACATCACTTTTGAAAAATGGACTGAGGGCTTATATTTAATGCCTGAAGGACTATAAATCTGCATTCTCTATTGATTTCTGCATGTTTGCAAATTTGGGCTGTAACAGCACTAAGTACACTTAAGCACTTTGATAATCAGCATCAGTTAATACTCAGAAAAAATGCACAAAAATGTGTATCYGCTCAAAACTTTAAAAATTACCGTTGACATATATGTTTCCCTTGTAATACATTTGTTAATTTTTTTCTTTAGTCTTTCTAAAATTATATTCTAACCTCTAGAGAGAACATTGGCATTTTGTTCAGAGGTTTTGGGAACCAGGGTTAGCTTTGCAAGTCAGATTTTCATCACTTGRTTCTTTCATGTGTTCTCTTCTGCAAGCCTTTTCTACTTGGCTAAGCAAAGCTCTGTGAAAGTCATAATGGTATATGTGATCTAGTTTTAAAACTAGATTTAACCACAGAGAACAATGAAGAGACTGGAGAGGGCTCCAGCATCTCCCAAAGAATGCACGAACGTACACAGCTTACCATTGCCKGGCATTTTTATGGAGAGATACATTTGGCCTAAATCTTCTGTACGGTGCATTGCGAACCATGTAATCTATGGACTCCAGAAGGTCTATCATGCTGAGGTACTAAACACAGAAAACAGAGTTTCTTAGCAGACGTTCAGATTTCATTGCACACAGTGCTTAAAATACATGTATACCATGGTCTTCAGTATTCCCCAAACTATATAGAAATTTAAGCCTATGCATTTTCATTAGTATGTAAAAGTGGACCTATACCCATTGCTCTCAAAGGACACCACTGTACGAGCTTCTGGTTTCCTTGAAGAACAAAAACAATTTGTATTTTTGTTAGMCTGCTCAGCACAGTCTCAGGCTTTCTCAAACCAACCATATTCTCTTCAATTGTCAATACACATTTTCCCCAATTTTAGAACTGCCTTTGCATTAGTTAACCTTATTGGCACTGTTCTGAACTCAGATTACACTGACATCRATAAGAGCTAAAAAGCTATCTAGCAAGCTAACTGTAAATTATCACTGAATAAATGAAAGCACTAACATGGCTGGGGAGCTATCTAAATGAGTTCCTTGATACTTCAGCAGGCTTTGCTGGCAAAGCCAGTATACTCCATTCATTCCCACCCTTGTTTGTATCTTGGCATCTCTGCAGTTATAATGTTGGCTTATATAAAACTATATATTTTTTTATTTTTATTATTATATATTATATATATTATTATATTATATATTATATATTATTTTTATTATATATAAAACTATAATATAGTTTTATAAGGGCTATGTATTAAGAATGACTCCGTTCTCTATGCGAAAGGAATGCTATTGGAGGGGCTGAATACAGATCAGATGGTCCCCAGAGGGTCCACAGATAACAGGGTCAGAGTGTCAGGATCTAGCACCACAAAGTGACTGTTACACAAAGGGAAAACGATCCTACACTTTTCCCACAGTTACTGCTAAATAGTTTAGACAGTCTACTTGTGTATAAGCAGAAAATTCCCGAAGAAGAATGTTTTCCAACAAAAAAATCCTACAGTTCATCACAAACTCTGAAATAGGTGATAACGGATACCAAGCCAACTTACCTGTGGCTTAGTGAATTCAATGACAATTCTCTGTACTTCTACATTACAATCAAGCTTGGGAGTTTTTAGTTCTACTTCTGCATATGGGTTGATATACAGTCTTGCAGAGGCTGATACTGGTCTGAAAACTTCAAGATAAAAAACCTGAGATTATTTTTATGTTTACAATTAAAGTATGGGAAGCAGTCTTAAAGTACTTATTTCCACTGCCTGATATATCAACCATTTTGTACTGATAATGTGTATGCTCAAGACCCACAGAATCAGGATGCAATTCTTACCAAAAATTAAGATAGCCCAGCAGTAGTCAAAAAGCATGTAAGCTGTAATATGTTCTATTATGTTTAGGTTTTTGTAAAATAAAGTTAGTATGATCAGGTCATGCCTGCATGATCAGGTCAGGCTGTTGTATATTAACATGCTCAGAACAGTTTATATTCACTCATTCCTAGCTTACTTACTATACTGGTAGTCTTGAGGCTGGTTACCACTACATGGAATTCCTCTTTTCAGCTGATCCTGTAAAGGAATATGATACTGTCTAGCAATTGCTGAAGAGCATTACTTGTTTACAGTTTTCTAAGCTTTCAGAAGACCAACTTAATTTCACATGTATTTTGCAAGGGCCTCCTCCCCCTAAATAGGAAAGTTAATATAGAACAAGCACTTAAGAGTGAAGGGTTTAAATACACCAGATGAAAAAGAATTCTAAGTTTCTCATATCAAGTGGAAGGTTAGTACAGTTTTTATTCAGCTTCTGTCTAACTCTTGCAATAACAACTAATATGTGTTAATTTAGAAACATGTAGCTCATGTGTACACTCAAACATGTAGCATAATAGATCAWGCATTTGTTTTTAATCTCATTTAAGGTACCAGGAGTATCTATTCGCATTCTACCCTTCCTCTTTTTTAAGCACATAAGGAGGCGACTTGAGCCTTCTGGTATGCTGCAGGTACGAGAGGAATTCAAGACAGAAAGAAGTCAGGAAAATAACAGAACAGCCCAGAGGCCTGAGAAATATCATGCTAGAACAGAGTCTTAATTCAAAATTAGGTCTGTCTGATGCTATAATTCTTCAGCAATTTATTGAGAATGCTATATTCGTGCCCAGATATTTTATCTAGCTTCAGCATTGCAATGGCACAATCAGTTAAAGCAGGAGACCTGCTTTTAGGAAGATGTACATATTAGCTACTATATGAAGGCAGATGAAGCGCTTGTTCCCATTATATTTTATAAAGACTATCAATATTAAGAGTTGTTTTTACAAGGAAATTATTTTGTAAATACAAATTTCTTCAACCTAATCCTCTTCCCAGTACCCTATTTAAAAACTGGTTTGTATTCTATAAAAGGTACACTTTCCCATTAAAGATATTTGTATTTCAACCTATTTCCTGCCTGATGATCTATATTTATTAAAGCTAAATTTCAATGAGATCAAGTATAAAACAGCTAATCACACAATCAGCCATATACTCATGTTATTTAAATATGAAGACTGTTGTACAAAAGTAACAGGTTGCTACAGATGACACAACTTATTCTTACTACAACATAGACCAACTAGCTACTACAAAAAATCTGACTTCCTGATAATGCTTCTTAAAATTAAGACCAAAACAGCCTGTCTGGATGGAAGATCTAGCTTTCCAGGAAACAAGCTACACTAAAAATTACATATAAAATGTATTCAGCCATTTAATACAGATAATGTTACTAAACAAGACATGTTATTTGCTATTTGTTCAGTTCCTGTATTGGTTTTAAAATTCTGAAGCAGAGGGGACTTAATAAGTGGGAGAGAAGATTTACGCAAGTTATCTTATGCCCATGATGAATTCCATTCTTCCCCTGTGCTTCTTCAAATCTTCTCAGATGTGTTCCGAGCTTACTCCTGCTCTCCCTCTCTTCCCTTTTAGGCACAGAGACACAAAGATGACTAATCACAATTGACAAATTTAAACGAACAGAAGTCATCAGTCAAAAGATGCAAAAAATCCAAATAATGGAGATGATGCCAGTATGCAAAGTAATACTAGTATACAGCGCCAAAATTGCTAAGGATTTCAAGAACTGGAAAAACTGCAAGTGGTGAGATGCTTCAAGTTAATAGGTGGTCAGAATACTGGATACTATTTGCTACACTGGAATTGCCCTGCCTCAGCACTCAAAGAAAAGTTTACATGCAGGACATGCCGCAGGCTTTGGAAACAGGCAACTCCATTTTACAGTCATGGAGGGCAAAATCCCCAATTCTTTCAGGAAGAACCTGTTAAAAACTTGCTTGATGATGGAACAGAAAGTGGTACCTCCTGATACATAAAATTTAAGTTCAACAAAACCACACCAGCATCTTCACTTTTAGTTTAGTCGATAGTAAGTTGAAGTCTCCTTGAAAAGGACCGAGATCTAAGCTGCCAGACAGTGTCAGGTAAGCCCACAAAGCCAACTGTCCACAAGCATGTCAAGGACTGATTCACAAAGAATCTTTCCAACACTGCTGGAATGACACATTTGAAGCACTAAGACTTTTGCTGCTGTCAATTCAAACTGTGTATTGGTTTGCTTTTACATTTCACTTCAGACTGAGATACAACAGAGAAAACAGCCACAGACAGGTAATTCTGAAGACTCACATAGCTAAAGTAGCTTGGCTATTATTAAAAATATGTAAGCATTTTTGCTAAACTAAAAAGGCAGAAGTGGAAGTGCCCTGAGAAAATTTAGCTCTTTAAAGAACAAAGCAAGAGATTGTAGAGAGGAAGAAAAATCAACGTATTCATAATATCCTCTACATACAGTGAATTTACACCCCAATTCTGAGACAATAAAGAGTGCCCTACAAGGGGAACCAGAACAAAAATGAAAGGAGTTCGGTTTCAAGTTCCACATAACAGACAAGATTCAAAGAACATTAAACGACTGTCTGGTTTTAAACACTTCACAGTTTTGATTCAACCTTCCATACTAGTACCAACCTCCCAGGTTAAATGCGTTAAGGAAAGAAATGTTAAGGAAAGAATAAAGCAAAAATAAAGATACCTGTAAAAGATGAGCATAAAAGAAAAAAGGAAACAAGTACTATTGTACAAGGACACACAGAACACCTGTATAACCTTTATAAACATATGGGTCAAAAATGTACCATTTTTGCACAGAGAGCACTTATTCACACCAGAAATAAAATGCAGATATACAGACAGCATACACTGCACTTCTGATCTTCTCAACAGTAAAATGAAGTGAGATTCAGACAAACTAACAACAGTGATCAGACATCCACTATTCCAAGCAAAGTGACTTGTTTTCACAATCCGTTCTAAAGATATTCAGTAATGTACTGCCTAAAAGCTCACTAGAACAACTGTTTCTCATTACCTAAAAATGARCTCTTTTAACCACATGAATGGCCATCTGAAATAAACTTCTTAAGTAATGGTGCTTTTGCAACTCAGAAGTCCTCAGCTGTTGTACAGAAAGAGGATGTGTGCCCTCAGCCGCAATTTACGTCTATATAAATGCCCTATTCGCACTGCCAAAGTTCCAGTTCCTCTTCTGGGAAAGTAAGACTTAGAGGACAACACAGCAACGAAAAGAAAGCAAAACAAGTACTTCACACACTTACAATGTTACAAGTTGCAGTAYTCCCCTACTCATCTAGCTAACAGCAACTCAAATCGTGAATGAATCAGAAAAAACACAGAAAAAACTTCCTGTGTGACTCCAGGAAGCTCACACACACAAATTTGATTTTATTCTTTCCCTGTAATTACCTTTTTAAGATATCTGCCTCGTTCTGTCTTGATTTACCCTGACTGCCCTCATGCTGCCTCTCATCTTCTGCACTGGAGCACCTTCATCTATTTTTCTAGTCTCTACATCACCTGAATTAGCTTCATCAAGTTAGAAAAAAAAGTATTTCCAGCATCATCTTTTCCATACAGTCTACCTTAATTATGTTCCACCCWACCTAATTTTCAGAAGTCTTCATTATTGAGTCCTACCATGCATTCCACATTTAAAGCTGTGCCCTTCTATCTGTCAAGCATAGCATACTCATTCATCCAACCATATAACTTATTCTACCAAAGCTCTTCAAAATTTTGCCAAAGCTACTTCCCATAAGGGTTGCTATCTTAAAGAACTACTACATTAGCCCCTCCGCAGTTTTTTGTTTCTTTGATTAAGTCTGACAATGGATACRTACCTACCTAAGCTTTGGTTTATTAAAAAGCAAAAAAACCTTTTTGTTTTAACATCTTGATCTTCTAACTGCTTTCACTCTATTGGTTAATTTCAGCCATGCAGCTTAGGTAATCTGGATAACGTGATATAAATTACTGTTCTGATAAAGATCTAATATTCTGAATTTTTACTAATTCTATGCTTGTTTACTATCTCAATATTGCCTTTTTTATTACAGTAGCTATGTAATAGCTCATATAGCCCAGATATTTAGTAAACAGTACTGGGTAAACAGCACGAAGTCGAGATGAATATGCCAATAAAACATGATTCTACAGGCGCTGTTTCTGACCAYTTCTAAAACCTATAGGGGTTGATAACGTATGAAGTTCACAAAACAATATTAGCTATCAGTGATGCAATGGATTAACATACAACCCTGGTATCAGAATACAGTTGACCATAAGTGTGAGGAGTGGGGTGGAAATCAGTATGGTGTAGTTTTGAATCCTACAACAGCTATAKAATATAGTACTGTTTAATGCATTTTCTTCTACGTTACCAGTATTTGTTCACGGGAGCCATGATAATACATTTTGCTGTGTATGTTCCAATAAGCACTGAGGCTGTCCAGGCACAAAAGCTGCACAGGAAATAAAACATTCATATGGAAAAGGAAARAAAAGATTCCATAGTCAGTATTGAACCCATTCTATGACCTTAGCTTTCCATTTGTGAAAACAGAAAACAAATGAAAGCAGACTAGACAGCAAATCCACCATTAGCATCGAGAYGTATTTAATCTTATAATACTATTTTTGAAGTGAAAATTGAATTGCTAAAAAGCAAGTTCTTAAAGCACACAAGTTCATGCACATCTGTTAAATACAACTCTGGATTGCATGGGTGAGGGTGCAGAAAACAAACATTTGGCCTAATAAAGAAACCAGGACTATTAAACCCTTCCTATATCATTCCTACAATTTCTTACATCTTTGCATACTCAGCATGGGCTGGGGGGCAGGGAGAACAGAGGGACTGCTTAGCTATCAGAATCCCAATTACATTAGGCATACAAACTAGGTAGGAAATGGGAATTTGACAACCTATTTGAAATCATAGTTACCATGCAGACTTGCTGTATAATGCATTTAATGAGGGGATCAGTGTTTGCATTTAAGGGAAATTATTTAAACCATGGAGTTGAAAGTTATGCCTTACATAAAGCCAGTTATTTGTGCTCCACTTCTGTTTAAACACACAGCAAAATTAGGGAAAACAGGAGAATTAGCAAAGCAAACTATTTTTCCAATTTTTATTTGGAACCCCAGATTATTTCTCTCCAAGATGAGTTGCTCTCTCCACTTGTGTAGRAAAAAAACCACATTACCTTGTATATTATTTTTGCAGCTTCATTCAGAATAGAAGGTGTCCAGTTCTCATTTGTTGTCTGAAAGTTCAAAGTGATAAAAGTCATTCTGTGCCTCTTATTGTGGTTTTATCCTATACTTCCAAGCACAGAATGCATCATGTTGGTGCTACCTGATTACAGAAGCCAGTTTCTCTAGACTGCATATGCACAAGTCAAAATCCAATATAAAATTTGTCAGTTTATTTTGATTTTCCACTCCTATCCTACCCATAAAATCCTTAACATCCAAGGAAAACGGGAGTTAGCTGGGATTTTCTCCCCCCATTTCTCAAAAGGCCTGGCCAAATACCACGTTCTTTATCATCATGATGTAATGTTTGCCCTAATTTCTTTATCATCATGATGTAATGTTTGCCCTAATTTCTTTATTAGGCCTGGAAATAACCTGCCCTATGAAAGTGAACATACTCAGTTTTAAAGATCACTTGGATCATACGAACAAATCACTAGTCTCAGAAAGTGTGATGTTCCTCAGTCGTCTTCCCTTCTGCTTGCACAAACCAAGTACTATTTGCATGAATAAAAGATTGTCTGTATGCATACTTTCATTATATCGTCTTAATACATTACTTTTCCTTTCTGCTACTCCAAAGACAAGTAAATTGAAAACATAAGAACACGCATGCACACACACATTACCAGTAAACTAAGCTCGCCCAATGTCATTCCCAAGGAAATCGGACACTGTGGATCTGTGATCTACAAAAATAGGAAAATAACAGCTATTTATTTCTCTTGCTGCAAACAGAGATGTATCATTTAATTAAAGTTGACTGAAATCCTGAGCTGTTTTGAGGATCTTCCTTTGCTTAATTATTCTAGGTGAAGCTTGGAATCCCCTAAGTTGGGCCAAAACTAATATGGCTATAGTGTAAAGGCTTAGGACTTCAAGTCAAGCTGAAAATTTCCTTTGGCTTCTAAAATCTTCATACAGGAAAGAATTAAGAACTASAGAGTACCACATCTCAGTCAGCTATATAATTTTATGACTTCCATTTCTCCCACCTTTTTAAATTYAGTGTCTCTGAAAATAGTCCCGAAATAGGTTTGAGAAATACTCTATATACAATGCTTTTCTTTTACATTCAATTATCTCATCACAAACTGCTTTATCATTCTCCTAAAGGAAGCTGGAAGCAGGCTAGAATACCAGTTTGGTTCATATAAACATTCTGATTTATCAATTAAGTGTTTTCAACTATTTGCCTTCCAACTCATCTGTAACCCCACCAGTTTCTGCAATTCTGGACTTTACCCAGGACACCGAAAAATTCTGTACATCAACTGCACACACTAACATGTAATGAACAGCCACCACCCACATTTAGTGAGCAAGGCATCACTGGAAAAGACAAAAGAGAGAATATCTATTTCACATATCCAAAATATTTCCGGCTTTCAGTCRTATCTGGGGTACTTTATTTGAAGAGATGCAGAAGAAACCACAGCAACTTTTTCAAGGTGGCAGATAATAGTTTATCTCTATGGACCAGACAATCATGACTGTACTGGAGTCCAATTTAAAATGAAGAGAATATGTTCCAGATACTTACATCATCTTCRTATTTAACATGAATGCCTGTGATTTTGACTTGCACATTTTTTATAACTTGAGTTGCAAGCTTTTCTAAGAAAGTATCTTTCTTCTCCTCCTTTGGTTTGTCTAAAACAATAATTTAAAAAAAGTCAGCATTCAGTGTAGTAGTTGCACCTTGAGTTTAATCACACCAATAGCTATACTAATGTAAATTTAATGTTTACTCTAACATGGATACTTAACATGTAAGTTTTCACTTATTTAGATTACATATTTGCATTTTTTTTTCCTTTTCTGTACATCCATATTCTGAAGATGTGGTGTTAGCTGTGTGTGCACARCACAACCATAAGAAAATTTATGCTTAAGTTTCAGTCAAAACAGTTTAGCTTACAGCAAGTTCTTGTTTAATATACTTCKCCCCACTCCTTCCAAGGTAAAAGGTTCTCTCTTRAGAATCCCCCAGCAATTAACTAGGGGTTTCAACAAGCAAATMGGTAAAATGGTGTAATTTAGCACAAAATACCCTTGAATAACCAGATGATGCTTGCACAACAAGAGAACAGTCCATTAGAGCCTTTCCTACAACACTGCCTGAGAAAGTTAAAAAGCTGGCATACCATAAGTGAAAATGAACAGTTACTCTGAAATATTCCATTTCTTCCATACTGGACTCATATTGTAACTATTGAAGCTAGGTCCATATCAGACTTTGCTATGCCATGTAGTGATACTTGCACTTATGCTGAAGATAGGGTAGCAGAAGTTGCATACCCACACAAGTTCAGTATTCATGTCACCGAGACAAATGTACACATGCCGAGGCAGGGGGAAATATTTACAATCCCTCATTATTTAATGACATAACTCTAAAAATATTATCTCATGCTGAGCGTCTTAACATTTTACCTAAAATATGGMTAGATGAGCTGCTTGTTCTCTAGCTATCTTTACAGGCTACCTTATCTTGTTCAGTATCCACCTTACAAAGTCGCTATCCCAGTGAATGCCACTAATCAGCCCACCAAGCTTGTACATTTTTGTTGGAAATGCTACAGATGGCTCAAGTTGAAGAAACAGTCATGACTATCCAAGTAGAGAGAAATAAGGACTATAGGTTTTGACTAAGTTTAGGGTTGCACTCAAGTTTGACTTCTCAGCTTAYTTTAACTGTTTTTAACTTTTAAAATATGCAATGCACACTGAACACCACAGATATATAACTTTGTACATCTTGCTRTAAAAATTATGATAATTTTTTTTTTTAAGCTCTAAGAGAGGTTCAGGAGTTTCCTTTAAAAATAAAATGACTTCACTATTGAACATGATATAACACTATTTTAGTCAAGAGCATTTGATTTCAAGTAAAAAAAATTAGTCAGGAACTCAGAAGAAACCAAAACGTTATACCACTTCTACATGYAACTCATATTTCCTCCTACTAATCTTTTCTTCACAACTCCCACTCCCTATTAACAGAAACCAATACAATACTGATAACGAAAAAAAGGGCAGAAGTGCTTATTGAAGCTTCATGACCTTCAAGTGCAAGCAGGCAACGCATTAATATTTTTCCAGCCAGATGCAGCTACCAGCAGCAATAAAAGTTTGATACCTTACAAAGCTTATCTAGGCTCCCGACAAAGTTTTTACTCCAATTACAAGTCTGTGCTGCAGCTTCCTCCAAGATCAAATACGTAACAATACAACCACATGGGATATGGCAACCCGTTCTTAGTCACATGCTAATATTGAAGACCTGCATGGTTTCGTACTTTTGGACAATGATTATCCTCTTGGGGAAAAGCATCAATTTCATTGCTGTCAAAATATCAATCATAACATTATGCTAGCTATTTAGAACAGAAKCAAAAAGGTGCTGAAAAAGACTGTTTACTGCTATATCATCAGTATAGTATCAGATGCACTCCACATAGCTGTTACTGGAATATCACAAAAATTAGACAAACAGATAGCTCTTCCACATGCAGTTTTTCCAACAGTCGCAGTGAAGTCCCACTAGACACCCTACCAAAACTGTACATTTTTGTTGGGAATGTYACAGGTAGCTCAAGTTGAAGAAACAGGCACAGCTATCCAAGTAGAGACAAACAAGGACTCTTTTCAGTCTTACTGAATCCAGAGAATGGATAAACAGCAAAAGAGCTCTCTGCAATTTACCTCGCCTCTTTCAAACAGGAGAAAAAGGTATCAGTGGATGTATATCCAAGACTAAGAAAAACTAATCCAAACAGAAAGCAAAAAAAAAAGAAACAAACTTTAAAAACTTAAAAGCCATAAATTTTACCCACCTTTTGAGTGATCACGACCTTTAAAAGGTCTCTTAAAATGCTTTTTATACTTTTTACGCTTACGTCCTTTTTCAGTGCAAGCAATTTTTTGGGAAAAGGATAAAATTCAAGTTAATAAAGCAGAAATGTAAGAAAGCATAAGAAAAGATAGAAGAAAGTTTAGCTTGTCTTAAARCAGAATGTCTTAGTAAGGTCTCATTAAAAGCTTTTAAAGAATTTCAGATCTGTTAAGAAAGCTATCAACTACTTGTCATAGCACAAAGCCTTATTTTTCATAATTTATATATACCTAAATTCACTTTCAGGGAAGCAACTGAAGCCTGGCTTTTTCTTTCTTTCTTTTTTTTTTTTTTTTAAAAAAAAGTCATTGAATTTCAAAGCCAAAGTAAACTAAGCAGACAGTAAAAACTTTAGATTAAGTACCCTAATTTCTACTGGATCAATTGTCCTGCCAATTCTAAGGTCAAGGCATTTAATTTAACTTTCATATGCTCCTTATGTAACGTCTCAAGAGTTCGAGGAATTACAAATAATCACCAGGCTTCTCATCAAATACATACCCAGACTTCTTCATGACCGCATTGCATAACGTAATTCCARATCACTTACATACAAAAGAGAGCTAACACCAGAGCCATGACTGCTTATTCGAAACCCTGGTGAATAAGTTTTTCTGTAATCCAAGTGTTTGTTTTTTATTTAATGACCTCAGGCAAAGGCGTAATTGTGACGAAAACAACATGGAAGTTTAAATCCAGAAGAGGATCCTATCATACAAGGGCATAGCTTCCAAGTTAAGGTATTTGAGATGTACGTGGAAACCCATGAGCACACTTCAACATGATTCTCATGCTACTCAACAGTATGGTATGAAAGCGATCTGAAAGAACAATACCAGTAACTGCAAAAAAGGCATACAAAAATGATGACTCTTTAAAAGCTTTATATGAAATTAAATTCTATTATTTACACACAAATTATGACCCACACAATCACAACCACTTCATGAATTAAATTAATGCTGGTATTTTTCCACATTTCTAAAGAAAACCAGTTTGGTGAGTTGCATTGTTTCTTTCCCCTCTCTGGCCATATACGGGAAAAGAACTTAGTAATCGGGCTGCCTGTACTTAACTTTAAGAGGTTGTAGCATGAGAAGGGTGTATCCCACTAAAACAAGAAGGAAGCAAGTGCAACAGTGTATTTAACTCTGGGGAACAACTTTATTTTTATCTTGTTCAAACAAAGGAGGAGAAAGTGCCTGCCAAGATTTCAACCTATCTTGCAGGTAAGGTGATCATCCCACAAATAACAAGAAGGAAAAAATCTGCCAAATAGAAACAACGTTTTCTTTTGGATAGTTCCTTTCACCAGTACAAGTAATCCTCTATTTTAAAAAGACAGCTTCCTTCACTTACTATTGAATTTGTAGTTCTCAGGCTTTCACTCCCATGTGTGACAAAACTAAGGCAACATGATTTCCCTCTTGATTACCCGCATCCATTACCCTGGAGAAACTAAATGTATGATTTTAAGTTCATTCTAAACCTGCGCTCAGATAAAAGCCCACTAGGTAATCTTGGCTAAGAATAAATTTCTGAAAACTGGCTCAAGAAGATAAAAATACAGCAGGTACAACGTAATCACAGTTCCTCTGAATTTCAATGGAAACTGTTTCCTTGCCTAACTTGAGAGCAATCCAAATAAACAGAACCAGGGAAAAGCATGTTAAATGCCTTCAATATGCTATGGTTCCTTTTGCCTGTCCACGGTTTCAATACAGCCTGAACTTCCAGTACCTTAGGCCCAGACACTTTAAGTAAGGGTAATTACCCTCTATTCTCSAAACACCTAAAGATAGTGTTTTAAAACTACAGTAGAACGTTGTCAGCATTTTATAACATTCTTGAGCTCGACATGGCCGATGTAAATCTTTCTAAATGGTCTCTTAGTGTTCTTGAACTGCCACTCAATTGAGACAGGACTAGTGATTACAAGTTTCCACTTGAATCCACAGTCATTAAAATCTTATTTCTAGAACCACCAATATGTGGATGCTTACCAAACAAGTATTGTTTTCTCATTTCTACATTTGGCTGCTTGCGGGTGGCACCGTTTTTAAAAATGTAAGCTGCATACCGACCATGCATGTGCAAAATGTAACCATGCATACCCACCAGGCTTGGTATCCTTGTAAATCAGACTCTCCAACCCATAGAAGTAATCTTGTGAACGAGTGCCTTGGTCCACATGGCAGCAAATAACCAAAAAAATGCATTTTGTTTAAAATAAGGAAATCAGCTCCTGATTTAATGTTAAGTTTATAAAACTCGTATGACACGTTAGTATTTCCATTACAATATCTGACAGYTAGAGTCGCTTCAGAATATCTAGTTTCAAAGATTATCTACATAGGCAAATTACACAATTTTCATTTTACTTATAACCAGCAAAAGACAAGAGCTGCAAGCTTTGGTCTCCATATATGAGTTTTGATACTGACAGGTTTTAATAGCTTAGAAAACAGAAAATAATGTTTTGTCAGCTTGTGTCAGCAGACCTCGTTATCACTTCCCCATCACACTACACTAACCACAGTGACATGACCATTTTGCTCCATATTTGAATAGCATGTCTAAAGAAAATATCCCCAGGACTGTTTATGCTAAAAGACTCTTAAATAARTGCAAGTACTGAATCAAGATTCTAAACACTTTAAGGTAAGTTGAATACTAATCAGAAAAGCCAATACAGCTGAGAATTCATGGACCCTGATAACTTTCTATTCAATCTATTTCCTAGATTTTCACCAGCTACTGTGTGCTTTTAAAACCCTACAGAAAGAGTGGAATTTCTTAGAAGTTTGTGGTGCAGTAGAGCAACTTGGGCCCTAAGACTTCTGTATCTAGCAAACCAAGAGATCTGCTCATGCAAGAACTACACAAATCCTCCTTAGTACAATACTGTAGTACAATACCAGAAACACAAATAGCTACCACTGAGATACTGTCCTGGTTTTGGCTAGGATAGAGTTAAATTTCTTCCTAGTGCTATGTTTTGGATTTAGAGTAAGAAGAATGTTGATAACACACTGATGTTTTTAGTTGTTGCTAGGTAATCTACTTTTCAAGGACTTCTCATCTTCCCATGCTCTACCAAGCGCACAAGAGGCTGGGAGGGAGCAGAGCCGGGACAGCCAGCCCAGCTGGCCAACGGGGTATTCCATACCATGKGACGTCATGCCCAGTATATGAAGGAGGGGGAAGGGGTCCCGGAAGGAGTGATCGCTTTGGCTATTGTCTCRGCGGGTGGTGAGCAATTGCATTGTGCATCACTCATTTCATATATTGTATCATTAATATATTATTACCATTGTTATTATTATTATTCCTTTCTTTTCTGTTCTATTAAACTGTCTTTATCTCAATCCGTGAATTTTGTTTTCAATTCTCCCCCCATCCCACTATGGGGGGGGGGGGGAGTGAGCGAGCGGCTGTGTGGCATTTGGCTGCCTGCCAGGTTAAACTACAACAGATACGATCACAGAATCATAGAATATTTCAAGTTGGAAGGGACCCAATAAGGATCATGCTGCAGTAYGACTGAGAGGATAACTACAGTTTAAAATAATCAAATTTTAATGTTCCTCTAGCTTTTCCTTCACAAGGCTGAAAGTTTAAAACTGCAAAACATGACTAAATCTAATTCTAGTTCTTTATATAAGGATTTGAGCTACTGGGGTATTATTTTTATATAATGGTTTTTTTCAAAAGCCTTACAAATGCTTGGATGGATGGATGTAGTAAGTTTCTTTCCAAAAAAGACAACTGTCACAGGTGCACAGACTCACTCTTAATTATGTGGAATTCCTCAAGCAGTGCCCATTAGGCTRAATTCTTCTTGTTACATTATCCCTTCATCCCATTGCTACTGGTGCAAAGAATAATGGCTGCAACACTGCTGCTTCAGAGTATCCAAGTCCTACATAACCAAGGTGAAACCTCTACGAACATTCCTTTGCCCCAGAAAGAAGTAATGGCTGCAAAATCTATTCACTGATGTTGTCTTAGCTCTCATATAGTTTCTGGCATATTAAAGACAAGAAATAAAGCAAGGCTACTTTCTTCACTGTAAACGGATTGCCAGATTGCTGTTTGAAAGAAACTGCAAATGTACATCTCAAACTAGCGAAACAGGAACAAGGCAGTAGAGTCCTGTAACTGGAAAATTAAATAAGTAGAGATTACAATTAAACTACCTTTTTCCAAGTGTTCTAAGCACCTTTTCATTTTCAGTAACTTTTCCAAGGCAAATCACTTGCAGCATTASAGGTATCCTAGAGATGCATCTTAAGAACCATTATACTGCCCAACAAACAGGTCTCCCTTCAGACAAAAACTTCAGTAATAACTTTTTCCTCTACCATATGTAGTTACCTGTCATTGGATTTGAGCTTGGTTTCTGTCCAAGCAAGCCTAATTTATACCATAATTTTGTTAAAGATATTTTTTTACAACAAACAAACAAAACGAAAAARATCAACCCACAAAAAACACAAATCAGGTTAATCAGACTGAAATGATCAATTATTTTAACCTATAATTGAAAGTTTAAAAATTTTTAATGACCTAGATCAGAAGCTTAAGTAATGTTTCCTATGTTCATGTTCAATTGTTTTCTTGTGTCATGAATTATTTCCTGCTCAAGAGAGTCATTTCTCAAACCAGTCAAAACGCAGTACATTATAAAAGGACAGCAGAAACTGAAATGAAAGCATTATTGTTAAAGTAAAAATTTACAAACCTTACCACTCTCCTTAAAGTTTCCTTTAAGCAAAGAACAACCTGTCACATGCACCTCTAAAACACATTATTAAACATCTATTACCGAAGCTCTAAGGCAAGATAACAACATTGGCCTCATGCAATGCAGTTTCTATCTTTGGTCCTGTTCCCCTAGAGCTTTAAGGGAAAAAAAAAAAAAAAGAAAAAAAGACATACCAGATTATCGAATTCCCATTTCCAATGGAAGCTGACTGGATAAATGAGTGGTAAACAAAACAAATAACATTTCTTTCAAGCTTTAGAGGAAAAAGGCTTTTCAAAGCACTGTAGTAAGATTAGCTAGACACTTCAAAAAACAAAATTTATTAAGTCAATCACAAAACAGTTCTTTTCTTTCATAGCATAGTCTAAGTCCTCAAACTCCACTAGATCTGTATTATTAACACAGTACCTTTTTCTGCTGCTTTCTGCAAGGCTTCCTCAATTCTTGCCAGTTCCTTTTGTTTATTATCCTGCAAGTATTTTTCTTCCTTCTCTGCATCATATTTAATGCCTGTAAGCCAAGTTGGGACAGCTTTAATCTTAAATTTCAAGTTATATAAATGCATAATCAAGCAATGCATGCCATATTCAACATTATGTTGCAAAACACCTTGTTTGAGATAAATGCTATACTAGGTTTAATTGCTGAAAGCTGCATCCAGCCTCCAAAATTGTTATTTTTACACAGTAAGACACAGAAGGATCATACCAACATTGAAGCATTACTTCATAGGAGAACCCTTCCGTGGAAGTTCAGACCCTTGTGTGGTCTGTGCAATATAATGCAGGTTTGTAAGTTCTACTACACATATATTTGACGCTCTAGAATCTTATAAGTTTTCTTAATATTCCAGAGGTTCCCATTTCAGAGAAAACTAATCAAGTTCTCTGATCCTCCTCCCTCCCCCTGAAAACAGTTCTAATGGAATTACCACTTTTGACTGTTGTCAGTTAGAAGCAGATGAACTATATCATGCAACAGCCAAAAGATCTAAACCATGCCAGAAAAGCGGATTCAGGATAAGCACATTTCAGAAGAAACTTGGCTGTTGAATTGAACTTGGAATGGATACAACCAAGGATTTCCATAAAAGCAACAGGCACTGTTTTCTCTCACCCTTCTCCCACCAACCTGCCAGCATTTCTCTAGAAATTTCCCTGAGGGAACAGAATGTAAAAATGGCAGCTTACATGAACTACTTGCTATTATATATGCAATTACATGGTACGCTTGGATATTTTTCTCTTTCATTATTTAACTGTGTTGCTGAAGAGTTTACGTACTTGCTCCAGGAACTATTAGAAGATACAAGCCTTCTAGAGTTGCAACAACTGCCTCACCATAGAGATTCTTCCAAGGAATCTTCAGAGTAAGTTTATCTAGACAAAGCAGATACAGTTACATCAAAAGAAAAATCTATACTGTGCTTAGTCCAAACAACAGCTCAGGCATCGAAGAGCATTAGCCCTGTATTTTGATGTCCTAAACACCTTAGAAGCTAAGGAGAAACCGCATGGGCCTAAACATTTTATAAAGCCCTTGAAGTGATAAAATACATGCAGAGAAAATATAAGCCATAGATTTAAGCAAGAAGATGCAGTCTGAGTCAGAAGACTTCAGATCAAAACCTGAGATCATGACTGGAGTTCAATTCACTATGATGAATGTCATTTTCCCAGGGAAGTAGAATAAGAAACACAACACACATTCATCTCCARCAAATGTTTCATGTGAAAAAGCAATGCTGACCACCAGGGAAAGGAATTGTTTAAAAAAACATATATCTAAAAGTTCCTAAACCTTTGCGCGTTTGCCAGGTTCAGGAATCTTACTTAAATTCTTCATATTCCTAACCTGTCCTTTAAAGAGCCACACATATTCTGCCTATACTAAACAGCTCCTTTTATCATTCATGTATCTGGAAAGAACCTCTCAGACATGTTTTTCATACCAGCCTGTAAAGTTACACAAACAGGGTTTGCCAGATAACATTTTATGATTTATCCAGGGCAGTCACATTAGACGTCCATGCTAGTTTCAACAGCAAGTACAATTACAGAGATCACTTAAGAAATCTTCATAAAAGAAATTCGGAGACAGGACTGACCTTAAGGCCTGTACTAAAATTTTCATTTCAATACTTACATTGAAACAAAAACTTACCTATCTGACCAACTTTTATTCTAAAAGGTACATTCAGTTCACTCTGTAAAGAAAAAAARTAAAGTATTAAACAGATCCATGTATTTTAAAGATAAGCTGTTTTATACAGCAAAATTATTATCTTTACTTCTGTTAAAACTATTTTCCCACAACTGAAGCTCCAGAACAAAAACAGTTCTCCATATGACAGAGATTTAATTATTTAGCAATATTCACATGAACTCAGGAATCCATAAATATGGTTAGGCTTGTAGAAAGACTTACAACAAAGGATTTATATGTTTCTAGCAATTCTGTTCTACAAGTATGATAAGGCCTTACACCAAAGTTTACTAATAAGTAAAATTTTACTATGTACAATAATTTAATTTCATATTTTTATTAATTTGCCACATAGATCTTTTCTTTGTGATAATAGCACTTAGTATTTACAAACATATGAAAAGTCTCACTAACAATATTGAGAAGTTATTTGCAAAATGCCTGCCAAACATCGAGAACAAGATAGGCTAATAAAGATGAGGAACATGTGACGAGTGAACAATTATTACCATGAATTAAAACCTCACGAAGTATCTCTCCTGTGTAGTGTACAGCAAAAACAGGAATATAAACACAGAAATATCAAGAACATAAAAAAGGGACAAAGTAAAGATAAAGTAGGAGAAAATAAATAAATTGAAATATTAAAAAAAATAAGTTAAAACATCAAGATTCCAGAATTGTCTTCCACTTTAGTATCCTTTTCAAATAAGTTAACCATAACTCAAAGACCTGAAGTCTTAATCTCAAAGATTATAAAAAGCAAACCTGTTTTCCCAAATGAGACAGATATTGACCACTTCTCTCTTCCCATGTACTAGAGAACAACATTGACCACCACTTTTCCAACTACTTAAAAACATTTAACAGGGCTGCTCCAAAAAAGAAGATTAATATCCAAATTAACATCTCTGCCAGATTTCCACAGCTTTTAAAAAGCATTCAGAGCTGCAATTAAGATCCTAACATCAACCAACTTCAAGTGACTAAACTACTGACAACATTTCTGTGGCTTGTTCTTTTTTCTTTTTAGCGCCTCGAAGAAACAACTGAAAAGCAAGAGCTATGGAATATTTTAACCCTTTTCTGGCTATAACTGCATAGTCCTAGAAACCTTTCCTTATGCTTTAAATTATTCCTGGTGACAACTGCTCTTCTGCACCTCCCAAATATTTCTTCCTGCAGGCTGCTGCATGTTAAAAATCTGGTCAATAAGCTTAACTGAAAACTTTCTTCTCAGTTTTTATTTTTCATTGCAACCTATCAGGAGAAAAAGAGAAAACAGACTCACTTAAAACAGTTTGATCTCCAAACTGTTTTTAGTAGTAAGAACACACATAAGAAGAGGTTGAAACAGATTGTGAGAGCAAACAAAGATCTCTGCTCTTGACAGAGCCAGGAGCAGTCATGCAGAAGCAGATACCAGCAAACAAATCCACCCCATTTAATACTGCATTTATGACTCCCAGCTGAATTCCAAGGGGGACCAGCCCAGTTTGGCCTGCTGAAAGGACAGGACCATGAGTTTGACCTAGAAAAATTAGTTTTCAGAAGATTAAATTCCAGGGGGGGAAATTAAGGAAAGGCTAGAAATTAAAGATGTTTTAAAGTTGTTGAGTAAAGACAACAGATTAACATAAATTAAAACTGTGACAGCATTGGGGTTTGATGTTAACATGAAAAAAAATTATTTACTGAAAATACTTTGAGACTATAACTGAGAAGGAACAGGCAATATTAGCTTTGAAGATTAAGAGCTGTGACCAACTGGATACAAATTCAGAAGTAAAGAAGCTCAGAGTTCAAGCTTTTTGATGGTAATGACTCTAATAATGTAAGCTGAGAAACATGTAATAGGTTGCTAAAGAGCTTAGGTCATAGTTTGTCATCAGTCATTTTTCATTATGACTGAAAAATAGGATAAAGCTGAAGAAATCCATCAGAAAGAATTCATTAATATCACTACCATACTTTTTTAACAAAGTAGAAAAGGAACATTAATAGCAACTGCCCCATTATACTTCTGTATTTTTATAGTTGAAGTCATACAAAACAAAACAGCCTTAAAAGATAAAATCACATATTTCACAGAATGACACTTCAGCACTTTGTGTCAGCAAACTCTCTCTCTAACATATTTTGAGAAAAAAAAGGTTACATTGCCAAGGTGCCTAAGTATTAATTTGTAAAATAATTTTGTACAATTTTGTTTTACAAATCTTACACTATCTTCTTAAATTGACTTTGCATGAGCTGACACCTAAATTTTGACTGAATTCTGACAAAATTCCATTTTAATTAAATGCTCTTTTACTATGACTAAGGAAAAAAATAGACTCAGAAAGCATAACATCAAAAATAACTATTTGCTCCTCTCCCTTTTCCTAAGGACTTTCTTTTCTGATATTTGAAAAGTACTGTACCTATATACAGAAATTAAAAGCTAGTTATTTTCTGGTGGAAAACCYTAAGAGGAAAACAAAAACAATCCAGACAGCAGCAGACAGGTAAAGAAAAAGTTGAACCATATCACATTCCTTTAATCCTTTCTTTTTCAAGAAGGTGTAGTCTAGTTCTCTAAAAATGGTGTTCAGTATCGACCTTCCTTTAATTACTTTTGCATAGAAACCTAACACATTGCAGTTGTAAAGCAGTCCCTTGTTTTCAGTTCTTGAATTTGTCTTAGTACTCTTCCAGCTCTGGTCAGTCACATATATGACTACGCATTTTTGTAAGTCAGAACTGCTAGAACCGTAATTAACCTTACTGTCATAAGAAGGAAAGATGTACAAAGTAGGTAACACTTTCTTCCTTCCTTTTTTTAACTACCAGATTACAAAGGTATTTGTATCACAAGTTTTAAAGTACAACAAAGTTATCAGGAATGGATGAAACRGGCAGTTAAAATATGAAACTTCAGAACAATGAAGAGAAACAAATTATTAGGTTATACAAAGATCAAACATGTTTTCAATTCACAGAAGAGTAACAGTTCTCTTTCGTGAAGTTTGAAGCACACTAAAGATTGCAGTAAGATTCTCTCAGTAGTACAGATATTCATTAGTTCAACTAAAGAATATAAAAATCAGCCAAGTTTTTTTCAGACAAGAATATGGGTACTTAATGCAAGTTATTTCTTGTTTTTCCTTCACTCCGTCATTCTTATTTTAAAAGGAACAGAATGGAGCATTTGAATAACCATATTTACTTTCACAGAGTACACATCTTAAAAATGTCTYCCCTGCCAGTTTTAAATAAACACCAATTTACACATAAAGTCAAACATGTAAGCTTCAATCCCATCAACTGATGTAGAAGGATGAACTTTTTCCCCCTTCAGCCCCACACCAACAACTGAGAAATGAACCACTGTCTTTTAGAAGACTTCAAACGAGATCAATCAATTTGCAGGAGTCAGGCCTTGAAAAATCCATTTATTCAACAAAAGCTGGGGAAAAAAAAAGAATACATAGGCCTATGCAAACCCATTAGATTAGTAAATTGCACAGAAACATATAAACATCTACTGCATGGACATACAAGTGAGGAAAAAACCCTGTGACTTAACAGAAGTATGATACAGTAGCAATCACAGCAGAAATTAAATCCTTCAAGTTGTACTGGATGACCAAAATCCACAGAACAGAAACGCACCAATATCTTATTTAAAGGTTTATCATTTCAAGCCTCAAACACTAAGACAGGTTGTACATGCATGTATGCATAAAACACTGGGAAACTTACTTTAAAACCCTACTGCTAACTTCTCAGAAGTTATTTTTCTCTCCTGAAGGAGTACACTTACCTTTTCACCCATAGCTTCTTTTCTTTTTGTTCCAGTAACATGAGCAAAATTAGAAGCAGTTAACCAAGGACTTATTTCCAATATTCAGTAAAAAATGCATACTGTGTAATGTGAGACCACAGTAATATTTTATCCTATGACAGTCTTTAGGCCCATAAAAACAATTTTAAAATTATTAGAATACTTACTAATGCATTCTCCTTTATCTGTAAATTGTCAAGTGCCACATTACCTATTTAGAAGAAAAAGGGAAGTACAGAACAAGTGACTACAACTGTTATGTAAGCTGGAACAAGGAACACAACTACAATCCTCCCAAGTACACATGGATAAAATCTGAAAACCTTATTCTAGTTACAGAATAGCACAATAAATGTCTAATTTCTAAAATCATTAAACACTGATTATTCAGACAAAATTTTATGGTGGACSAGATTACAGAAATACCACCAACTTAGCTGCTTGTTTCTACTCTATTAAATACATCTACAACAATAGGAAGTCTTTCTTATTATTCACTTTGTTGTGAATGATAATTACAGTTCTATCAAGGTAGGGTAGACTAGGAAAACTGTATTCTGTTTTTCATGATTTTACATAACAGAAGAATCATGAATCATAGAGCCACAAGAATGCATGCCTATTTTCACAAACACATTAACTTTTCCTGACACAGCCAACATAATAGGATTTCCAAAGGGAACGCTGGCACACAGAATTATACCTGAGAAAAGCACATATAATATACCTCTTAGTACTTTAATGCCAGATTCCTTAAAGCTATATTCCATTTTTAATATGGGTATTAATAATTTATAAATGTTAAAATACTTACTACCATGGCAAAAGCAAAATTAAGATGATGAGAAAAGTCTCATCCCTTATGTATGGAAGGCATCTAAAATAGCCAGCCTTCTCTAGATAGTACTTCCAACTGGTTTTTTTGCACGCCTACAGGATAGCAAACTGAAATGTTTGCTATATTCACTGAGAATAGCTACTCCACGTTATTGCACTATCACATCTGTTTAATACACATTAATTACACCAACAAATGAGCAGGTGAAAGACACAGCTCCCCAAGCACCCCATGAGCTGCATGGCAAGCAAGGCCTTCCCTCCTCCTGGGGCCCCCATGCATGAGCCACCTCATGCCCCACCGCACCGCAGACAGACCCGACAGCACACTCGTGCTTCCACCCAGTATACTCTCAAGAAAGAGAAGAAAAAAAAAAAATGKTTTTTTTTTCCTTGCCGACGGTGTCCTGCCTCAGAGCACTCCGAGGCCAGCGACGTGTGCCCACGCCTCGCCTCAGCCCCCCGGAGCAACCACCACAGCTGGGAAGCTACTCAGGTACCCGCGCCCAGGCCCCCGCCCCGTGTGGAGGGAGACCCTCGCTCTGTTCTGCCTCCCCCCACAACCTGCTGCCCCGTAACCGCGCGGGTATCTCGCCCCAGCTCCCCTCACAGGCAGACCCGCGCCTCACGGCGGCACAACAGCCGGAGCCTCCGCCCGCCTCCGGGGAGAGCCCGCCGCGGGGCGGCGCCGCCGCCGCGGGGACCCGCAGCCCCACAGACCGAGCCGCTCGGCCGACCGGCCCTCACGAGGGAGGGAGGGAGGGAGGGAGGGAGGGAAGGGGGCCACAGGCCACGGGCAGAGAACAACCGACGGTCCGTCACGGGGTGGGGGGGGGAGCGCATCCGCGGCCACAGACTGACCGGCTGCCCCTCACGAGGGGCCGCCCCTCATGGCGGGAAAGGGGAGGGGGGGTAGGTCCGCGGCCACAGACTGACCGGCCGTCCCTCACGGAGGGCCGCGGCTCCGCAACTCGCCCTCTCCTCACAGCGGGCCGCAAACCCACAGACCGACCGCCCCTCAGAGGGGACGGCGGTCCTACAGCCAACGAGACCCGCTCCCTGCCGCGGCGCGAGGAAGCACCCGGCCCCGGTGACAGCGGCGGCCCCGCAGCGCCGCAGAGACGGGGCGGGAGAGGGAAGGGGCTCCTTACCCCCCCATATGCCCAGCTTGAGCTGAGACTTGTTCAGGTTCTCCACATAGTCGCCCAGGAAGCGGTTCAGCAGATCCGCCACCACCGACTCCAGCACCATGGCGGAGGCGGGCCCCACCGCACGCCAGCCGCGGCCCACCGGCAGGGCAGGGGACAGGAGAGGGCTGCAACGCAGCGGCGGGGCGCGGCGTAAAGCAGCGCCCGGTGCGTCCCCGGCAGTCAGGTGACGGGGCGGGGGCGGAGCGCGGCCCAGCGCTTGACGGGCTGGCGGGGCCGCGCCGGGCCCGCCCAGGGGTCGAGGGGCCCGTGCCGCGGCAGGCGGGGGCCGGGCTGGGCGCGGCTGCGTGGCAGTCCCCGGGCGTGCACGGACCCGGGGGCGCGTTTCCCGAGGCCGAGGGCCGGGGTAGGGGGCCCCGGGCCGAGAGAGCTGGTGGCGCCTCACAGCCGCGGCGGCAAACGGGCGCGTGGCGGCGGCGGTACGGGAAGGGACCGGCGCTTGGGCGGGCGGCGCCCCCGCGCGGCGCGGTGCCTCCTCCGGAGCGCGGCCGCAGACGGGGTTCCCCCGGCTCCTCAGGGGGCGAAGGAACCGCTGTCTGCTGTACGCGGACACGGAAAACTTATTGTCTCTTACCGGCACCCCCATCCCACCTCGCCAGCCCCGGGGAGGGCATGCGGGTTTGACTGGAGGCTGACAGGGCGGTGCTTGGGAGGCGCCCGGCCTGGTACCCCTCAGGCACCCCTCAGGCGGTTCCCGCCCAAAGCTGTGTTTACACCTGAGGTACAGCCTAATAACTTGTGTGTGCAGCCGCTAGGCTTCAATGCGATAGTGCCATCTTCCCTATTCAGCTCTTTATTTAGGATACATGCGTACGCTGAATGCAGCCTCCAGGATGAACGCCTGCTTGCGCCCGTTCAGCTGGGATTAGACGGAACATGGCTTGTGTTTACGGATCATAAGAAAATTATCATTTCTGTTAATCTAGCCGTTGAAGTGACGTGAAAACTCACAGACAAAGGGAACACAAGTAAGAATGTCCATTGTAAAACCCCGATTTTTTTAGAGTTAATAGCACTGCAGAGAAAGTAGATAAGAGCATGCTACTCTGTGTGGTGAACCTGTTGGTAGCAATGTCAACACTGGAACAAGTTTTTAAATCTCAGGGGGACTAATCTCAAACCAGTTATGTGAAGTTGTTGTGAACTCAGGAGCTCCATTATTCATGGAAGAACAGCACTTTGAAGCTCAAAGTGACACATTCAGTCTAAAAAGGTGATCCAGAGAAAGGAAATTAATATTAGCAATAGGATTCAACCTCAAAAGCATATGAAAATTCATCAAGACCACATGAACATGATGAGACTGTTAACAGGGTGAGACAAATACTGCTTTAAGAGCATACAAATATATTGTGGAGCTTAGTGCAAGAAGATGTTACAAAACCACGAACAGTTTAAGGAAAAGATTTAAGTAAACTGATAAAGGAAAGGCCCATCAGTGACTCTGGTCTGGTTCTGTTATCTGTGTTTCAGGCTTGCAAGCTCCTTCTTGTGTAGTTGAGGTAAATCCAAAGAGCTCTGCTTAGATCTCTGTTGACTTTATTTGAATAATGGACACATACATGAGATCACCCTCATCCAAATAATGATGTGTCAGATGCATTTTCAGCTTGTTAAATATGTGATAAACCATAAAGTCCAGTCCAGACTGTGCAAGCAGCACAAGAAAATTTATTATTGAGCACCTTTTTTCACATTGTAAGAGACAAATGGCACACCTGTACCCCATTACTATACATATATATGCCTACCTTTCCTGCAAGCATTTTTAACATCAAAGATTCAATGGATAAGTCAGACCCTTATACCACAAAGACCAAAGTTCAGGCCTGCAGTGGCTGTTAAACATGATGGTCCGGATGCAGGTTTGACTGGGGAAGTCGTATTATTGACACTGGAGAAGCATGGAAATGCTAGGGAGGTTCACCAGTGGCAAGCCTTTCCTTGCGCTCTTTTGTGAGCAGCCACTGGTAATGGCTATGATGTATCCACGCACACACGTTATCAAAGCCTTTTTCCTCCATGCTCTGTGGCAGTTCTTGCACAAGCACTGTCAGAGAGACCAGCTGTTATGAAAACTTTCTACAGTTTTTAGTCGGAGCTGAAAACCAAAACCATCAACCCAAAACTCTCTATTTCTCATCTCGCAATAAGAACTGTCAGCCCCCCAAATCCACTACAACTATGTGTACTTCTACAGCTAAGGTCTCTACATAACTAACTGTACCCCATGTGTATTCTAGCTAGTGACTTAGCAGTAATGTTTGTCACAGATATAAACTTACATTGGAAGGTTTGTTTCTTTCCATTATAAGAAGAGGTTGCACTGACTCCTAGAATAAAGCAACTCTTACAAAAGTGTTTCCTGCAATACCTGAGCAACATAGCGTTAATTTTATTGAACAAGTGCTTTCATGCCATTTTTTCTTGTTTTCCAAAGTCAAATTCATTCCTGATATTTTTTTTTAAGTAATGTGTTAATACAACTTATCTTCCATAATGCCTTAAAGTTCTTTACCACTTAATTGATTTCTGCATATACTAGTGTTTGCAGTAGAGGAGAGAGTGTTAGTCAAAAAATACTGAGTTCTCATTTTATGGTCTATTTAGCTTCAGATAGGAAGACAAATTGCTAACTAGGTAAACTATAGAAAATGACAATTTGTATTTTATTTATTTGTTTCCTTCTTCTGTGCAGTGTTGGCTGTTCAAAGCCATTCCTATCACAGGGAAGTGGCAATGCAAGAAAACATGACAGGAAATTGTGAATAGCGCTCCCGCTGCCATTCTGTTAGGTAACAAACTTTCATTTGTGATTTTTTTTAATGAAGTTTTAAAAGACTTTAGCTTATTATGCTTTTGTATATACAAAAGCTGAATAAGGTTTGAGCAAAAGTACTGGCTAATCAGTGGCAGCTCATGCTCTTAGTGTATGTAAATATAAGAACAATCATGCAAATCAATGGCATTAATTGTTCTCTATAACAATTATACAATATAGGCAGGATAATATATCCATTTTCTACTTTGCTTTTAATAATGGTCATAATGATTTCTGCACAGCAGCAAAAGTAAAGCAAAGTTAATCACAACTGTAAAGGATGTTGAAAAACATAAGAAAATACCTTGTGTGTGGTTAAATAATTTCCTAATTGACTAAAGTGTTTAGCTAAAGAACTTGAAGAACTGTGAATTTTTAAAATCATCTAGTTGTAGCATATATTTGAGTAAATTAAATTTTTACTGCTCTTTACTAACATGCTTTCCTAACAAACATAACTATATGACCTAGTGGATCAAAAAATTGCTCCTGAAGTAATGTGATTTCACCTGGAAGAGAACCCCAGCAAACCCCATCTATGTCATATATCCTGTTTCAGTAAAACCTACATAGATTTTAAAAAATAAAAGAAAAATTGAATAGAATTAAGAATGGAAAAATTGAAGGCGGCAGTTTTCATAGGTATTTTATCAACCGTATGTCTGGTTACTTTAAGTACTGAGATATTACTTGAAGATACATATTTTTGCACCTCTATTACCAATCTTCCTGAGCCTCACTTGCAGATAGGATGCCACTTAACGCAGCTCTGTCTGTTGGTAGGTACCATTCCTTGTGTGCTCTCAATGAGAAAGGTAAACAGTCCAAAATGGGGAGGAGGGGGAACAGCCCCCCAGAAAAAACTCATACATGGTTACATGATGTATGAGTTCTGTATCTAGAAGAACAGATACAGGACAAACAGAAATTTTGGTATTTGCTTACCATTCATTGAATACACAGATGATGTTCATTTGCCTCAGGGAAAAACCCATGCATTCTGCCCGTTTTTCTAAATACCAACATTGAATAGACATGACTGGTTTGGTAAATATGAATAGAATCAGTAGTTTTGCTCAGCTGAAAGTCATCAAAAACAACATGTTCTGATTGATGTATAGAGGCTCCTTGTGTATTATTGTAGCACCTCATTAAATAAGAGGATTTGATGATTCCATCACTGCATTATAATTTACTAAAAATAAAACATAAATACAACACTGTAACACTTAACTTTGTGGGTTTACTATTTGTGTGGCAAGATTTGCTCAAGCCTCCTAGGGAAGCCTTTACAAAAAAAAAATGAAGCCTAAAAAAGCAGGAAATCTGCATTGAAAGTATCAGTTAAAGCTTCAGTTTTATGAATAGAAATACACGTTGCAACAACAAATACTTTTTTAGTGTTGCCTGTTACGCAATCTCGTGTGCATAAATAAATAATAATCACAGCAATTCTAATGCTAATCTGAGGTGGGTACATGGATTGATAGCTCAATAACCAAGCTTTCTTCTCCTATTTTACTGCATTAATATTACAAAATCTCTATCTCCTACCATATGACTGTTGGCAAGTGAACAGATGGCAAATTTTATCCACTGTACCTCACTAAACAAATGTATGCCTATTAGCAGTTGGGAAATCAGCCAGATAATGTGGCATCAACTCTCATCACAAAGCCTACAGAGATGAGAGGACTTTGTGATGAGTTAGATCAGGTTGCCGAGAGCCATGTTTGGAGAAGTTCTGAAAATCTCCAAAACTGGTTATGCCACAGCCTCTCTGAGCAACCTGTTCCTTATCCACTCTGATTATGAGGGGTGTTTTATTCCTTTTAGCTATTGAGAATTTCCCTTGCTGCAATTTTTGATTGTTACAGTCTCAGAAGTAACGCTATATTTAAGGCACATATTTTTGGACTTAACAGGTGGAAAAGATCAGTATTGATGATTTTGCAATATTGCCTTTTCTAAGGAAAAGTTCAATATTCTGCAGAAATAATAGTATTTTATACTGTTCTTAATTTTATTTACCTTTTTAAAAAATTTTATAGTAACCCCATGTTTCATTGTTTTTAATCTTGTTTCTAAGTAGTGCACAGGAGATTTCATTAATACTGAACACATTTGCAGAAAATAAGAGAAAACAAAAGTGTCTCAACAATTATGTCAAATACTAAAATAAACAGCCAAATTACAAGAACTAGAAGAGCAGAATAGTTAGAATAACTGCTATTACTTAGCTGTTTTCTAACTGCTAATAACTATTAAGATCATTCTTACAAATTCTTGCAACATTTATCTCAATTGCATTAGCAATAAGTAAAACCAACAGATTAATATACATTAAGATGTCTGAAGCACTAAGAAGATGCCAACACATAGCAATCTGCTTTCCCTTTTCCCTTGTGAGAGCTGGAGACTCAGTTCTCAGTGCACAGCCTTGAAGAGCTCACATCTGCAAAAAGCTATGATACTGTTTCAGTGTGTGTCCTCTCTCTCTGTGATGGAACAAKAACATACAAAAGACTTGCCAGGCATGAATATGTAAGAACTAAGCAATACACAGATGTGTCAGTATATGAAGCCAGTGTTAACTTCAGCTACTAACACCGGGGCACAGCCATTTTACAAAGGGACAAAGCTGATCTTTACTCATAAAAATAATTTCAATCACCTGGAGAAACCCCAGTTTTGTTTCTCAGGATAATTTTAAGCCAGGTATGTTGTCTAAATTCTAACACGATGATTATACTTTTCCCCTATAAAAAAATGCCACATCTGTTTCTAAATAAATAAATATACACCCTTTCCCATTATCTTCCAAGACAAACCTTGCATAAAATTACCCTCACCAGCTACTGTGAACAAGTTTTTGGAGAAATCTAGATAAAAAATGGCATTCCCACTGACTGTTCTTTGTTGAAAGCCTAGACCCAAAGCTCTTCACAGCTTTCATGTAATTACAAAAAACAAGGACAGCATAGTGTAGATACCACATGGTAAGAAATAATGCTGTATCCACAAATGAGGATAGCTCCATAGACAATCTGACTATAACAGGTGATTTTCAAGGGGGTTTGAAGAATCATTTCCTTTATCTACTGCACCTTATCTGCATCTAAGAGATTTATTAATTAGAATCTGCATTTCTGCATGAAATTTCTAAGCCAAGAGGCTTAGTCTATCTGATCTGTATTGATCATATGCATGTCATACCAACTGAGATTTGAAATATAAATTACATTGCTATCTTTTATCCTGAGCCAGGGAATCTTCAAAAAAAAACAGCTAAGTTCTATCATAAGAAGAATCTAACTTAATTTTTCATGAGGGCTTTATTTGATGGTATTTCTGAGAATCATAGCTGTTTTCTTCAGTGATGTGCTATGAAAATGAAAAAGCCACTAGCTATGTAAGAAAATTGCTTAAAATAAAAGTGCACTTGTTTTAATTAATATCTTGCCTTTGAGTGAGGAAGGAAGCCATAATAGTCTAGTCTGGACCAAACACATTTGCTTTTAAATTATAAGTGTAATTTCATTCACTTGATAAGAATTTGAACTTATTCATTGTGAAAGCACATGTAAATATCTATTAATCCAAAGCCAAGTCATTTCACTTGCTAAAAATTTCAGTCATTTGCACATTCATTTGGACATTGGAACAGTCCTCCAGCAAAACCCACTAAGTCATAAATGACAGAATTGTTCAAGATAAATTTTCTGAGTGGCTTTTCTGGAAAAGTACTAACTGATGTTGAAGAAATGGGATGCTGAAAGGTAGCACAATTACTTATTTATTATCAGCCGAAGTTTGATTTGGAAATAGTTAAGAACAGTAGGATGTTGCACAGTTACTCTTTACTAACAGACTTAGTGAATTCCCAGATGTGAAGGTCAGTCTTTAAATAATACAGTAAAGAAAAATTCCTAATGTTCCACTTACTATGAACTAAAAAAAAAATCAAAAGTAAGAGTTTCTTTCTTCTCACAGAAGTCACCCTTACTGCAGACATTGCTGAACTACACAGTGTTGCTTTTAGTTAAAAAAAAAAATCTAAGGAACAGGAGGTACAAAATGTTTACTATCACCTACTTTTTACAGTATCTATTTATACGATGACCTACAATTTAAAAAATCTTAGTGGAGGCTGAAAACATTAATATAGGTTACCTTATCTGTTAATGCATTATGCCAACTGCACGGTCAGCCAGGAGGTCACCTAGCAAAGCCACCACTTAAGTCACAGGGAAAAGTCTGAAAAAAGATCTCTGAATGAAGACGGGCTAACTGCTTCTAAAATAAATCTTAAACAGCAGGTATTATTCCAAAGAGTTATTGTCTTCAGATGTTTCTTCTTGGCAATATTTATCTCTCATGGCAATGCATGTACATTACATAACAAAACAAATGCAGTGTGTGATTCTTTTGTCTCTTCTGTAAGTTTCAAACTGTATTAACTCTGTTAGAACCAATATAGGCACAATATACAGTATGTTAAGAATTATTCCCAGTATTTCATGTGTCACAGTATTCTTCTCAGCAATTCATGGCTCAGACCTCTTGACGTTTACCAAAAAGTGTAAGACAAAAAAATACATGAATTAGGATCGATGGGTCAGGAAAAAACAAATGCAGTGTGGAACTTTATTCATTTCACAGTATCCAAAAAAACAAAGCAAAACAAACCAAAACCCTTTCTTGTATGTTCCTGAATTGTCAGTGGCAGCTGAGCTTTGCAGTATTTGCAAGACTTCAGAAAAGTCTTGTCTTTCAGGACACATAAGTGTCTATAATATAATGTCTGAAGAGCTAATGAGAAATAGCTTTTGTATTAAGTAGGGACTTTTCATATCCAGATGGCATGTACTTGACTGATAGCTGTGGTAGCAGTATTATCAGAGGTAGCACAATACACTTGGGAAATATCTAAAAAAACAGTTCAAGGKATCTCAATTTTTCATAAACTGTACCACTGTCTGAAATGATTGCCTTATGGGGCTCTGTTCCTTCTGCAGAAAACCCCATGTTCATCTTCTAACATTTACTTTCTGTGCATATTTAATCATGCACATTCACCACACAAAAATCTATGTGCAGTATACAGTTAACATGAGTAACAGGCATCCAGGTCAAAGCACTTGCTATTAATGTAACCTAAAAATGAGTAGTCCCACCACAAGGCCCTAATTGTTTCACTCTAGTATGACCATTTGCATAGACATATCAATACTGTTTTATAAAGTCCAAGGGAAAAAAAAAAMCCAAAAAAACAAACAAACAAACAAAAAAACCCCCAACCTTTAATAAAACCCACGGCAAGTGGCAAGCCCTGGCTTAGAACTACCAGGCATGGTAAATTATTGGAAACAAGGCTAAGGTGGAACTTGCAGCATGTTCCTGTGGCAGGAAACACGTTCTGCAGAGAAGCAATTGAGGCTGTGCACTATCAGGAAAATATGTTCTTACCTTCTTATTTTCTGGAGGCCTGCAGCAGACTTTGAGAGTTGTCCATCATCGCAACACAAAATGAGACTCTCACAGTAAGACTACCTGGATGCTTGCCTCAGTGTTCCTTCCAAACCATATAAGTTGGAAAAGGCTCTCCTTCCAGAAGCAGACTCCAAAAGAACGAGAATTAGGCACTATCTAAAAAAGTGTTCATTGGCAACAGAAATGAATTGAATTCTTTGTATTTTTCATTTCATTCTAAAAGGCTTTTTCAAAATCAGCATGGCAATCAAGAGAAATTAAATGATTGCTACAATTTTTTGATAGCGACAATCAAGTTAGTGTCACAAGAAAAACTTACAGATGTTCCTCTACATTCCAAGAGAAACCTGTCAAGTGCCCCTCACCATTTCACTTTACCCATTCAAAGGAAACTTAGAATCACAGAATGATTATAGGTTGGAAAGGATCTCTGGAAACATCTAGCCTTACTTCCTGCTCAGTGCAGGACTAACTTCAAAGTGAAATAAGGTTTCTTCAGGCCTTGTCGAATTCAGTTTCAAAAATCTCCAAGGTCRGAGATTGCACAGTCCCTGTGAGCTACCTGTTCCAATGCTTGACCACTCCCACTGTGGAARCTTTCCTATATTCACTTGAAACTTCACTTCATTCCATCCATAATTAATTTCACTAGTTAGATATTATTTGAGTTTAGATTTTCTTTATTTACGATCTTGTTCAAATTCACTAACTCTAAAAATCAGATGTGGAGATGTGTCTCAGTTGTGCAGTGCTGAACTCCCCTTCCTTCTGCACCATTAGTCACCACTGGTAATTAGGTATGGCAACAGGCAATTTCCCACCTTTCCCTGAGGAGAGTTTTCTCCCTGCACTATAGGAGTGTGCTGACTTGATGCCTGAGCAGTCTTAGCAAGGTGTCGGGTCTGGTGAATTTGCTAAAGGAAGGTTTTTCCTGCAGGAATAGAGCTGGAAAAGAGCAATAATATGTAAGTAGTTAACATTATAGTTACCATAAGGAAAGAACAGGTATTAAGCAGTTAGAGCAATAGCAAAAAGTCAGATGTGATAATACCAGTTGATAGTCAGACTGCTAGACTGTTAAATTAAAGAGATTCCTGCAGGATTTTGCTTCTTCCACAATTTAATTCAGCAAAGCTATTTTTAATAAAATACATTGATTGTATCCATATTTATAACAATGCAGGTAACTTCTTTAATCCTATTACTTTATTATGTTAACTAATCAAGTAGAAATTGGGGCTCAGATACCTGTTTGTTTAAAGTTCCCCAAAAATTTTGAAAATGTAGTCCATGATGACTTGTTCATGAAAATATACTGAGCCTAGCCATTATGACAGTTCTAAAAAGGGTCTGTTTACTGGAAAGCTTGTTCCTGAAGAGTCTGTTCTTGGAGACAGAGAGGATTTATAGACATATCAAGAAGACTCTGCATTTGATATTTCTCATTGTATAAAGGGGCACAATTTCACCAAAATATCTTCAAAAGTCCACAATCAGCAGCCAACCGAAAAAAAAAAAAGTGCTAGTTACACAACACAATAGGTTCTCAGTTAGGTCATTCTACATGAAAAGGGGAAGGATCTCCCTGATCTCCCATATTTCTATGTGATGATCTAGTTCTAACAACAGGGAAAGAAGGACAGGTAAGCAAGAGGGAAGGGGCAGGGTAGAAAAAAAAAAAAATTCCATTCAAGGAAAAAGAACGTTTCCATATCAGTTGCTCCTAGTGGTTGAACCTTTGACAGTTAAAGCAAGAAAAGACACAGTTAGAAGCCTGCAGAAAATGCCAACTTCAGTATAGATTGTAGCAACTTGYTACATCAGCCATTTCAACAAGTTGAGGCACAGGTGCAACAGGTGAGGAATCTTATAATAAATTATAATGCTATTAGTACCAATAGTGTATTTTACAGGTTTATTTCTGTGTTTCTTCCATTATTGCAAATCCATGCTTTTTAATGCAGATATGTTCTTTTCCTCCTTTACCCTTAATAATGAAGTTGACCCAGGGTTCCTCTTGCACACAGGCTGCGTGCTTCAAGGGATGCAAAATCCGTTATTCAAAGCTGAACTTATGCAGACTCCTCTCCAGTGGGTCATGAGTTCTCCAGGCCCTGCAAGGCAAGCCTTCACTGCACTGCAAGGGCACACTCGTGAGCAGGTAAGTTGCTAGTTTTGGAGATACGTCTTTCCACACATCTCGGCAAGAGTGCAAAGGCAGCCTGAGGGTTACTGTAATCTCTCATTACAGAATAACATGGTCTTTATTTATATTTCCACTTCACTGTTGAGACTAACTATTCACATGAGAACAAACCTTTGAGTAGTGTTTTTAAAGCTTATCTAATTTCAGAGTTTATCGTATTTAAATTTCCATTGAAGATAAATACACTTACCATTCCAACTTTATTATTTTATATGCATAATCTAGGTGTTCATTATACCAGGATTCTCACACAAGAACTATGTATGTACAGGAATGTAAGTGGCAAGTTATCAGATATCTCACAAGTAAGGTACTTAAAGGTTAGGTCTCAACATATAACATATTCAAATACTGTACTTGAACTCAAATACGTAATAGCTGCCCTTAAATTCTTTATTTTTTAGTTCTTCTCAACTGATAAGGGATACTGACCAGCTCAAGCCTGATTTTAAAAGCAAAAGTCTGCCTCAACTTTCGCTCATATTTGGCCTTCCCCTCTTCTCTACAACTTGGTATTCTTTGGCTTCTTCTGACATTCAGATACTTAAAGTTGTAGCTAAGAATTGCAACTTTTTTTCCCCACAGGCAGTGCAACAGTCCTGCACTGCCACCACCCAAATAGCAGATCCATAGAAATATTGATACTGCTTTAGTGAAAGCTAGACTTCATTTCCATTGGAAACTTTAATAGTGATAGTTCATAAAACTGTTGTAGATGTCAAGTTTAACACTCAGATTGTGCTAAATCCAAAGTTTTTCAATGCTGTAATACAACTGTGCCAAATCAGAAAGCAGGACTAGAGTGTCATGCTTATTAAGCTATCACCACCTTTCATTTTTCCATAGAACATAAGAGCATCCTTCAATGGAAGATCACAGAAAAAAAAAATGTGTGTGAAATGGTACAACACTTTTCATTTGCGACAGGGATATGATATATTCTTGTCTTGCAAGTATACATGTTAATAAAATCACTCAATTCCACATGAAAATTTGTAAAATGCTTTCAAATGCCTGCGATCTTGAGAAAGTACTGAGCTCACCTGCTGCAACTCTTGCCTCGGTTTGACATCTAAAGACATGCAACTAAAACCAAATGAACCTAGAATCACTATTTTTTTCTGACTGCTGAGGCCATATAATCAGCAAATTTGTAGGTGAAAAGACAGGATATGAAAATTGTAACGACTCCAAGAATTTGAAGACAGACACAATTCCACTATCTTTTGTAAGATAGTTCTGCTGTACAAGTCAGGAGTGGTCAAGAAGAGAAAAAACTTCATTACCGGGCCATGGAGTTAGCATGTGCCAGATAAAACAAACCAGCTTTGCTTTGTCTTTTGCTCCCCAAAAGCTCGTGGAGTTTCTCATATTACTGTGCATGTTGTTAATACTGCCTTCACTTCTCATCAGGCTGTTAGATGACCTCACCCAGGGTTCTGTATCTGCAGCGTGACCAAGCCACATGCCAGCGCAATGTGACTGAAGCAGGAACACTGTTCTCTTGCCCTGGGGTCAACAAGGGAAACGTTTCACTGTACAAGAACTATCAGACATTGTAAACTGAACTACAATAGCTAAATCTTCTGAGCGCTGACATCATTTAAAAAGAGGACATAGATTGGAGAAGTGGGTGACCAGATATGGAGGAGACTGTGGGCAATGTAAATACAGGCCAAACTCTAAAGGAAACCTTCACTTCATTTTTTAGTAAAGATAGGGATGTGCGGGAGAATAATGTTAGGGTACCTAAGGGAGCAAGTACAGAGAAGTAGAAATCACAGCTTTTCAGGAGGAGCCCAGACATGAGCTGTTCCTGGTGATCTCCGTGACAGAATATTGAAAGAACCAGAACAAAAAAGCTTAAGTCCTGTAACAATGATTTTTAATTATGCTGTCAGTTCAAATGTGAATCTCGGAGCAAGTATGGTACCAAAATGCCAGGGTAAAAGTGATATAAGTAGATACAACACCTGTAGAACTGACAACAGCTCTAAGGAATATCTCACACAGATGATGTCAAATTGCACTCTGCGGTGCCCGGAGTATGTGGGTGGCAAGTTCAAGCAGGAGGAATAGTACCTGCTCTTACCTCTGTCGGGGAAGGTGATACCCTGCCACACACTGGTGCCTGGCTGGCTGAGCACCTCTGCCTCTGGTTTGGCTCCAAATTACTACTCCTGTTTAACTCATCTGTTTCATTTAGCTAGGAATAAAGTTGAGGAGGGACCCCCAAACAGTAGTTAACAGCACTGCCTCTCATAACCCCTCCACATCAAATTGAAATCCAAACTCGGTCCTACTTGTGTGCGGTGTTCCCCTCGAGCACTACAAGCCGTGCAAGCCCTAGGTTAGAACATAGCCCTGGCTTAGGATAGGAGTGGATGGGAGCTAGGGAAGAGACTCTGGGCTGAGGATGCAGTGTAGATATCCGAAGAAATTAAGCCTGAGTCCGCAGAGTGGAATAATTTGCAACATAGATTTGTCAAAAGTAGATCATGTCATATCATGACATGCTATCTTTCTGTGACTGGATAACTAGCTCCACAGACCAGAAGAATTTAGTAGACCTCATCTAGGTAAATATAAGCAATGCATTTGATACAGTCCCCAGTGGCAAGTCACTGTTTTAAAAATATTATTTAAAGTTTGATTATACTCTCAAAATATTGAAATTATTTTAAAATCATTGCATTAAAATAGAGAGAACAAGAATACATATGAGTATAAAGTGGTTAAAGGGGAGATTTTAACAGGTTGTGTTCAAAGAGAAATTGTGAAGATGGAAGAAGAATCCACCACATAAATGATAGTTTTTCATAATAACAGTGTTCCTCATGGATTGCTATTGATGTCCACTATGCTTAAAATTTAATAGTAGGGAGAGCTGAAATTCCAGAACAACCTGAGTACTTACAAAATTTGCAGATAAGCCAAAGCTGTATGGTATGACCAATACCAGCAATGGCTACTTCGCCATTCAGGAAGGATTAGATGACAATGTAGTCTAGGCAGATTGATGTATTACCTATACAGAATCTAATTATCAAATACTCTAGCACTAACCTGGCTGCTCATCACTGATCCCAGTGGTTGTTACGAGAAAGAAGAACATGCCAAATGACAGCATCTCCCGGAACTCTGCCTCAGTGGTCCCAAAAAGACCATGCACACAGCAACCTCCCCCCCCCGCCCCTTAACCGCTGGAGTCAGTCCCTTGGTGTAGGGCAAAGCCAGCTGTCATGTTCCCTCCTTATTATGTGCCTTCAGCATCAAGCTACATCACCCTGGCCAGAGAAAACCCAGGAAAACCATCCCTACTGCTCTGTTCCCTACCTTCATCCTTCTCAGCAGAGGGGCTGCTTATTTGTCACAGCTCTCCTACAAATTACTGCCACTTCCTTTTCGTTGTCCTTCATTATGATATGAATAAAAAGCTTTCCATAAAAAGAGAGAGAAAGAAACCCTAAAGAATTACGTTCTTTGGCAACATCCAATTCAAGCTGATTTTTTGGCAGTTCTAGCTGTATTCTAGTCTTCTTGACCTCTTACGTAAAAAGAGAATTGACCCCACAGTCTCGTGCATCCTGCTTAGGAAGCAGTAAAGGCAACCTGGCCTAGACTACATAATTTGTTAATTATTTGTAGAAAATATTGGAAAACACAAACCCTTCGTTTTCAGCATATTCCACAACCCTAAACACCAGCATTCAATAATAAAGCTATTTATAGATTTAGCCTCATTTCATAAGCTTGCCTTTCTCATGAAACATTAACCCTCTGAACAGTCAGCATACATGACCTGGCAAGGTTGAAGGTTATGGATACAAATTGTATTTTAAGTTGTTGTACATATTGTAAGCTGTCCCTTATCAGAAGGAAGTAAAAGCTATTTAATAATACCTAATAAAAATAACAGCATAGCAACTACCTTTTACAGGTGATTGGTCTTTTTAGGTGAAAGGTTGTACTTGGCAGATGAGAGAAAAATTAAGAGCCTCTGCTTACCGTGCTTCTACGTCTTTATTTTTGACAGCAGCGAACCATATGTACTTTTTTCACATTGTTACTATAACAAAGAAGCACTCTGTTAAATATTAAACATGTACGTGAATTAAGCACTCACATGCTGTACTGCAGGAGTCTGTGCAAATCAGACTATTTGAATGACAAATCTCTTGGTTTGTGCATTTTAAGGATTCAAAGTAGCAATCCTGAACTACAGACACACATCAAGAGCCCTGTTACCTTACACATTGTACCAAATCCTAGTCACATAAATGGATTAACTGCATGGGCACAGGGATCCATCTGAACTCCACTGCTAGATCAAAAACCTCTCATGTTCAAACATTTCTCTATTTTAATCTCAGTTCAAAAATAATTTAAAATACCAAATTAAATGTTTTTGCTCCAGCTGAAACCTCTAAATGGTAATCTCCAGCACATCTTGTAGCGTGCCTGCCCGTGCTGCCCTTATTCAACTCACTCACATGTATATAATACCAAATTCTGTCCTGGTTAGATACCTAAGTGTTTTGTCCCAACATTAAATGTTTCTCCTGCAACTCTGCAAAGCAGACAGTCCTTGTCATTTCAATTTTTTTTTATTTTCTCTCCTCTAAAATGCACAGGATAAAATCTACACTGGGTTTAAATTAGACACTCATTTGTTTCAAAAACTTATTCCCCATTAAATGGGAAGCAATTAGTAAGAATAGATCAGCCAGTCCTCACTTTAAAAACCAAGCACTGGCAAACATGGAAGATATCTCCTGATCTTCT